>CM062809.1:847639565-848079352 GCA_031772625.1 Pinus tabuliformis | reverse complement strand
AATTGGAGAAAATCCAAAAACACTTGATCATGAGCAAGTTCAAAATAAAAAGTCAAGTTCCTTATGAGATAATGTTTAGTGAAACAGGAGTAGCTCCCATCTAAGAAATATGGTGTGACTTATAAGGTAGCTAAAAAGAATTGAGCAAATGGGAGTAGGTAGATGGCCGAAAGTTATCTTCAATGAAGGCATGAGTGAAAGAAATAAATCATGGAAGAGAAAAAACAACAAATGGATGCAAAAGTGGAATATCTACCTCATTGCATGTCTCACAAATAGGAGGAGTTAAAACATTTTGTTATGGACAAGTTCTGTAGGGGTATATGGGGAAAATATTTGGGTAGAACAAAGAAGTACTATGTTCAGGAATTCAACCCCACTTGTGATCTCCAAAAAGAGTACATTGGAGTCAGTATTTTGTGGAGAGCAAAGATTCTTATTGTTGAATTAAGAACTAACTCACATCAACTTCGGTGTGAAACAGAATAGTGGAAGAGACCTAAAGAAGATTGGGAAGAACAAGTGTGTACTTTTTGCACTTCTTGGGTAGTGGAATAGGAAAAACATTTCAGTTTGGAATGTGATGCTTTCAGAGACATCAGGGATAGTTATCAAAGTATGTTAGGGAATGTTAGAAAGTGGGGTCAAATCATCATCAATTTGAGTAAGAAAATGATTGAATTGCAAAAGGAAAAAATGGGAGGCTGGTAGTCCCATAGACTCTTTTTTTTCTCATGGATGTTAAAATATCATTCATCTGTCAACCGTATTATGTGTATGTACTACCACAATTACATTAAAAATATTAATGTAGTTGATCTAGCTAAAAGTTTTATTTGTAGCTACCATTGATAAAATATAACAATAAAAATAATAATACAAAACAAACTATTGCAATAAAAATATATTATTATCATGAGTTTGTATATTATTATAATAAAAATATTATTGTATAATGAATTTGATATAACATTTAATATTTTACTATGACAAAAGTTAAATGATAATTAATATAATTTTTAATGACTTTGGTTATAAATTATTATTGGTTATAAGTTTGGAGGGTTAATTTAATTGTTTGAGTCATAGTCATTGTGTGTATAATGATTTTGGTGTAAGATTCAATATTTTACATGGACAAAAGTTAAATGATAATTAATTTAATTTTAATGTGTTTAGTTATAAATTATTATAAGTTTTAAAAGTTATTTTAATTGGTCTAGTCTAAGTTGTTGAAGCATCTTGTTATTGATGGATTCAATTTTCTATACATTCTCGGAATTAGGCCTGTGAACTCGACAATAAGTGATGTCTACTCTTGAAAAAGTTTAATGTTTTCAGTTATAAATTATGATTTGTTATTGGCGGATTCAATTTTCTAGACATTCTCAAAGTTAGGAGAACTCGAGAAGAAGTGATGTCTACTTTCGCAAAAGTTCTATCACAACTAATTTAATTTTAATGTCTTTGGTTATAAATTATGATTTGTATGCCCCCATTGCAAATATACTTACGCAATTTCATATACCTGTGCTAGAAAGCATCTATGTTGGAAAATAACATGGGATGGAAATATAAAAATAGGAAACAAAACCTGTGCAAACGTGTCAACACAAAAAAGAACCAAATATTTAAGGGAGGAGGAGGAAGCAAAATACCAATAAAAAATATCAAAGGGTGAACATGACACCACTAGCACGCATAGAGCAACTGCAAGAAATCCATCAGTGTCCACCCATGATAGTGGATTCACAACCACAACCACAAACATCCCTTGAAGGCATAGAACAATATTAAAACTTCTTGACCAAGGTTGTAAGGACGATGTGGGTGCAAAAAAAATCCAGTTTCTCTTTGCATGTGGCATACCATTCAGTGTTCCAGATTCACTCACATTTTTGTCATGAAATGGTTGTCGCCATCAATGATGCCACTAAAGTATTCAAAATCCCTAGGCATGACAATTGTAAAAGACAATCCATTGATAAGTATTCTTGGTGTGTGTGCTAATGGTGTAGTCTTCCTTTCATCTCATGACTAATCAAATAAGTTTAAGACTGACATCAACATTGTAGAACCATTAATACAAAAAATTGAAATTATTGCGCCATACAATGTCATCCAAGTCATTACTAATAATGCTTGTAATTGTAAGGCAATGAGAACCTTTATTAATGGTAGATACCCCAACATATTTTGGTCTAGGTGTTTGGTTCACATAATGAACATTTTGATGCATAACATTATTAAGATAAAGGAACCTCAATATAAATGGATTGGTTCATTGTACAAGAAAGCTAAGAAAATGATAAGATTCATTACCAATCATAGCAATATCGATGGCCTTTTCCATAGTTAGTCAAGGTTGGATCTATTGAAGATAGCAAAGACTAGATTTGTTAGATATTACCTCACCTTCTGGCATCTTTTGAAGGTAAGAGAGGCATTGGCTAGCATGGTATCAAGTGAAACATGGTAGATATTAAAGGACAAGGTTGCAACCACATTCGATAGGGAAGATTTTCAAGAGGTGGAGGACATTGTTTTTCACCGTCAATTTTGGAAAAGTGTGAGGAATGCTTTATTGTTGACCAAGCCCATTTATAACATGATGCATTTTGCAGATATAGATGCATCAATTATTTGGGATTGTATAAGTAGACATATAACATGCTAGGTAAAATCAAAGATATTATTCAGCTAAAAGATCCCATCTTGTAGGAACATATTAAAAAACATGTAGTCAAAAGGTGGGATAATCTTAATGTTCCAATCCATTCCTTGGTGTATGTTCTTACGTCAAAGTACTACTATCCATTTTTGTTTGTCTAACCAACACTTGGGGGTGGGGTTGGGAGAAAACCCCATACAGACCCAAAGGTACAAAATGGTATATGTTAGAATTAGACAAAATGGTGCCTAACTAGGAGGAGTGTGCCAGATTGCATGGAGATTTAAGAAATTACACTAGTCAAACTGGAGTGTTTGCTTATTTTCATGAAATTAATGATAAAGATAGAATGGATCTTGTTGAATGGTGGAAAATGTATGTATCTAAAGGACCTTTGGAAAAATTGGTAGTTAAAATTCTTTCACAAGTGGTTAATACTTCTTCCACAGAGAGGTGTTGGAGAACCTATAGCTTCATCCACAATGTGAAAAGAAATTACCTCAATTAAAATTGGGTAGAAATATTACTTTAATTTCATTACAACTTTAGGTTGTTGACACATTATTATGATCGAGCTCGATTTGATAGAGCATACATCATTTGGGACAACAACTTGGAAGAGGAAAAATTGGAGGATGGAGCCATACATTTAGAACAATTGGAAGCATAACTTTTGAATGATGAGGATGAAGAAAAAAAAACATCAATAGACATGCCACCCCCTCATCCATCACTATTGTTCTCAAGTTGACCATCTTTATCGCCACCTCCATCTACAACCTAATTTGGAGGTCATGTGCCTTCTGGTTTTGTATGTGGTCATCTGACTATGTGGGAGGAGACTCCCATTGCTCCTAGACCACTAGAAAATAAATTAGAAATTTCTTGTGGCAAGAAGAAATTTTGATTTAGTTGTCCTTTCTATTTTCTAGTACTTTTTAATGACTACTGACCCTTTCATATTTATTATGGTATTTTTTTGTAAAGAATATGTGACAACTTAAGTTTGAAGTTTGAAGTTGGAAATTATAATTCACTCGAAATGATTCATGAATTATGGATATGATGCTTCGTTAAAGTTGAAACATTTCATTTCATGTTTGATGTTCATTGTTATAGTTAGGTGATCATTACAAGTACAAATTTAGTGAGGAAAAATGTTATATATTGAATTTTGAAACTTTGAAACTTTAATATTGACGAGAATCAAGATGTTCTAACTTGTGGACCTATGGATGATGAAGATTATAACTACTAGATGATTGATGTTATATGGTTTAATCCATCTTTTTATTATTTTTATAAATAATTCATCATTCTACATGATTTTGTTGACATATATGCATCAAAATATATATTATATAAAAATCGCTCCCAAATTCACTCCTAACCTAGAAGCTTCTAAAAATTGTCACTCCCCACTCGCTTTTTCTCCCACTTCCAAGCAATTGCCTAAGTTAAAGAATAAATTTTTGTAGTAGTTATAATCACCTATCTTATGTTACAAAGTAAAACCATTTCAAGCTCCCACTTGATGTGATTGATGTGATATTACATCAATCATGTAGTAGTTATAAATTTATTCTTTAAGTTACGAAAATTACATGTTATATGGTTTTACTATCTACCAAAATTTATGCAAGTTCTTGTACCAGAACAAACAATTTATTTATCTACTTCACATCTCAGTTTATTAATTTGTGCCAAATCAGAGATTGTAGGATTCGATTTTCCTATTGATCATTATTAATTAAGCATTGAACAATATACACATTTTCCCAATTTTTGTTAGGCGTAATTTCTAACATAATTTCTAACTTGAATGGCATACTAAACTTCTATGGTATACAACTTGATATATTGCAAACATTTATAAAAATTACATTGAAAGTGATAAGTGATTCTAATTAAATTAGATAAAAAATGTATGCAGTTAATAACAAATAATCTGAATACTTATATAAAAATCAATTACAACTATTTATAAATATTACATAACAAATCATGTATATAATTCTAATCAAATTAAAGGAAAGATCTCGACAAAATAATAAATATTCTTAACACTTCTGTATAAAAATTAGATAAGAATTATTGAATATAATTATAATCAAATTAAATGAGAAATTAATAAAAAATACTAATAAATATTTTTAACATTTCTATGAAAACTAATTGTTTAATTTAAAAATTAATTTTAAGAGAAATATTGAATATTGAAAATAAGAAAATAGTTATAAAAACAAATTTAAAACGATAAAGAAAGAAAATTTTTATCAAAATAATATATATATATATATATATATATATAATATATATAAATATATATATATTCATAATAAGGTTCAAACATATATATCCATATTCTTAACACACACATATAAACAAAAAAAAGCTATTCATAATAAGGTTCAAACATATCTATCCATATTCTTAACACTTTATGGTTTCATAACTTATGAGTACATTTAAGATATTGTTAAAAGAAAACGAAAAAACGAAAGTATTATATTAAAAGTAATGAATACAATTCTAATCAAAGTAGATAGGAGATGTATAAAAATAATTATAAATACTCATAGGACTTTTATGGAAACCAATTGCCTAATTTCAAGAATAAATTTTATGGAAATATTAAACATTAGAAAAAATATTGTAAAAACAAATTTTAAATGAAGATTTATTTTAGAGTGTTTAGTAGAATGTTAACAATCCTATATTGTAATATAATATTGTAATATGATAAAGTTAGAATAAATAAAAAAAGCTATTCACATAAATAGGGTTCAAACTTTAGACATAATCTAACACAAAAGACATCATGTTTCATTGATAATTGATAACATGTAAAACATTAAACCATTAGACATCAAATATAAGACACAATATTTTCCACATATACACAATGTCAAATATATTAGGTGTCAAAGCTTATAGTCATATTGTTTAATGAGGTTAATACAAACGTGCTTTTAGAAACCTTTATCCTAATATTGAGAATTTGTTTTTCTTAAATAAGAATAAAAATGTATAATTCAAACAAAAATACATTATTACATTATCAATGACTTGAACTAATTTGATCCATAATATCTTGTATTGCAATTATAAAATTTAACTAGAATGTTACAATAACTAGCTTGAGAAACTATCACAAAATAGACCAAAATTTTTACTGTATGTACATTAGCCATATACACATGATTGTATTGGTGACCAATAACAAGAATTATCACAAACAAGATAAGTGTTACCCACAGAGACATACTTGGTTGAATGTATTATTTATTCGTTAACACTTGCAATATATTTTCAAAATTGTTGGTTCTGAGGTACTTTATTATATAGGGACTTTTGGACAATGGTGTCATTCTAGGTACATGATTAATTGAGAAATTTGTTTTGTTGCACTTTGTAGGAAGTTTGGACAATTTATTTAGAATACATCATTGAAGTATCGTTTAATACATGATAAAATTCAAGCTTTGGACCTGTGTCTTTAGTTGATTTTAAGATGTGGGTTGGATACAACTGACATCTTTTTCCAAAACATTTCTTTAGAGACATGATTAAACTTTACCTTAAAAAAATCCGTAGAAAAAGTTATATGAAACTTAAATTTTACCAAGCCATCAACTTTACAAAACTTATTAAACTAATTACGATGTCCTAAACTATATCATATTATTAAAATCCTTTAACCATTTGAAATGACAATACATAAAACAATTTTTATACCATTTATTCAAATTTCAAATTAAATAACTACACTTAAAACTTTCCATACTACTCATTTGTAATTGTTTTGTATATCTTTGTTGTCTCCCATAAATATAATATTCATGGTTTTTTTTAACTATTTCTTCATATCTGTGTTGTCACTAACAAATATTACTATTATATCCAAATATTTAAGAGTTTTATTAGGTAAGAATTTAATATAACTTTGACCGTGTTATAGGTTTTCTTAGCTGGTTTGTACACTGACAAATATTTTATGTTTAACTTAGCCTTCTCAAATTGTCTGTGTAGGTGATAAATATATTTATTCTCTCTTTATGTTGAATTTGCAAAGCTTAAATATGAGCGTATTTTAATTTTAAAGCCATGTGCACTTTCAACCTAGTGATACTTTCAACCTATTTACGACCAAGTTGATCTGCTCATTATAGGATGTCATGAATTCCGATTACGAATCATGATATTTTGGGTTTCAGCTTGTTGGTTTGGATTAGGAATTATAAATTTTAATATTAGAGTTTAGGCTTTTGTGATCCATATTAAATTAGAAAAAGTTTTTTCGGCGAAAATCACATGGAATCTCATTTGTCGATGCGTTTCGAACCAACTAGTGTGGTTCATTGTCAGGACAAGTTGAAGAAACAGATCTAGCTCATCATGCTAAATAGTCTGAGCGGAGCCTCCAACAGCTATCTTCCGTAACGGCTAGTTTGACTCAAGGATAAGGGTCAAAATTATTATAATAGTTTAATTTCGTAAAAATAAATAAATTATTATTAAGGGTAAATGGTACGAGACCTAATAATTAAAAATTATAAGTTAATTAATAATTTAAAAGGAAAATTAGTCAAATAAATGACCTTGAAATGCCTAAAAAAATAAATAATTTTATTTAAAAGTATCAAAAAATAAAAGGTAATAAAGAAAATCAAAGTTAATAATTACAAATTAAATTTAATTAATAATTTAAAAGGAAAATTAGTTAATTAAATGACCTTATAATAATGGATAAGTGAAATGCCTAGATATATAGAGTAATAAATAAAATATTATTATTGAGGGTATTTGGCACGACACCTAATAATTAAAAATTATAAGTTAATTAATAATTTAAAAAGGAAAATTGGGTTAAATAAATGACCTTATAATAAGGGAATAAGTTAAATGCCTAAGAGATATATGAAAAATATATAAAAATATTCTTATTTAAAAGTATTATTAAAATTGTATGTTAATTAAAAATAATAAAAGGTAATAAAGAGAATCAAAGTTAATAAAAATTATAAGTTAGTTAATAATTTAAAAGGAAAATTAGTTAATTAAATGACCTTATAATAAAGGATAAGTTAAATGGCTAGATATATAGAGTAATATATAAATTAATTTTATATAAAAGTATCATTAAAAATGTATGTTAATTAATAAAAGGTAATTAAGCTATAAAAAGGACCTTAAATGGAAAATTAGTTAATTAAATGACCTTATCATAAAGGATAAGTTAAAAGCCTAGATCTAGAGTAATATATAAGTTAATATTATTTAAAAATTGTATGTTAATTAATAAAAGGTAATTAAACTATAAAAAGGACCTTATAAGCTTAGAATATAATAAAGAAAATCAAAGGATGATGAGTAAGATCGGAAAATAGTTAAAAATATAAGCTGTAAAGAATTTGAAAGGAAAATTAGTTATATGACGGACCTTAAATAAAAATACTCAAAATAAAAATAATAGGAGATAAAATGGAAACAAGGCCCAAAGGACCTTAAAATATCAGAAGAAATAGGTTGCTATACATAAATAAATAAATATCACGTGAATACAAACTAATAAATAAATAACCAAAAATTAAAAATAAAAATCGAAAAATAAATAAATCAATAATAATAATAATAATAATAATAAAATAAATAAATAAGTAAAAATAAAGATAAAAGACACAAAAAACCAAAGAGGACGGAAAAACGACTAGGAAGAGAGGGCTGGGACCCAACACCTACTGACTTTCCAACCATCCTCTCTATTGAGATTGCTTGGTCTCTTTTCAATCTCAAGCGCTTCCCTGAATTTTCCATGATGGAAATCTGAAACCTTAGCAATAACACTGGCTTCTTCAATACAAACATGATGATTGGTTTTCTCAGCATGTTCAGCCAAAGCGGAAGACTTATATCTCCTATGCTTCAGATCCGCTGCGTGCTTGCTAATCCTCTGATTAATGGAACGACTAGTCTCCCCAATATAGGGGGTCCCACAGGAACAAGGGATCATATAAACACCCTTCATATCTTTAGGGTCGATGGGATCCTTCACTGATATGAGGGACGAACGAATGGTGTTCAGGGGCCTAAAGGACACAGGGATACTATGTCTCCTGATAATCCTACCAATTCTATCAGTGGTCCCTTGAACATACGGAAGATGGACACCAGGAACTCGATCTTTTGGTTCTCTTTTAGCGAGAAAATTCTTGGAAGCTTTAAGGAAATCCCTTTGACCCATGTATCTACTGTAACCATTCTCCACAAAGACATCCAACAGATATGATTTTTCCTTCTCAAAGCTCTTCTTGTTCGAGATCCTCAGGGCCCGAGTAGCAAGGGTACTGAGAACACCCATCTTTTGAGCCAGGAAATGGTGGGAACTGACATGAAGATACTGCTTCGTATGAGTTTTCTTTCGAAAAACTTGATAGGCGAGGGAACCATCATCATTCCTAGAAATAAGAATATCAAGGAAAGGAAGGCATCCCTCAACTTCCTGCTCCTTAGTGAACTTAATGGCTGAGGATTGCCTGTTGAGATGATCAAAGAAGAGATCAAGCTCATCCTGGCCATGAGACCAGATGACATTGGTGTCATCCACATACCTCCTCCATAGTTTAGGTAGGAGTCTGGAAGAGTTCAGAGCCTTGGACTCAAAATCTTCCATAAACAAATTAGCAACAACAGGGGAAAGGGGTGATCCCATTGCAACCCCACATGTTTGCTCCAAGAACTCTCCTTCAAAATGAAGAAGGTGGAAGTGAGACAGATCTCAACCAACCTGGCCGTGTCAGGATCTGTTAGGCGGTTGATCACATCCATGGCCTCATTAATAGGGATGCAAGTGAACAGGGAGACAACATCAAAACTGACAAGAATGTCCCCAGGATCAAGCTTAATGTCCTTGAGCTCCTCAATAAAGGAAGAAGAGTATTTTATGAAGGACTCCGTCCGGCCAACAAGGGGCTTAAGCTTTAAAGCCAGGAACTTCGCAAGAAGATAGGTAGGACCTCCAATGGTGTTGACGATGGGCCTTAATGGGGCTCCTTCCTTGTGAATCTTTGGGAGGCCATAGATTCTAGGAGTGGAGAATGCAATAGCTTGAAATATCATTTACAGGATGCAGGTGTTCATAAGCATGCACTTGAACTAGAGAGTTATGGAAACTCTAACAACCTTGAAGAGTTTGATGGTGTTCCAAAGGGAGCTACTTTTTCATTCAATTCACCTCCTCATGAAGGCAATAAAGGTGAAAAATAAAGGTATAAATTTGGTGCTAAACACATTCCTTTTGATTGTGTTAAGCATGATAAATTTCCTTATAAGCATGGGAAAATAATTGCTTGTTCCTTTTGTGGTTTAGATAGCCATATTGTTTCTAGATATTGGAAGAGAATGGCCACACACAGGGAAATTTGGAAGGAAAAGAAGAAAGAAGTCAAAGGTCTAGTGGACAAGGCAAATCATGCTATCAAGAAGATGCACATATGTTGCACTTACTGCCATAAGCAAGGACACATTGCTTAAAAGTGTTGGACTTTGAATCCAACAATGCTTCCACAAAAGTTGAAGAAGGTGGAAAGAGAAAATGGCAGAAATGGAAAGAAAGTTTCCATGATTGATGTGTTTTAGGATGATTCACATGTTGATGCTGATGTGCAGACAAAGGTCCTACCTTTGAAATGGATTGGTAGGAAATGGTTAGAATCCTTATCCAATTAAAGATTGCATGTCTTTTGATTTGATACATCTATTTGAATTTATTTGTTAATGGAATGCAAGTTGCAAGATTTTTACCCAGAAGGTGAATGGAAAAGTTGAGTAGGAGATTCACTTTATTGCTGCAACATTATATTTCATTTCAGCTTTGAAAGTACAATGTGCTTAAGCGAAAGTTGAAGGATGAAATGCATGCATAAGCTTGATATGCATGAACACATGGATGTTGATGATTTCCTTGTATTTGAACATGTATGTGTAATTAAATTTTAGGGTTTATTGCTTTGACATGCATGTAATATAAACTTGGGAAAAGTTGATTTGGTCTCCAAGATGGAGATAATGATGAAGTGTTTCATCTTTGGAAAATAATTCTTGAGATCTTTTCCACATGCTTGACTTGAATAGTCAATTGTTTTAAAGGCATGTTTTGTGTGCTTGTTATCTATTCCATCATTTGTATGCAGATGTAAGACATGGAGGTAATTCACAAGATGTGAAAATATGTTTCTTTTGTTGAAGTAGGAGTTTAGGCCATCCAGTTGTTGTGTGTAATTATGTTGTTGTTAACAGTTGTTGTTGATAGTATGTCAAACATGTACAAATGAAAAATTTTGTGAAGCAGATGTAACTTCACATTGGTTTGAGCCACCTTGGATCAATGATCAAGAAAGAGAACTTCAAGCTACCTTCTGTAACCTTCTCAGTAGGAGTTCTGCATGAAGTCAAGGAGGAAAACAGTTCTTCCCAGGAGGACCAACACATACAGGAAGGAAAGTGGTCAAAGGCTTTGGTTCAGAGGCACTATGCAAGGTAAGTGTAGGGAGGCTAAAAGAAGAGGGTGAGGTACTCTCATTTACTGTTCAGATCAGTATACCAATCTTTTGGAGACCAAAAGTTCTTTTTAGTGGGAAGGTGTGATCCAAAATTGATCTAGAATAGACTTCTAAGTCTAAAATGTTCCTCATAGAGGAAAGTGAAAGTCAAGGGATGCTTTTGGAAATAGTCCCATTGCATAGATCTTTTCATTATAAATCTAATGCAATTCAAATGGGCTAAAATGGACTTCGACGAAGACTTTATTGCAAAAAGAAGTTTGTCCATTATCCTTTGAAAAGGAGGCAAATTCTTATAAAAATGGGCTTAAGGCCTTATATGGAAAAATCATATTAGAATGGTTAAAATGGTGAACTTAGACCAAAGGCTTTAAGGACCCCCGATCATCGATCTTTAATATGTCACATCGGAGGAAGGTTGCCATGTGATATCGGGAAGCGAGCGAGTGGATAGAGCAATCGGCGATATATGTCAAGTCAGCACAGTCCATGGTATATGGAAAGA
The DNA here is from genome assembly GCA_031772625.1 of Pinus tabuliformis. NCBI lineage: Eukaryota > Viridiplantae > Streptophyta > Pinopsida > Pinales > Pinaceae > Pinus > Pinus tabuliformis. The sequence goes on along the minus strand of CM062809.1, from coordinate 848,067,615 downwards.
GCCACGGGCCGTAGCGATAACGGTATGCAATGTGTGATATCAGTCATCGGATTGGAAAAATAATGGATGGTCCTGATTTGATCGATGATCGGTGATCGGTGATCCCCACTACAAAGGGCCAATGCACATTGTGATATGCGACTTGTGATATGCTGATAAAAGGTGGACCCGATGGGAATTATAGGTGCAATTTCATAACTTTTGAAATCCAGATTTACGGGATTTCTGTGTATTTCCTGTGTATTGGGCTTTTGGCCATCTGCATGTGATTGCGATTTGCAATAGAATGGCAAACCCAATGAGGTTATAGATGTGATTTCATAATATTTGAAGTTCGGTCTTTGCAGATTTCTTTGTATTTTCCCGTATATTGATGTTTTGGCCATATGCCTGTTGTGATTGCGATATGCAACCAAAGGCGGACTAGAAGGGTTTATAGAGCCGATTTCATATTATTTGAAGTCCAGATAAATGCTCCATGATGTGTTTGTGTGCATTTTCCTATTTATTTCCATTATTTGGCTATTTAAGCCAGAGGAAGGCAAAATGATTAGATGGCCATGCCCGCCGTTTCCTTTCCATTGTAGACGAATTCTTGTGGTGAAACAGTCAAGTTTTCCATGATGGAGGACTGTAATTGATGTGTTAAAAATACACAGAGAGCACAATTGACCAAAGGTCGCTAGAAGGTTGCTGAGAATTCGCTTGGAGGTCGAGCAAACACGAAAGAAACAAGAGTCAGAGCAAGAGCTAGAGCCAGAGCAAGAGACCAAAAGCTAAGAGCTAGAGCTAGAACCAGAGCCGAGAGCCAAAGGCAGAGCCAGAGCCAAGAGCCAGAGCCACAGCCAGAGCTAGAGCCAAGAGCCATAGCTAGAGCCATAACCGCGAGAATAACAAAGAGGTCGAAATGATCCAGTTGTTGCTGGTGTTCAGAGTGTGCTGAAGATAGAAGAAGGAGTTCTAGAGATAGTGAAGAGAATTCTAAGGGAGTTAGAGAAGCCAGTAGCTCAAGAAGCTTAGAGCACTGACTGAAGGAATCTAGTCCATAGAAGCCTAGATCTATTTGCAGAGTAAGGAAAACCAAGGGTAAGATGGTATTCTAAACCCACAAGTTCAGTTGTAAACCAATGGAGTTGAGTATGGAACTTGTAAAAGAAAGATTACCATAATCCCAAAGAGCCTAGTTAAGTTGGCTAGAGCTCATGGAGACGTAGCCCAGAAGAGTTGGGTGAAGTCCTAATTATATTGTTGTCTCCTGTGGTTTGTTTATTTGTTGCATCTGGTTGCTATGTTTATGATGTCTATTGCTGCATTGTTTCATTGTTATATGCTATATATTAGTTTATTTGAATCGACTTAAAGTAAATAAACAGTTAAAAACAAACACAGAAATACACCTATTTCAAGCACTCTTAATTATGCAAATTGTCAAGCATAAGCTAGATCTTGGGAATCATTAAGCCTTGGAGTGGGAGAGGTTCTTGTAAGCTGACAAGAAGCCTTTAGTGTCCCATTTCAGATCACAAAGGTTTCCAACACTTGTAATGCTCATGTGTATCCCAGAAAAAGCATCCAATATCTATAGAAAATTGTATAATTCTCATGTGATTGAAAAGTTAAATCATATGTGATCAAAGGAAAGAAACTAATAGTTCACAATAAATAGATAATATAAGGACCCTTTCGTCTCAAATATAATCCCATCATTCTATGGAGGGTGACTTCATATCCCTTGACGTCATAACATCATCATCAAGGTTGATCTAGAGGGTAGTATGCATGCTCAACATGCACCCTCCCTCCCTAAGAAGGTGGATCTTGTCTGAATGATCAATTATATTATTAAAATTTGGTATTTGCTCGAGCTCACTGGACGGTAGTAATGCTAGGAAATTCATTGCAATTGAAGGTTGAATCAAATGCTCAAGCATGGGAAAAATTTCCCTTCAAGATTATATCCATCTGAGGACTCCATCTGAAGTAATTCCTAAATAATTTCCTAATTGTCTCCAGCACTTGGAGAAAGGCGATATTCACGATGTGAGGTGGATTCATTTTGTATATAATATTTACAGGGTTGAAGGAATTCAGGTTGCTTCCTCACCTCATCTTCTTTGTGATGCGAAATTATTCCTCATCATTCCTAAAAATTATATGACATTTCTAGCTTGGGTTTACTTGGTTTGTGTGGCTCCTAAAAAGGAAGGAAGTAAATTAGGAGTTTTTATGGTAGCAAAGAGCTTCAAGGCATCTTAATTTGTAAATTTAGTGGTCTTCTTTTTAGTGGTATGGGCTTTCCTGGATCTATTTGATGTTGTAATTCATTTTTTAAAATGTATAGTGGCCTTTAAGTTTAAATCTTGGCTAAAAGAGAAGCAACGTACCTATATTATCCTTCTATAATCTCCAATTTAAATTCTCCCCTTGGAGCATTGGGTTTTATTCAATTGGATAGATGTTCCTTTATGACTTGGTCAAAGCTCTGGAGAGTGGATAATTTAGTTCCTTCCTTAGAAAGCTTCACTTTCTCAGTCTCCCCTATCTCCTTCTCCCAGTAGGCCTCCTCCCTTTTTTCTCTCTACTTGTCAAGTTTCCCCTCCCCTCTACTTGCAATTAAAGTCCCTCTCCTTTTTTTCCATAAGCTTGCACTCGTTGACTCAGTGCCCCTTCCTTGGTGAAACAAGACACATAGACCATTTTGGCTCCACCCCTATAGCACTAGGAGGTTCTAATATCTATGAATTTTTCCTCACCATTCAGTTTCCCAACATGCAACATATGATGATTTGCATCGACATATCCAACCGCTTTATAACTCAATTCAATTCCTCATGGACGAAGTGCAACAACTCAAAACCCATGTAAACCAACTAGAAGATGAGAATGAAGCATTACATCACTAGATTGTTGATGTCCAAGCTCAGAAGAATCAAGAAGACCAATGAAGTTCAGGAAGTGCTTCTTTTGGAGTCTTGTCAGACAAAATTTTAATTGACCCCCCTACTTGAGGAATGGTTTCTTTTTGTAAAGTTGTCTTTTTGGGAGGCCAATTCTATCAAATTTATAGTTTCTATATAGCTCTCAGATTCAACTACAAATCATTCATAAATGAAAAATTACATGGTGTGGGAAAAATTCCTATGGCATAGTTGTTGTGGCCTTCTTATAGTTTTCTCTCGGGTTAATTTTTGTTCTTTATACTTTTTTATTTTTTGGGATATCATGATCTATATTAAATGGTATGATAGGTAAAAGCATGATAATGGCCATCAAAGGACATTACATACCTATATTATTATTTTCACATACCTAAGTACTATGATTATTGACATATGACAAAGAGGATATATTTCTCTGGGGGTACTGGGACGAGAATGAAAATTTTGTCGCACATATGGAAGTTGTTTTTGATATAAACGTAAATTTGGTCAATATGTTTTATGTCAACATTTTTTCTAGGAACTATGATTTATTTGGCATATGCAAACAATCATTTTTTTAATTAAAAAAATTCGTATTTTTTCTTCCTGAAGATATATATATATATATATATATATATATATATATATATATATATATATATATATATATATATCATATTGTATGCTTACAATAGGATTTTAGAAGAAGGTATCAAGTTCTTTTCCATTTTCTCCCTTGTCGAATATGCATCAATTGAAAAATTATAGTTCTCTCCATGTTTTTCTACTACGTACCACCACAAACTTAATATCAACCTAATTATGGTTTTGAGAAAATCGTCAATCAAGCGAGCTTGGACAAATGATGTTATAATTTGAAACACAAAATGAGATTTCAAGATGAGAAAGGCACAAATTATTTCCAAGTAGGTGAAGGGTAGCTGAGCCTCGGTTTCAAATTTGTGCATTATTCTCCACGTTATAGTCTTTTTCTAATTCTTAATGCATACCAGGTATTTTAATTCTTCCTATCTTTTCAATCTTTTAGTCCTCGATTCATTAAAAAATTCATGAAAATTAAATAACCCTTGTCATATAAATCATAAGCCCCTGGTAAAATCCCTCTTATAGACTGAGAAGCATACATTTATCATTGTCAATGTCCACTTGATATTATAACCATTCATTAAGAAGATTTGGGTTGTTTTAATCAATCAAAATACCTCTTTAATTTCATCTAGTCAAGGTTACATCACATAATTGTCCCCACTATTTATGATTTTCTAGATTTTATTAGTTGGTTGGGAGATTCCTACTTCCCTGAACATGATTTCGTTATTTCTAGAATGGGAAATAAGGTTTTTCAAGTCACCCTAACCCTTGTTCAAGATGCTTTCAAATTCCCCGTTGATGGAAAAATATAGCAATTCAGTGATGAAGGGTTGGTACACGAGTATAAGTCTTTTTCTCATGATGATAGTGAAAATCTATTTAAAGTTATTCTACCCTCAAAACCCTAATTCCCCAACCAACTACTTATTACCATCTTCATACTTTTTCTAAGGTTTCTTAGCAAACCCTTCTAGCTAATTTATATATATTTGGGGAAGATAATAGTAATCAGGTCAATGAAAAATCCCTCATTCTTCTCAATCTAATGTTACAACTAGAATTTACCTTGGATTTCCCTACTCACTTATCTCGTTCAATCAATTTTCTATTACAAAAGTTTCATAACACTAGATGTTTCACATATCCCTCGTATTTAATTCACTTGTTTCTATATCTACATGCAACTTAGTTTTTTCATATGAGCTTGAAAATGTTGAATGTACATAATTAACCCCAATCAGTTGTTGATTAGACCAATGTAATAAAAGTGAAGTGGAAAAATGAAGGGTTCTCTCAATTCCTCACTTCTTTTATGTCTATTTCCTTCACTCTCCTAAATGATCAACCTCCTCCTAGAATTTGGCCAGAAATGAAAGAATGTCTACAATTCGTTGCTGAGACAAGGGTAGGAGATAGGTTTTTTTCAAATATTATACACAAACTAAATTGTATGGTTCATAAATGCAACCCTACCAGCTCCTAATTTTTTTCGCTAATGAGGATGTTCTCTTTGGAGTTTATAAGGAAAATTTTAATGGTGGACCAAACTCATTTTGTCTCCAACTGTAAAGAGGATATTTTCAAGCTTGAAAGAGAAGTGGGGCCATTTATTGTGAATACAAGAAAAACTCTAAAGTAGGTAGAGGGCATGCTACAAAATATGAATTTTCCAAAGGGAGAGACATGATGATATGATCCTCACCATGTTAGCTTAGACAAGAGACTCGAGGATTAGGATAATATATGATCCTCACCATGTCACTAAGCCTTAAGGCTCATGTCTAAGATGACATGGTGAGTATCATAGCGCCATGTCTCTCCCATTGGAAAATTCATATTTTACAGTATTTCCTCCACTTGCTTTAGAGTTTGCCTTGTATTGACAATAAATGGATTTGCTACTCTTTTATTGAAGAAATGGGCCCATACTTTGTACTATTAATAAGCTTCTACTAGGAAGAACTTATAGCATCCATAATTCGTGAGAAGGATAGGACTCCCCCCAACCAAATAACCTTATATATGATAAATCAACTTGAAAATGAAAAACACCTTTGTTTGAAAGAAAGTCTTGATTTTCCTTAAGCAATATTTATGTTATAGAGCCAACTATCATCTTGTAGAAATTTGTGACAAGAGAGTTTTGGATTATATGATGCTTATGTTTCTATAATATCAGGTGCCAAAATTGAACAATATCATCATCAAAGTTGACATTGTGTTCCCCAATCAAATACAATTAGAAATGGGATAATTTAATATCTTTCTTAAAAGGAAGTTAACATTAAATATTACCAAATTTACCATCAAATTTTCATAGAATTGCAAGTGAAATAATGTAATAAATAGAAGGTACAACCGCCTCATTTATATAAAATATGAACAAAGTTTTTTTTATTGATGCACTTTGCCATTGTAAAAAGCTTTCGTTATGTGGATGTGATAAATATTTTATGTTGAATTACTTTCCTTCGATTGCAAATATCTTACTTTTTCCTTTGGGTTGAAAATATCTTACTTTTTCCTTTGGGCTGAAAATTGTAAAGGTTAAAACCTTGACCGTATTTTAATATTAAGATGCAAAGCTTCAACGGCGTCACACAAAATTGGTAGTTCGTGTCTCTGGAATGGTAAGTGAAGTGTAGATGGGGAAAGTCGTGATAGGTAGGAAATAACTGAGATTGTAAGAAGTTAAAATAACAAGAAAAGAAAGATTTTAGTATAAACCTATAAATTTATAAAAACTAATTGAATTTAATAAATTTTATAAAATGTAGTTGGTTTTTTTAGATATGTTTATATTAAAATGAATTTTATAAAAATAAGTTTTAAATATTTAGTTTTCACATATGTATCAATTAGAAAGGACATTTGAAATTAAGAAGGGATGTTTGAAACTGGGAAGGGATCTGGTTTTCACTTTTAAATATTTAATTTTTAAATATTAATGAAATATAAAAGGATTTTAAATAAGATATGAAATTTGAGAGGAATATAGTTATGAGTTTTAAAAAGCAAGAAATTTTGGAGATACTTGAAAAGTGTGGTTGTGTTTTAGTTTAATAAATAGCAGCTTTAAAATTGTTATCAAAATTATAAAAAATTTAAAATGAATGAGAAAAATATGAATAGAAGAAATTGTTATTACACAAGAATAACAATCATTTATTTTTACATTGTCTAAGTTCTATTAGCATTTGGAAGCACTTGACTACTAACATGAAGATACCATATATTCATTTTAATACCATAGAAGATTGCTAAAAATGGTGGAGTACATAATGCACCAGTGGGAGGAAGCTCTCACTCGCTGTCTTCTCGGAAATTTGGAAAGGGCGCAATCACCTGAACTTTGGAACAAAAAGGTAGAAAGAAGACATGATTTGTGATTACATAGAACGATGGACCAAATCTCTTTAGGGGTTTGGTACCATGCAAAAGGAAAAAGAAGATAAAGGGATGGATCAGGGTATCATATATGGGTTTTTTGATGAGGCACCTCAGGGAGGGAGATGCTAATGTGGAATTTTATAAAGGTTTTTGAAGATCAAGAATTCTGGGTACACTGGTATGGGGGAGAAGGATCAAGTGCGAAAGTAGAAGCTATTGCCTTGTGGGGGCTAATATGGATTATTAAATTCTTGGACATCCTACAAATACAAATCTATGGAGATTCCATATGTATTATAGACCACATTTTGGGGAGGAATAATATTCAACAAAACACCCTCCAAGCCTAGACCTAATACAAAGCCTATGGATCACACTCTAGTAGTCTACCATACAACACATCAGCCGAGCCTACAGTCTACCATACAACACATCAACGGAGCCTACAACAAAAATGCAAATGGAATGTCACAAAAGGGCTAATGGATACACAAGAGGTATGCGCATTTAGATAAAAATGGGGACAAGAATAATAGATGCAAGAAGCATCAACATGCCTGGATAATGCGTTTCACACCTTGTCAACCGAGCTATGCAACTGCACAAATAAGTACTATTTAACAACTTTTTGAATTACCTTTTTGTATATGTTTTGTATATGGTCTTTGTATTAAAAGACATTCGGTACACTAATGTATATGGAGATATTTCTAGAAAATGCTTGTATTTTTGTATTTCTGGTTCATTTTGTGACTTAGAAGAATATTTAGGAAAAGGCTGAAGCTGTTATTTGTAGCATATAGTAAGTTTCCTGATTAGTCAAAGAGGCTAATTAATCAGGCTAATGATGCTATTATGTAATGGTATATATGTACTGTTTTATATAATACAAAACATCATTGAAATATATATATATATATATATATATATATATATATATATATATATAACGTATACAGTCCAATTTTTTTTGAATTGAAATTCTTTTATCTTATCCCTTCAAATTCAAATCCAAATTAAAATTTGAATTTGAATTTGGTAACTATTATTAGAATTTAACATTTTTAAAACAAGTCTTACACGATAAATTGAATAGGTTGAATAAAAGAGAGAATAAAAATCAACCTCCATTAATGAAACAATTTCAATAAAAATTGTAATGTGTAACTAAAGCATAAACCTATGCAAATAAGAGTAAATAGAACCACTGTAAATTTGTATTTGATTGTTTTCTTCTGAAAAAAAAAATTCATGCTCATGAACTCACAGCACATATTCAATTCTCTGAGCTTGTTTAATAATTAAGATAGCAATCTGTTATACTTTTTCATTTCCTGTGAACTTAATAATCGTCCAGTATGTGGACGTTGGCAGGGTTGTCCACACGGATGGCAACGCCACCGTCCCAGGCTAGCTTAAAATAGGGGTCCCGGATGGCCACCTTGGCTCCCTTTGGGTAAAGGCCACTAATGTCAGTATGCAAATCAGCGGCATTGTAAATTGCCACCCTGACAGCAAGGCCATTATCATCCTCCAGCAAAGTCATGATGCCGGTCAGCTGGAAGGCATCTGCGCAGAGCGTCCTGTAGAGCACCCGGCCACAGTGGACTGTCCCAACTTGCAACTGGGTTAGGGATATGGGGTTCAGTCTTTCCAGCGGAACCGAGGAAGCTGCGCCCCTTCTGCCAATGGGGTCTATGTAGGACATGCGTGATGCAGTGGTGCCTGATTCCACAATTGCTTGACGGTGGGCATTGTGGATTCGGAGCAGGGCTTCCTTGTTGAAAGTCTGAGAGGCGTCAAGCAGGTTCTCCATCACTACTTCGCTTCCTGCTCCGGCGTTACTCTGCGAAATCAACCTCACCGCAACCTCTCTTTTCCTTTTTTTGCGTTACAGATTCCTTTCCTCTCCCACAAATCATATTTAAAGGGAGAAAATAAACGTCAGGAATACGAAAGGTAGAGCTTTCACACGAGTGATGGTTCCGAATTTGAAACGAAGAGGCGACTGTTTGGTCGGAAGTTAAGAATGGAAGAATGGAAGAGGCTATGGTGATATGGTGATATGTAAGGTAGTGGGATGGTGTTTGGTTGGGATTGTATGTGATAAAATTTTTTGTGTTGATGATTTTGTATTGATTGTTAAATAGGTTTATGAATTGCAAATGCATCTAGCATTTTGTAAAATAGTGGGGATGTAAGTTAGTGCAAGTAATAAAAAGAAGCAAACTCAACATATTTTTTCTTAAAGCAATAATGATTTTCTCTAATAAAAGGAAGTAAAGTCAACGTAAGTTTTTCTTTGAAGGCAACATTCTTCAAGAAGTAAATGAATACAAGTACCTCAAAAAATGTATCTACCATTTTTGTAAAATAGTGGGGATGCAAATCAATACTAGTAAGACCAAAATAATGATTTTCTCTAATAAAAAGAAACAAAGTCAACATATTTTTTTCTTTGAAGGCAACATTCTTGAAAAAGTAAATGAATACAAGTACTTGGACATCTATTTCAATAACAAGATTAATTTGGACGACTGCAGAAAGAAGAGAATTTTAAGAGGGTGTAAAGCATTATATACACTTCAAAATAGATGAATAATGATTTTATCTAATAAAAAGAAGCAAAGCCAACATATGTTTTTCTTTGAAGGCAACATTCTTGAAGAAGTAAATGAATACAAGTACATCAACATCTATTTCAACAACAAGCTTAATTGGGAGGACCGCAGAAAGAAGAGAATTTTAGGAGGGTGTAAAGCATTATATGCACTTCAAAACAGATGTAGAGAGATAGAGTTACAGGTTTCCAGTGGACTCCTAGTTTGTCTAGTGATATTATATGGGTGTGAACTGTGGGCTAGCAATATCACTATTTCAAAATGGAAACAAATTGAGAAAATACAAAAACACTTGATCATGAGCAAGTTCAAAATAAAAAGTCAAGTTCCTTATGAGATAATGTTGAGTGAAACAGGAGTAGCTCCCATGTAAAAGATATGGTGTGTCTTATAAGGTAGCTTAAAAGAATTGAGCAAATGGGAGTAGGTAGGTGGCTGAAAGTTATCTTCCATGAAGGCACGAGTGAAAAAAATAAATCATGGATGAGACAAAACAACAAATGGATGCAAAAATGGAACATTTACCTCATTACATGTAGGGAGCTAAAACATTTTGTTATGGAGAAGTTCCGTAAGGATATATGGGGAAAAGATTTGGGTAGAAAGAAGAAGTACTATGTTCAAGAATTCAACACTACTTTTGATCTCCAAAAAGAGTATATTGGAGTCAGCATTCCGTCAAGAGCAAAGATTCTTATTGCTGAATTAAGAACTAACTCACATCAACTTCGGTGTGAAACAGGACACTGGAAGACACCTAAAGAAGATTTGGAAGAACAAGTGTGTACTTTTTGCACTTCTGGGGTAGAGCAATCAGAAAAACATTTCAGTTTGGAATGTGATGCTTTGAGAGACATCAATGATAGTTATTCAAGTATGTTAGCATCAATTCCTTGGCATTGTCTTTTTAGTGAAGGAAATGTTAGAAAGTTGGGTCAAATCATCATCAATTTGAGTAAGAAAATGATTGAATTGCAAAAGGAAAAAACTGGGAGGCTAGTAGTCCCATAGACTCTTTTTAGTCTCATGGATGTTAAAATATCATTCACATGTCAAGTGTATTAGTGTATGTAATAGCACAACTACATTAAAAATATTAATGTAGTTGATCTAGCTAAAAGTTTTATTTGTATCTACTATTGATAAATATATAACAATAAAAATAATAATACAAAATAAATTATTGCAATAAAAATATTATTATTATCATGAATTTGTATATTATTATAATAAAAATATTATTGTATAATGAATTTGATATAACATTTAATATTTTACTATGACAAAAGTGAAATGATAATTGATATAATTTTTAATGGCTTTGATTATAAATTATTATTGGTTATAAGTTTGGAGCATTAACTTAATTGTTTGAGACATAGCCATTGTATGCATAATGATTTTGGTGTAAGATTCAATATTTTACATGGACAAAAATTAAATGATATTTAATTTAATTTTAATGTGTTTAGTTATAAATTATTATAAGTTTCAAAAGTTAGTTTAATTGGTCTAGTCTAAGTTGTTGAAGCATCCTGTTATTGATGGATTCAATTTTCTAGACATTCTCAGAGTTAGCCCATGAACTCGACAATAAGTGATGTCTACTCTCACAAAAGTTTAATGTTTTTAGTTATAAATTATGATTTTTTATTGGTGGGTTCAATTTTATAGACATTCTCAAAGTTAGGAAAACTCAACAAGAAGTGATGTCTACTCTCACAAAAGTTCTATCATAACTATTAATTTTAATGTGTTTGGTTATAAATTATGATTTGTATGCCCCCACTAAATTTGTATGCCCCCATTGCAAATATACTTATGCAGCTTCATATACTTGTGCTAGAAAGCATCTATGTTGGAAAATAACATGGGATGGAAATATAAAAATAGGAAACAAAATCTGTGCAAATGTGTCAACACAAAAAAGAACCAAATATTTAAGGGAGGAGGAGGAAGCACAATACCAATAAAAAATATCAAAGGGTGAACATGACACCACTAGCACACATAGAGAAATTGCAAGAAATCCATCAATATCCACTCATGATAGTGGATTCATAGCCACAACCACAAACATCCCTTAAAGTCATAAAACATTATTAAGACTTCTTGACCAAGGTTGTAGGGATGATGTGGGTGAAAAACAAATCCAGTTTCTCTTTGCATGTGGCATACCATTCAATGTTCAAGATTCACTCACATTTTTGTCATGAAATGGTTGTCGCCATCAATGATGCCGCTAAAGTATTCAAAATCCCTAGGCATGACAATTGTAAAAGACAAGCCATTGATAAGTATTCTTGGTGTGTGTGCTAATGGTGTAGTATTCCTTTCATCTCATGACTACTCAAATAAGTTTAATACTTACATCAACATTGTAGAACCACTAATAAAAACAATTGAAATTATTGGGCCATACAATGTCATCCAAGTCATTACTAATAATGCTTCTAATTGCAAGGTGATGAGAACATTTATTAATGATAGATACCCCAACATATTTTGGTCTAGGTGTTTGGTTCACATAATGAACATTTTGATGCATAACATTATTAAGATAAATGAACCTCAATATAAATGGATTGGTTCATTGTACAAGAAATCCAAGAAAATGATCAGATTCATTACCAATCATAGCAATATCAATGGCCTTTTCCATAATTGGTCAAGGTTGGATCTATTGAAGATAGAAAAGGCTAGATTTGTTAGCTATTTCCTCACCTTCAGGCATCTTTTGAAGGTAAGAGAGGCATTGGCTAGCATGGTATCAAGTGAAACATGGTAGATATTAAAGGACAAGGTCGCAACCACATAAGACAGGGAAGATTTTCAAGAGGTGGAGGACAACATTTTTCATTGTAAATTTTGGGAAAGTGTGAGGAATGTTCTATTGTTCACCAAGCCCATTTATAACATGATTCATTTTGCAGATATAGATGCATTAGTGATTGGGGACTATATAAGTAGACATATAGCATGCTAAGTAAAATAAAAGATATTATTCATCTGAAAGATCCCATCTTGTAGGAACATATTAAAAAAAATGTAGTCAAAAGGTGGGACAATCTTAATGTTCCACTCCATTCCTTGGTGTATGTTCTTACGTCAAAATACTACTCTCCATTTTTGTTTTTCTAACCAAAACTTGGGGGTGGGGTTGGGAGAAAACTCCATACAGCCCAAAGGTACAAAATGGGTATACATTAGAATTAGACAAAACAGTGCCTAACTAGGAGGAATGTGCTAGACTGCATGGAGATTTAAGAAAATACACTAGTCAAACTGGAGTGTTTTCTTATTTGCATGAAATTGATGATAGAGATAGAATGGATCTTGTTGAATGGTGGAAAATGTATGTATTTAAGGTACCTTTGGAAAAATTGGTAGTTAAAATTATTTCACAAGTGGTTAATATTTCTTCCATAGAGAGGTGTTGAAGTGCATATAGCTTCATCCACAATGTGAAAATAAATTACCTCAATGAAAACTAGGTAGATATCTTAGTTTAACTACATTACAACTTGAGGTTGTTGACACATTATTATGAGCGAAATCGATTTGATAGAGCATATATCATTTGGGACAACAACTTGGAGGAGGAAAAACTGGAGGATGGAGCCATACATTTAGAACAATTGGAGCATAACTTTGAATGATGAGGATGAAGAAAAAAAAAAATCAACAAACATGCTACCCCAATCATCCACTATTTGTGCTCAAGTTGCACCATATTTATCGCCACCTCCACCTACAACCTAATATGGAGGTCATGTGCCTTCTGGTTTTGGACATGGTTGTCCAACTATGTGGGAGGAGGCTCTCATTTCTCCTAGACCACTAGAAAAGAAATTAGAAATTTCTTGTGGCAAGAAGAAATTTTGATTTACTTGTCCTTTCCATTTTCTAGTACTCTTTTATGACTGCTGACTCTTTCATATTTATTATGGTATTTTTTATAAAGAATATGTGGCAATTTAAGTTTGACGTTTGAAGTTGGAAATTATAATTCACTCAGAATGATTCATGAATTATGGATATGATGCTTTGTTAAAGTTGAAATGTTTCATTTCATGTTTGATGCTCATTATTATATTTTGGTGATGGGTAGAAGTACAAATTTAGTGAGGACAAATTCTATATATTGAATTTTGAAACTTTGAAACATTAATAAATCAAGATGTTCTAACTTGTGGACCTATGGATGATGAAGATTATAACTACTAGCTGATTGATGTTATATGGTTTAATCCATGTTTCTATGATTTCTATAAATAATTCATCATTCTACATGATTTTGTTGACATATATGCATCAAAATATATAAAAATATATATTATATAAAAATCGCTCCCAAATTCACTCCTAACCTAGAAGCTTCTAAAAATTGTCACTCCCCACTCGCTTGTGCTCCCACTTCCAAGCAACTGCCTAACTTAAAGAATAAATTTATGTAGTAGTTATAATCACCTATCTTATGTTACGTAGTAAAACCATTTCAAGCTCCCACCTGATGTGATTGATGTTATATTACATCAATCATGTAGTAGTTATAAATTTATTCTTTAAGTTAGGAAATTACATGTTATATGGTTTTACTATCTACCAAAATTTATGCAACTTCTTGTACCATAACAAGCAATTTATTTATCTACTTCACATCTCAATTCATTAATTTGTGCCAAATCAAGATTGTAGGATTCGATTTTCCTATTGATCATTATTAATTAAGCATTGAACAATATATGTTATAATATTTTATACAAATTTTCCCATTTTTCTTAGGTGTAATTTATAACATAATTTCTAACTTGAATAGTAGAGACTAAATTTCTATAGTATACAACTTGATCTATTGCAAACATTTATAAAAATTACATTGAAAGTAATAATTACAATTCTAATTAAATTAGATAAAAAAATGTACAAAATTAATAATAAATAATATAAATACTTTTATAAAAATCAATTACAAATATTTATAAATATTACATAACAAATAATGAATATAATTCTAATCAAATTAAAGGAAAGGTCTCGACATAATAATAAATATTCTTAACACTTCTCTATAAAAATTAGATAAGAATTATTGAATATATTTCTAATTAAATTAGATGAGAAATTAATAAAAATACTAATAAATATTTTTAATATTTTTATGAAAACTAATTGTTTAATTTAAACATTAATTTTAAGATAAATATTGAATATTGAAAATAGAAAATAGTTATAAAAACAAATTTACAACAATAAAGACAAAAAATTTCATCAATAGAATTTAATATAATATATATATATATATATATATATATATATATATATATATATATATATATATAATAAGAAAAAAACTATTCATAATAGGGTTCAAACATATATATCCATATTCTTAACACTTTATGGTTTCATAACTTATGAGTACATTTAAGATATTGTTAAAGAAAGCGAAAGTATTATATTAAAAGTAATGAATACAATTGAATCAAAGTAGATAGGAGATGCATAAAAATAATTATAAATGTTTATAGCACTTTTATGGTAACCAATTACCTAATTAAAAAAAAAATAGAAATATTAAAAATTAGAAGAAATATTGTCAAAACAAATTTTAAACTAAGATTTATTTCAGAGCATTTAGTAGAATGTTAATAATCCTATATTGTAATATAATATTTTAATATAATAAGGTTACAATAAATAAAAAAGTTATCCATATAAATAGGGATCAAACATTAGACATAATCTAACACGAAAAACATCATATTTAATTGATAACATGTAAAGCATTAAACCATTAGACATCAAATATAAGACACAATGTTTTCTACCTATACACAATGTCAAATATATTAGGTGTCAAGGCTCATAATCATAATGTTTAATAAGGTTAATACAAACATTCTTTTAAAAACCTTTATTTTAATATTGAGAATTTGTTTGGCTCAAATAAGAATGAAAATACATAATTCAAACAAAAAAGACATTATTACATTATCAATGGTAACTTGAACTAACTTGATCCATAATATCTTGTGTTGCAATTATGGAATTGAACTAGAATGTTACAATAAATAGCTTGAGAAACTATCAAAAAATAGACCAAAATTTTTATTATATGCACATTAGCCATATACACATGATTGTATTGGTGACCAATAACAAGAATTATCACAAACAAGATAAGTGCTACCCACAGAGACATACTTGGTTGAATGTATTATTTATTCATTAACACTTGCAATATATTTTCAACATTGTTGGTTCTGAGGTACTTATTACATATTTTTACCGCCATATATACTCTACTTATTAGGGTTTATGCCTTTACTTTGACCTTTGCAGATGGTAGCTTTGCCTCTTAAATGAGAGGATCTCAAATTGGCAATCGAACTTCAACCACACCTGGAACCAGGATAGGATATTTCCTTGTAGGATATGCATATGGATCTTTATCTATGATTGGATATGTTGTATTATATAGGGAATTTTGGACAATGGCTTCATTCTAGCCACATGATTATAAATTGAAATTTTTTTTGCACTTTCTAGGAAGTTGGACACTTCATTTAGAATACATCATTGAAGTATTATTTAATACAAGATAAAATTCAAGCTTTGGACCTTTGTCTTTAGTTGATTTTAAGATGCCCGTTGCATACAACTGACATCTTTTTCTAACACATTTCTTTAAAGACAGTATTAAACTTTTCCTAAAAAAAATATCTAGGAAAAGTTATATAAACCTTAAGTTTTACCTAATTGTGAAGCCCATCAACTTTACAAAACTTATTAAACTCGTTACAATATTCTAAACTATGTCATACTATTTAAATCTTTTAACCATTTGAAATGAATTGTGAAGTGCATCAACTTTACAAAACTTTTTAAACTAGTTACAGTATCCTAAACTATGTCATACTATTAAAATCTTTTAACCATTTACAATTACAATACATAAAACAATTTTTATACCATTTATTCGAATTTCAAATTAAATAAGAAGCGATGCAAGCAGCTAGTCCCTGCCTAGGGTTGGACGAAAAATATTAGAACTAGACCTAGCAAGACGATTAGGAGTTTCTTAGTAGACTTGGCAAGGAGGAATGTATGTCTTTGTTAGACAGAATCGAAGAAACAAAGAAACTCTTGAAAAGAAAAAGTGTGAATTTCAGTGGTAGTAGTATAGGCGCAGGAGGAGGTATTAAATGCAGTGGAGGGAGACAGCCCCGCCCCTCATGCAGCAGCCACAAGGCTAGTCAGATGCTGGTCAAAGCAGTACATCGCCCTGGAAACCTTCCTTCCAATGGGAGGACTTCAACATAACTAATTCCGTTTCTGCACAAACAGATTTAAGTGGTGTTGCAGCTACAAAAAAAAAATAAAGACGCAGAAGAAAGGATTGAAATGATAAGTTCTCTGGATGGGGTTACGTCGGCTGAATGCTCGCATGATGACGTGAATGATGTAAACAACAAGGAGGAGGACGACATAGAAGCGCCTCCAGGGTTAGAGCTACATCTATTCCCCTGTCAGTGATCTGATCTAACTGTGTAGTCGGTCCCTGCAGACTGATGATTCCCTACCATCCATCACTCACCCACTCTGTTATGTTGCGGGTATGATTGTAACAAGCCGTGGAGAATTCTTACTATAACTCAAGTTTTAGAAAATATCGTCTTCTCGTATGGTTTGGTACATACGCTATTGGATTTGGGTGCTCCATTAAACATTTTATGTTTTATTATTTTTTTAATACCAACACTTGTATTTCAAAATCTAAACTACAACCAAGTCAAAAAATGAAACAACATAACCTAGTGAAAAAATAAAAAATATATATTATATTCATTTACACTTCTATCAACGTGTCTTTGCACCTTTTGGTGCAGACCCTAATGGTATATTGACGCATTCTTGATGAGAGAGGCAAATTAAACTGAAAAAGTTTTTGAAGTTTATAGTAGGCGATTCTTTTCAACACAAGACAAGCCTTCATTTATGGAGACTTCGACGGAACAATGGAGATGACGTGATAGAGGCAGTCTGTTGGTTTTCTTGATCATTTTTATGGTGGGAAGAGCCTGTGGCATATTATAAATAGTTAATGCAGCCACAAGTCACTGTTTTTCTTTTTATGTTTGAGATATAAAGTGCAGTAAATCGTTGTTTCTTTTTAATGGGTCTCAACAAAAAAAAAATGGTCCCTTACTTAGATTGCATTGCAGGTGGTGCCCGGCACAGCGTCAGCGAGCGGAAATCCCGAGATAGAGAATAGAACGATTGCCTACCTCGCCATCCAGAGACAGTGCGCCTTATGGACACCTGGAGGGGCAGTTTGCCTTTGTGCTATTTGACAGATGCACGAAAACTAAAACTATATTTGCAGTTATTGCATGCCACCCACTTGTGCACTGGCCCCTCTATTTTGGCGATGATCTCCTGTCATAAGAATATTTGTAAACTGGTTGATTCAATAACCATGGGCAGAACGCCAAAGCTAGAAAATGAAGGAAGCCGGAGGAGTATGGATAAACGAAAAAAGCTGTGGATTAGATAACATAAATACTGAAATCAATAGAGAGAGAATACTGAGAGTTTCAAAACAGATTTGGACTTAAGCGGCTAAGCTCCCATGTATCTTATATTTTTTAATTGGGAAAATTAAGATGACAAGTTTAGGCTTGAAATACCTTGAGAAATTGGATTTCGGATTGAAGGGGAAGATTTGCAAATCTCTCAAAGGGCGCAGATGGATGGGCATGCACAGAGATAAAGTTTCCTCCTTACTCACAGAGGAGCCATAAATCGACTGGACTTTCAAATCCAAGTTGCTTACTCTCCGCTACACCCTGTCGTTTCCACTTGTCTGCTCTCTAAAGATCCCGGGTGAGCAAAAAAACGAAGGGCAGTAAACAACATTGATAAGGCAGCCGGATAGATCGCTTCATGCATAGTTTTGTACGAAACGCAAGGAGAGAAGAGAGAATCTAGTGGATCTCATATTACGTTGGTGGATCTATGGGATCCGTGTGAGGATTGCCCGCTGGAGAAGCAACGGGAGAAAAGGAGTAGGTAGTTAAGAACCATATCGATTTCTGATTGTTTGGTGCTCTGGCTGGAATCATGAATAGATTCACTCTTCTCCGATCCTAATATGATTTCTTTTCATTCCTACAGCATTCAAGCCTATAGCATTAGACCTACTGCATTGCCGCTATTCCGAAATAGGATGGATGGGTGGGAACAAAGCACAGGCGGGGCATACCTGAAAAGCAAAGCTTCTGCACCACCAGCCTGCACTCTATCCATGCAAGAAGCACGCACGTAAGTAAGCCCTTTCTTTTGCCCGCAGTTGTCTTTGTTTGTTGTCCCACCAGCCTATGTCATCGTTGTTTCTCGGACCAGCCTAGTCGGGTTCGACCAGCTCTCTATTAAAGCCCCTCTTACACCCCACTCAAAGAACCCAAATTGACCATCCAGCAAGCGAATTAATTTCGTTCTGCATGAGCTCTCTTCTTCAACTTTTTCGGAGTAAGTGAAGTTCGTCAAGCCTGGGGTGATAGTTTTTGTCTTCCGGGGTTGGGTTCCCATGGGTAGTCCTTCCAATCGTTCAATCGCACAATCTGCCTGATTATGTTCTTAATCCTCTGCCTGATTATGTTCTTAATCCCTTTTAGTATGCGTTGGGCCTCTAAGTGCCCAAATGGCACATGCGAATCGAACCAGTAATCAATGTAAGGTAAACAATAAATCCAACCAACTATAGTTAGGGATTTAAATGGAGTTTAAGATCTTCTTACCATGGGAGGCCGGTGAAATGATGGAATCCGTCAATCAAAGCAATGGCACCATCTATAGGAGTATACCATCTACCTTGGAAGGACACGGCAGGAACGAACGCAACCAGAATTGGTCACAGGGTATGGGCTTACAGGAAGGGTAAGCTTTCGTGGCAGTTGCCTCACTGTAAGCCCTTGAGACTCCCTTGTAAGCAATGCGGAGATGGGATCCATGATTATTTTTGTCACGCTTCCGCTCTAGGTGATTCTACAGATATGGATGAATCTCAACCCACAGGTGATTCTGTAGATATGGATGAATCTCAACCCACCGCTGATTCAGAGAATTGCAGTGTTACAGAATGATTTCCCCCTAACACAGAGAAAGAAAAGCAGGCTCTGCGAAGGGATGGCTCTACTTAGGTATGTATCGATTTGACCAATGTTTGTTAGCTTAGCTTCTTCTGGTTCTGTATTAGGCCAGCCTGAAACACAGCTTGAATGACAACAGGCCTAAAACACACCGCTTGAATGACAGCTTGATAGCTTCAACCTGAATGACAACTTGACAGCTTTGAGCCTGAATGACCAGGTGGACTTGTGCCAGAGCAACATGCAGAGTAGACACGACAGAAAAATTGCAAGAGGCACATGTCTTCCCATCTTCATGCGGAAACCTGTACGTCTGAAAGTACAATGTGCCAAGCATTATCCCAAGCATTAAATGCTTAGGATTAATGATAGCATTTAAGGGATGTTTTACACTGCTTTCACATTAAATGGAAAAAACTAATTATTTATAGCCTATGTTTCCTCCTCCCGCTTCGGGAAGAGGCCAAATAACACAGTGAATTATTATGTACAAAAAAACCTTAGGTATACTCCCTCAACCGACACTAAGAAGCAGGTCACAAACAGGTTAATTAATGTTAACATCGTGGTTTCCGGTTTCCAATTACTATAGTCCCTGGCCATTGCCAGATGGCAGGGACTAATAAACTATACTAAAAAGTTTCCACAATACTAGTTTGTAATTGTTTTGTATATCTTTGTTGTCTCCCATAAATATAATATTCATGGTTTTTTTCTTCATATATGTGTTGTCACTAACAAATATTACTATTATATTCAAATATTTAAGAGTTTTATTGGGTAAGAATTTAATATAACTTTGATAGTGTTATAGGTTTTCTTAGCTGGTTTGTACCACTGACAAATATTTTAAGTTTAACTTAGCCACTCAGGCTTTCTCAAATTGTCTCTGCCCATGACAAATATATTATTCTCTCTTTATGTTGAATTTGCAAACCTTAAATACGAGCATATTTTAATTTTAAAGCTATGTGCACTTTCAACCTATTTACGACCAAGTTGATCTATTTGTTGTAGAAATTTTCTTTTTATGGGTTACATTTTGTTTGGTGCGGCACTGAAGCAACATTTATTTCAAATTATTGAATTTAGTTGAAAATATAAGTCATGCATTAAATACTATTCGAATTTTTGTTGTGAATAAACATTTTTCCAAGTATAAATTTCCTTTTATCTGTTTCTTTTCTTTAAAATGTGGATTTCTATGTTTTTCCGTGTTCAACATTTGTAATATTCCAAATAACAGAGAGTAGAGTTTATCTTTATTGTTTTGTTCCTTGACAAAATATGTTCAATAGACTGTTCCTTAGAAATATGGAATGGAAATATATTTTTTATGTTCATAAGAAAGAAAAATACTAATAACTAAATTGTAAATGTGGTAGAAAACCTGCACAGATGAATCTAGCTAGTAAAGGTTGAACACACAGCTTTGCAAAGCAAAAACACTAAAAGAAAATCGAATGAACAAAAGAATGATTCGTTAGAAAATAGGTTACAATGCTCATGATATAGCATTACTGGGTGAAGATCCCAAGGTAATGCACCATAGTGGTGATCAATGAGAAGACTCAACACCTACAACAAGTTCCAGAGAGAACTAGCCAGTTGCGGAGTGAAAGGAGCAAATCAGGAAGTAAATCATGCAGAAGAATTAACTAGTTGTGGAGTTAAAGAAGGAGCAAATCAAGGAGTAAATCATGCTAGAGAATTAACCAATTGCGGAGTTAAAGGAGTAAATCATGTAGAAGGAATCTTGCATGTATTCCCATGCTCTAACTAAGACTCTGCATGTAGGCGTGTAGTAGTTCCAACACCCCCCTTGAACACCACTATGGGAAAAATAGAAAATGGGCCCTGGCAACTAAGGCCAAAGGTCACCCAAAATACAGTGCAGCTTGTACTAACATTGAGGAAAAAGGGAAAACCTCATGGGAAAAACCTCCCTCAAAATACAATGTAATCAAAATAAAAGAGGAAGAAAATACAGTTGCTAAGCAATTGTGTCCTTCACTCCAAGATGATCGCGCAGAGAGCAAAACTTATGCTCAGTGAATGTCTTGGTGAAGATGTCTGCAATCTATTCTGCTGAAGGATAGAATTGCAAACCAATGACCCGATCATGTACTAAGTCTCTGATGTAGTGCATATGGATCTCTATGTGCTTCGTCCACTGTCGCTATACTGGATCCCTACAAAATTTGAGAGTGCTTTGGTTTTCACACCAGATGACAATGGGCTGGTGGAACTGGACGCCCAACTCAGTGAGGAAGTGTTGTAGCCACAGAGCCTAAATGGTGATGTTGACTACACCTCTGTACTCGGCCTCAGCTGAAGAGAGAGCAATAGCATCCTGCTTCTTGCTCGACCAACAGATAGGGCCAGATCCTAGACTGAGTGAATATCTAAAGGTGGACTTGCGATCAATGTTGTCTCCCGCCCAATCAGAATCTGTGAAGCGAAGGAGATTCAATGCAATGTCTGCTGCATAGTGAATCCCGAAGGTGATGGTGCCCTGCACATATCGGAGGATGCGCTTGGTAGCATTCCAGTGTAGCTCATGCGGCTCCTACATGTATCTAGAAATTGCCCCTACTACATATGAGAGATCTGGTCTAGAGTGGGTGAGGTACAATAAGTTCCCCACTAGCCATCGGTAGAGAGTGTTGTCAACTAATGGAGTGTCACCTCCACCCTCAAGGCGGACCCCAGATAGAAAAGGAGTCAGTGCTGGCTTGCTTTCAGTCATGAGAAATCTCTCGAGGAGATGCCGTGCATACTTAGCCTGAGAGAGTTTGATGCCTGTGGCATCCTGGCTGATCTCAAGAGCAAGAAAGAAGTGTAATGGACCCATGTCCATCATCAAGAACCTATCATGCAAGGCCCTCTTGACTGTAGAAATGGCTGAAGCCGAGCTGTCGATGATTAAGAGATCATCCACATACAAAACTAAGATAAGAAGAGAATCATGTGTTCTGAGCATGTAAACATTCGGATCAGACTTACATCTTTCAAAGTTTTGTGATAAGAGAAAAGAATCCATCTTCGTATACCAAGCTCTTAGGGCCTGCTTAAGGCCGTAGAGATATTTCTTTAGTTTGCAGACCAAAGATGAATCCTGAATGAAACCATGTGGCTCCTCCATGTAGATCTCCTCAGATAGGTCTCCATGAAGAAAGGAATTCTTCACATGAATCTGATGTACTTCCCACCCCTGGGTAGCTGCAATGGCAAGTGTAAGGCGTATGGAATCCATCTTTGTTGCTGGAGCAAAGGTCTCGTCATAATCAATGCCATGCACTTGTTGGAAGCCTTTGGCTACTAGCCTTGCTTTCCATCTGGTGATTTTCCCATCTGCAACACTCTTGGTCCTGTAGACCCATTTGCATTGGACAAGCTTCCTTCCTTAAGGAAGGGGGACTAGATCCCAGGTCTGGTTCTCGAGGAGGGAGTTATACTCCTCCTCCATGGCGTATTCCCAAGATGGATGCCCAGCAGCCTCAGCATAAGACTATGGATCAGAAGACTGAACCAAATGACAATGCGAGGATGGTGATGGTTTAGTGGTAGTGAGGACAAGAGGAGGCTCAATAAACTCTGAGCTAGTCCTATGCAGATCATAATTATCCCCCACAAGACCATTTCTAGCAGCTGGGTGGTCTTGTGCATATATCTCATGTAAGCTCCGTATTCTCTGATTTATGACAGCGGAATATGATTCACTGCTGGAAGCCTGATCTGGGCTTGGATGTGGATCATCATTTGCATGCACTAGATTTTTATCTGAAGACTTTGTCACTACATCTGCATGCTCTACGTCGGCATCTGCATGCTCTATATCTACATATGAGTGTATTGAGTCATCATCTCGGACATGAGGTAGATAAAAGGTGTCTGCATGCGGCGATTGAGGTGCATGCAAGAGACTTTCCTCAAATTTGACACTTCGCTCAATGATGAGCTTGTCCGTAGAGGGAATCAGGAGTCGATATCCCTTCACACCATCAGGGTATCCAACAAGGATGCACTCAATCCTCTGTGGATCAATAGCTTTCCTCTTTTTATAGGGGATCCTGGCCCATGCTCGAGAGCCAAAAACACGGAAGTGGATGGCCTCTGGCTTAGTGCCACTCCAAGTCTCAAAGGGGGTCTGATCCTTAATAGACCTATGAGGAAATCTATTATGGAGGTAGTTAGCATAATTAAGTGCTTCAGCCCATAGCTCATAAGGTAGTGACTTAGCATGCAACATGCAAGAAGCCATCTCTTTAAGAGATCGATTCTTTCTCTGAGCAACTCCGTTCTGCTGCGGAGTGTATGGAACTGTGTACTGCAACTGTATGTCAGACTGAAGGCAAAGGTTCCGAAGTGTTGTGTTAACATATTCCCTCCCATTGTCTGTATAGAGGGCTTTGATCTTTCTCTCTGACTGTGTCTCAACTAGTGCTTTGAAATCTTCAAAGTGTGCAAAAACTTTAGATTTTTTCTTGAGAAGATACACCCAAGTATATCGTGAGAAATCATCAATAAATGTAAGCACATACCTTGCTTTATTGATGGAAGGATGAGGAAAAGGTCCCATGAGATCACTATGGATCAGATCTAGAGGAGAGGATGCTCTGTGAGTCTTGCTGGTGTCAAACTTTTCTCTAGGATGTTTGCCAAGGACATGCACTTCACAAACTCCTATGGGGAAACTGATATTTGGCAAGCTTTCCACCATCTCATGCTTGCTTAGCTGCTGCATATACCTGTAATTTAAGTGACCAAACCTCTCGTGCCAAAGCCTACTACTATCATCAGCATGTGTAAGCAATAAGGAGGATTCAGATTCAATAAATTCAGAAAATCTATACAGTCTGGCTCCATTGTTTACCTCACTCGTTGCAATTTTGGAGTTGCTATGTAGGTCATATATGCTCACTGCATCTAGAGTGAATTCCACTCTCTTTTCGGTGCCGGAATGAGTGATCTAATAAACTGAAAACAGATTTATCGAAAGTTTTGGAACATGAAGCACATCTTCAAAGCTTCTGTGTAAAAGTTCCACTCTACCTTTTCTGGTGACCTCAATAGGTGAGTCATATCCCATGAGGTTGGAGGTCCTTTGCATGCATCCAAAGAGGAATAGACTTCCTTTGCAGCAGCCATATGATGTGATGCACCAGAATCTATAATCCATGCATCAGGGGAAGAATTAATTACAACTAAAGCATGAAAATTGTTACCTTTCCTGTGTGGCGGATCCTCAGTTTTGTTCTTGGCGCCTTGAGGGATGTGGTCCCCAAGGTTGTGCTTCTGAAGGATTTCTGCCATTTGGTCAATTTTTTTCTTCATGCAAGAGGATTCTAGATGGAATCCTCTTTGACAGTAGGTGCATCTGTTTCCTTTCTTCCCTTTCTCATTTCTCGAGCTGGAGGAATCATTGAAGGGCTTGGTGTACCTTTCCTTCTTTGTATGGGAATGTGCTTTTCCCTTGTCTTTTTGCTGCTGATTTTTCTGATTTGAATCAGATCTATGATTTTTATTGTGGCTGCTATCATGCACAACAAGTGCATGCGCTTTTGGAGGTTTGATTTTCCCCATGCCAATGAGTTTATCTTGCTCAAAAGTAAGGGACTCCATGAACTCTTTGAGAGAAGGCATAGTGTAGGATTTACCTGTTGCGAGCCTTACTGAATGAAATGTAGACACAAAGACAAAGTATTCCAGTCCGAGCATTGACATAATAGAGAGAATTTGGCAACTCTCCTCCTTGGATTTGTCAATTCCACAACCCTTGAGTTACAACAATAGATCATTATATTTGGTGAAGAAGTATTGAATTCTGTCATAGTTCCATGGATCCAATGGTAGCAGCTCCACTTCGAGCAGATGTTCGTTCATCTCATCCTGTTTCCCGTAGAGTTCTTCAACCTTTTTCCAAATCTCATTGAGAGTATTGCAGGCAGATAGATGAAACTGCAACTCTGGAGAGATGCACATGCATATGGATTTGTGGGCCTCATCCATACAATTGAGGTACTTGGATTTCTCTATGGCTGAAGTGGGTTCCACTTCTGTAGCCATGGTAATCCTGTACAACCCTTTTTGACGAAGGTATCGATCCATTTGGTCCTTGCATTCATGATAGTTGTATGGTGTTAGGATCGATGCTTTGGGAAACTCCATTTTTCTATCGATCTTCGATCTCCAAGTTGTAAAACCTGCAAAATAAAGTACTGGTGCACCATTTATCTAGCAACCCATGGGTTCTGATACCATGTAAATGTGTTAGAAAACCTGCACAGGTGAATCTAGCTAGTAAAGGTTGAACACACAACTTTGTAGAGCAAAAACACTAAAAGAAAATCGAAAGAAGAAAAGAATGATTCGTTAGAAAATAGGTTACAATGCTCATGATATAGCATTACTGGGTGAAGATCCCAAGGTAATGCACCATAGTGGTGATCAATGAGAAGACTCAACACCTACAACAAGTTCCAGAGAGAACTAGCCAGTTGTGGAGTGAAAGAAGGAGCAAATCAGGGAGTAAATCATGTAGAAGAACTAACTAGTTGCGGAGTTAAAGAAGGAGCAAATCAGGGAGTAAATCATGCTGAAGAACTAACCAATTGCGGAGTTAAAGAAGGAGCAAATCAAGGAGTAAATCATGTAGAAGGAATCTTGCATGTAGTCCCATGCTATAACTAAGAGTCCGCATGTAGGTGTGTAGTAGTTCCAACACAAATAGCCATATTGATCTTTTTCTTTGACTTGGTGTTTAGTCAATTTAACGTCTTAAATTGCTCTACATAAATTATCAATCCGGGTATCGTAAACTGATGAAGTGTGGTGCACTATATGTGCTTAGTTAACCTTTCTCTTACTTCGTTGTTTTATAGTTTATGTTCAACTCTTCTTGAAACTCTTCTTAAAACTCTGCTTCAAACACATGTGCTGTGTAAAGCACGATTAAGAAGTAGTCAGAAATAAGTCGAAAAAGTAGTCAAGCTCTAAGGTGACAAGTAAGAAAAACCACTTTAAAGACCAGTTATAATGTTCAACTCTTCCTAAAACTCTGCTTCAAACACATGTGCTGTGTAAAGCACGATTAGGAAGTAGTTAGAAATAAGTCTAGAAAGTAATCAAACTTTTAAACTTGCAAAGAAAGAGCTTGAAAGAAATAACTTGAAATGAAACTGAAAGCAAAGAACTTGAAATGACTTGAAAGTAAATGACCACTTCCAATGGCACTAGACACCATTCATGCTGCTGCAAATAAAAGAAAAGAAAGTCACTTTTAAAACCAAAGATAAAGATTATCTCTCTCTAACTCGATGCTTCTAAGCACATGTACTGTGTAAAGCACGGATAGAAAGTAGCTTAAGTTGAATTAGAAAAGTGAGAAAAATCTGCTTTAAAGACTAATGATAATATTTTGCTCTTTCTAATTCTCTACTTCAGCCATATGTACTATGCAAAGTATGATTAGAAAGTAGTGAAAGATTAGTCTAAGAAGCACTTAAAACCAAAAATCTACTTTAAAGACTAGTAATAATATTTTGCTCTTTCTAACTCTCTACTTCAGCCATATGTACTATGCAAAGTATGGTTAGAAAGTAGTGAAAGAACAGTCTGAAAAGCACTCAAAGCCAGCTGCAAGTTAGTGATATTTTGATCTTAAAATATAACAATTTATGATGAAGATCATTTATGTGTTAGCAGCTCTTTGAGAAATAAAATTAAAAATCAGCTATAAAAACAAAGGCAGCAGCTTGAACTTGTCAACTTCAAATACCATTAGTTTGTAAAGCAAATACATAAACATAAAAACAAATCCCGGGAGAAAATAAAATGCAATAATTCAAACTGTACAAGGCAGGGGCCCCCTTCTACCTATGAAATCAAAGCAAACTTAAAATTGCATGAATGAAAATCTAATCTACCTTACATTCTACAAAGAAATCTTTACAAAATGAAATCTAATCTACTTACATCCTAATATGCTCCATGACATCTACTTCACATCTCCTTCCATGTTGAGAACATCAAAGCTTTATTCAATTTCTTCAAAAGTGAAAAGTACAACAAAGCTCTCCAAAGAGAGACTAAAAAGAGACTAAAAAGACTAAAGAGACTAAAAAAAGACTAACTAATGAAGGAGAGAGACCTCCTATTTATACAAAAAGATGAGAGCCTTCTCATTAATGATAAACCATGAATCTTTCCCTCTACCTCTAGAGTCCTAATCAAAATAGGAACTGATAAGACACATGTCTTTTAGAGTTACAATACAATTAGGAGATGTGACACATATCCTCATGATCCCATGATTCTTTCCAACCAAATTCGAATTTGGCCTTAGAGTGCCACATAAGGGTCTTCTAGAAGTCTCCTTTCAACCTACACATGTCAACAAACTCAACCCATTTGTTAGGTATAAGCATATGCACATTATTTTCTAATGTTTAACCACAAATTCACTTAAAAGGCTTAGAAATAATAAATATTGGAAAAACATAAAGGTAGCCCAATGATAATGAAAGTGGGATGAATGTGGTGACATAGTAGTGAAATGGAGGTGAAATGTAGGTGATATAATGGACATAATAACGAAAGTGTAATGGAAATGAATGACATTTTCAAGACTCAACATACCCCCCAACTGAAGCTATTGCATGTCCTCATGCAACATATATTACATTGACTCTTTTGATTCTTGAGCTTTGGCTTAACTTTGCATGATATCATTTGATAACTTCATATTTCTGCAAAGTGTTTCACTTGAATTGCAACCCCATTTTTTTTTTTTTTTTTTGTTGCCTTCTATTTTGATCTTTGAACTTTGCGTAATGATATTTTGATTATTGTTGCTAAGTATATCTTTATTGGATTGCATGATGGTTGGTTCTTGTGTGACAACCATGATTTTGTTTGTATCCAATTTATCCTTTAAGCACTTTTCAAAAGCCATTGTATGCTCATAATAGCAATGTAATAATTAATATATATTGGAAGTATGTGAGCTCTTGAATATGTTATGGACATGGAAAGATATGAATATGAATATATTCCCCCCCCAACTGATGGTATTGGCAATTTTATGCAATGAGGAAGAGAAATGTTTTTCCAACAAGTATCATTCTAGCTTTTTATGGAATTCTATGGTTAAAAGTTAGAAAATGCCGTACCTTTACTTACCCTTTGGAATGGATGAGTTGTATGTGTGTGGTGGCTGAAAACTTCTGATCATATTCTTCTTCAAGTGGCTGAACAAGAGGAGTCATGGATAGAGAGATAAGATGGCTTTTTATTGCTTCTACTAAAACTTGCTGAATCTGCTCCAAAATGCTGAAAATAATAGTCTTCATGTCTTCAAAACTCATTGGCACAATTCCTACTATGTGAAAAGATGTTCTGATGTCGAACATAGTAGGAAATTGTTGGCTTAGTGGCCATTAATGGATGCCACTAGTCAACACGAGTACTCTCACCATTGATGTCAATGAGAGTCAAGATGCCCAAACACATCTTGCTAGGTACGAATGAATTTGCTGATGTCGAGTCACCTAGAAGATCTAACGAACAAGGGACATTAATGTATTCCCATTGTTTGTCAGCATGAGAACTTGCCATTAAGGCATGCAAGTCTCAAGGTGTTTTTACAAAGAACTTAGACTCAAAGGACTATGGACTAATTTGCATTGAAGCAGGGCTTATTTGCAGAATGAAAATGACAAGGAATGGAAAGTGAAAATGGAAAATGGCAATGGAGAACAGAAATGACAATGGGCAATAAGCATGTGAATGAGCCTTTTGCTTTTATTGGTGAGTTATGAATGGACAAAAAGAGATGGAAAGTGTATGTGAATGAAAATGGAAAATATGGAGTGGAATGAGGTGAATGGTTTATTATGGAGTATGGATGTGATGGATGGATGTGATGGAGACAATAATATCTGAAAGTTTTTCAAGTATTTGGATCTGATTTTGCATCAGCATATTTCCTCTTTGTTGCGGATCAACCTCTTATGAAACAAATTGGTCTCTTAGAGAGACATCATTCCCTTGTAGTCATTTGTCCTTCCTCCTAGAACCTGCAAAAAAACTAATACTTCTTCCGCAATGGAATGTAAGATTATCAAAGGAGAGAGGTGATCAATCTCTCTAGTTATGATATTTACACACAAAACTAAGAATTTGTATTAATGAAACAAGTTCTCAAAGGAAAAATCAAAATAATTTATACCTGCTTTGGAATTAGTGCCTCAAGTTGATGTTGCTTCTTTTCAGCAATTTATTTCATTATTTGCCATTTCAAACTCTAATGATATATTTCTCATTGTATAGATCTTGTTGAGATCTTTCCAATGGTACTTAAATCATCAAAATTTGATTTTGTATGAGAAAGATAGGCTGATTTGAACAATGAGGTTTTTCTGGCTGCGGAATTGAGGAACAGCTCTGTAGCTAAAAATCTTGAATAAAAAGTTAGCCATTCAATTTTCATTATCAGTCCAAAATTAATCAATACCTTCAGAAAAGTGAGAAAATAACTTGTTCATTTCATTGATTCAAAATTATTATTTTTTTTTTTTTTTTTGACATGCAGCGACTTAGTGTGGCGACTCAGTGTGGCGACTTTGTGATAACACCCAATTTGACTTCCCTTTGACCGGGGTCTTTTTCAGCAAATTTGACCGAATGGATAGGACACCATCCATGTACTGAAATTTCCCTAGCTACCCATGTGACCTGTTTTGCCTGATGACACCTACAACCTAGAGTTTAACAAAACAGCTGCGGGATCACTAAATGGCTGCGGGATCACTAAATGGCTGCGGGATTGCAGAGTGTAGAAAGTGCAGTGAAATGGAGTGGCTGTGTGCGAACTAAGCAGTTTCTCCATCTCAAGCTTCGGCTGAAAAATGGAACTGTGGAGTTTGAAACATGAAAACCAATTTCATACCTAGGAGTTTCAATCGCTGATCAAAAAGATTAAATTTATGCTACTAAACTCCTTCAAATATTTTAATGTCTCCCCTTGCTATGCTTCCTTCGCTGACTGTAACTGTTAAATCTCCCACCTCTGCCTGGCTGTCCTTATCCTTAAATGATCTTGCAAAGGCTTTGGTTACTTCTTTATGATAACCCTTAAACTTTCTGATACATTGTAACCAATTAGCTTTTTGTAGTGCCTCCTCAACCTGAGGGTATGCCTCCAAGAATTTCGAACCTTCTGGTTCAGCCCTTAAAATTTTTCCCATCGACTCCTCAGCTCTATTTAAAACACGACTTTGATGGTGACCCTACACAGTAACTTCGGGACTTCACACAGTAACTTCTTGACTTTACACAGTCACTTCTTGTGAAACAGAGGATATACGGTGCGAAAACGGCTTTAGATACCGGGAATTTACGGATGGAATTGAGAGTTGAGCGGTGGAGTTAGCGTGGATATGGTAGAAATAGTGACTGACAGTCGCAATACGACTGTATCTCAGGTTTACGGCTGTATGGCAGAGGAGAAAAAAAACAGAGGATGGTAACCGTAGATAATGAAACACGGTAGATGATGGTAAGGAATGATAAACATGGAGGGTTTTGAAATTATGGACGGAACGGCTACCTTCTTCGTTTTCTGATTATGGAGTGACACATGGCTTATGAAACGAGAGCAGAGAGACGTAGTGCGTTAGGTTACGTCATTAGGGTACAGGCCCTTAATGACGCACCACCGTAACAGCCATATGTAATTTGAAAACCTGTAGTGATTATGAACTGGTAGACGTGGAGGATTCGGAGATTTGTAGTTGCATGGGCGCCAAAATGTTTAGTCAGCATGTAATTGATCCCCATCACAACTCTTTCCCTCAGGTACGCGGAGTTATTCAAACAACCACTTAATTTTCACGCGCGGCAGTCAAAAACGGGCTCCAAAGAACCGAACATTTCTCCCATACCACCACGAATTTTCCAAATCGGTTTCTGGGTTATCTAATTAACCCACCTGGCAACAAAACCCATGTTTTAGTTTTTTGAAATTCGCCTCTGTTTGGGAGAATCGAAGGTGTGAAGTTTGACGTTTTTCAGGTCTTGCGTTTTTTCTCTGAGTTAATTTTTTTCTCTGTTCTGCTCTTTTTGCATTCGGTTTTTTCTTATCTGATCTATTGTTTTGCAGGTGTTTAGTAGGTGGAGCGAGGAAGTTTGAGCTTACAGGGCCTTCTCTGCTGAAATATGTACTGATTATGTATAATACATACGTTTTCTTGTACGCCCCCTTTGATAAGGACTCTCACAAATTCCACTTTCTCAAGAATGCAAACAGTCTCGTAGCTGTCCGCATCTTTAGCCCTCTAAGGATAGATGTGACCACTGTGCATTCAGAAGCTTTGACATCAAACGGTTCTCCAAATGGATTACAGGGATTATTGCAGTACTTCAATTTGGTTGAGGGTCTTAGTTGAGAAAATAAAGGATGATTTAGTAAAGCAATGGGAAGTTTCACAACGAGATGCTCAACTATCTCTTCCATATGCTCTTGCCCATCATTAGTAAGTTTAATTCTCTGCTTCTAATTGATGAGGTAGCTATCCAAAGGTGAAATCAACTCAGAAATCTGCCACTGAATGATGAATGCCTCCTACAGGAATCAACAAGTCAAAGCTTGAACAGGGAGGCATATTTTTTTTTTTTTTTTTTATTGAAGCCACAGTGAAAACTAAGAATGGAGATAGCCCTAGATTGTTTTTCTTTTTTTTTTCTCTTCTCTGAAATTGTAAAATTTTTATAAAAAGGATTAATGATTTTCAATTTCAGGCAGCAAATACTTCAAGAAAAACATGTTAAAAACAAGACTTTCACTAAGGTCCTAGGCTGGTTTTTCATCGATCTGAGCTGGGTGACTAGGATAGGATCCATGTCGGGACAATTCTGGAGATGCCCATGTGGTCGGTTTTTTATTAGATGCCTGTAACTTGTTAAACCTTGAAACAGCTGCGGGATTGTCAGATAGCTGCGGGATCAGGGCAGTTTCTGCAACTAAGTTGCAAAACCTTATTTGAACAAGATACAGTGTTTTGAAGACCACTACAAAGCATAACCAGACAATTTTGGACAATTTGAACCTATCAAAGCACTTGAGTTTTTTTTTTTCATTTTTTTTTTTATTGAATCAATTGAAGTGATGAAGTTTATTTTGTCTCCTATTTTTTTTTTTTTTTTTTTTTTTTTTTTTTTTTTTTTTTTGTAACAATTCTTTTTCTGATCCTCCAGATCACACAAAGTGCAGGAGGAGAGCATACTCAAGAATTATTGTTTTGTCTTTTTTACTTAACAATCATTTTTCTGATCCTCCAGATCACACAAAGTGCAAGAGGAGAGCATACTCAAGGATTATTAATTTTTTTTCCAGATGTAAGAAATAAGGTCTCCTAATTACACTTCCCCGGCAACGGCGCCAAAATGTTTAGTCAATTTAACGTCTTAAATTGCTCTACATAAATTATCAATCCGGGTATCGTAAACTGATGAAGTGTGGTGCACTATATGTGCTTAGTTAACCTTTCTCTTACTTCGTTGTTTTATAGTTTATGTTCAACTCTTCTTGAAACTCTTCTTAAAACTCTGCTTCAAACACATGTGCTGTGTAAAGCACGATTAAGAAGTAGTCAGAAATAAGTCGAAAAAGTAGTCAAGCTCTAAGGTGACAAGTAAGAAAAACCACTTTAAAGACCAGTTATAATGTTCAACTCTTCCTAAAACTCTGCTTCAAACACATGTGCTGTGTAAAGCACGATTAGGAAGTAGTTAGAAATAAGTCTAGAAAGTAATCAAACTTTTAAACTTGCAAAGAAAGAGCTTGAAAGAAATAACTTGAAATGAAACTGAAAGCAAAGAACTTGAAATGACTTGAAAGTAAATGACCACTTCCAATGGCACTAGACACCATTCATGCTGCTGCAAATAAAAGAAAAGAAAGTCACTTTTAAAACCAAAGATAAAGATTATCTCTCTCTAACTCGATGCTTCTAAGCACATGTACTGTGTAAAGCACGGATAGAAAGTAGCTTAAGTTGAATTAGAAAAGTGAGAAAAATCTGCTTTAAAGACTAATGATAATATTTTGCTCTTTCTAATTCTCTACTTCAGCCATATGTACTATGCAAAGTATGATTAGAAAGTAGTGAAAGATTAGTCTAAGAAGCACTTAAAACCAAAAATCTACTTTAAAGACTAGTAATAATATTTTGCTCTTTCTAACTCTCTACTTCAGCCATATGTACTATGCAAAGTATGGTTAGAAAGTAGTGAAAGAACAGTCTGAAAAGCACTCAAAGCCAGCTGCAAGTTAATGATATTTTGATCTTAAAATATAACAATTTATGATGAAGATCATTTATGTGTTAGCAGCTCTTTGAGAAATAAAATTAAAAATCAGCTATAAAAACAAAGGCAGCAGCTTGAACTTGTCAACTTCAAATACCATTAGTTTGTAAAGCAAATACATAAACATAAAAACAAATCCCGGGAGAAAATAAAATGCAATAATTCAAACTGTACAAGGCAGGGGCCCCCTTCTACCTATGAAATCAAAGCAAACTTAAAATTGCATGAATGAAAATCTAATCTACCTTACATTCTACAAAGCAATCTTTACAAAATGAAATCTAATCTACTTACATCCTAATATGCTCCATGACATCTACTTCACATCTCCTTCCATGTTGAGAACATCAAAGCTTTATTCAATTTCTTCAAAAGTGAAAAGTACAACAAAGCTCTCCAAAGAGAGACTAAAAAGAGACTAAAAAGACTAAAGAGACTAAAAAAAGACTAACTAATGAAGGAGAGAGACCTCCTATTTATACAAAAAGATGAGAGCCTTCTCATTAATGATAAACCATGAATCTCTCCCTCTACCTCTAGAGTCCTAATCAAAATAGGAACTGATAAGACACATGTCTTTTAGAGTTACAATACAATTAGGAGATGTGACACATATCCTCATGATCCCATGATTCTTTCCAACCAAATTCGAATTTGGCCTTAGAGTGCCACATAAGGGTCTTCTAGAAGTCTCCTTTCAACCTACACATGTCAACAAACTCAACCCATTTGTTAGGTATAAGCATATGCACATTATTTTCTAATGTTTAACCACAAATTCACTTAAAAGGCTTAGAAATAATAAATATTGGAAAAACATAAAGGTAGCCCAATGATAATGAAAGTGGGATGAATGTGGTGACATAGTAGTGAAATGGAGGTGAAATGTAGGTGATATAATGGACATAATAACGAAAGTGTAATGGAAATGAATGACATTTTCAAGACTCAACACTTGGTAAATTCAAGATATTGATGAAACAGTTTCAAGTAAACAGATCAGAAATTAAAGAATAAAGATCAATGTCCATAAATGTCGCATGGTGGAACTTTGGAAACTTGATCACTCGATTTCACTGTATTCTTTAAAAAAATGTTAAGAGGGCGCAACAAGAGCATAAAAACATCCACAAAAAGAGAGTAAATAGAATCACACTAAATTTTATTCCATAGTTTATTTCTGATGAAATCTATATGCTCATGCTCTCGCACATGTAGTACAATATTTTCTGACTAATTAGGCTTTCAAAATTCATTATTCAAGAATGGAATGTTAAGCTCTCTCCAACGGCCTTCGATGTAGTTATTTCTTTTTATTATGGAAATCAACTGCAGTTATTTCCTTAAATTATGGAAATTAACTATAGTTAAATTAATTTCTTGTTGGGAGTACTCCTTCTGCACTTTTCTACTATGATCTGTGGAACACTTACACATATACTTCTGTTTGGTCCCCAAGCTTACTAACTCAATCCCTTCAACTTTACACCATCAAGTTAGAGTGAGCAGAGCTTGGAAGTGCCACATGGATGAGAGATTTTGGATGAATTTTTATTTATGCTGCTTCTCCTCATTGTTTGATTCCTGC
Source organism: Pinus tabuliformis (assembly GCA_031772625.1). Classification (NCBI taxonomy): domain Eukaryota; kingdom Viridiplantae; phylum Streptophyta; class Pinopsida; order Pinales; family Pinaceae; genus Pinus; species Pinus tabuliformis. The sequence goes on along the minus strand of CM062809.1, from coordinate 848,031,959 downwards.
TGCAGCCTGCTTGGCATATTTTCTTAGGCGTGATCTCTAATGTTGTTCTTGGCTGCTAAAAGCAATACGTGGATTACCTTTCTACTCTACTGGATTTGGGTTCAAGTGTCAGGTTTATAATATTATCGGCATTACATTGAATTGGTATCAAGGTACATTTATGAGTGTATGCATTAATTACATTGAGGTATTATGTGTCAATTACATTGCAGAGTTGCATTTAGAATTTGACAAACGTTATATTGTGATAATGTTATATCACATGTGTTATATTATATCATTAACAAATAAATATTTAGACTTTTTAGAGGAGGCCGGGTTTCCAAATTTGTGAGAGCAGTAATTGGTGGTGTGTTTTCTTGCCACCAATCTATAGGGGAGGAGTGTGAGTAGCATCAATAGTCGAAGGTACGATTTCTTGGGCATTCAAGTTTTCGAATCACGCATTTTAGAATCATTATCATGCTAACATTTGGTATCAAAGAAGTTTTTATCTCCGTCTTAATGTTTATAGACATGTTCTATTTGGCTCAATGCCATATTTTAAGATTTTTCTGAATTAAAGCATATATTTGAAAATATGACTAATTTTAGCTTAATTTTTATGCTTATAATATTTATTTAGTTTAAGTATATGCAATTTGGATAATTGTTATGCAAAATTGATTAACTATGCTCGTATTTAATTTGCATGAATTGATTATTTCTGCTCTAATTAAAACATGCTATTTTGGATGAGTATACGAGACCCATTGTTAAATGTTATGCATGAATACTATAGTTTTATTTATGCAAATTATCATTATTCTCATATCAAATTAATTTTTTATGAAGGAAATAATGTTTAGTGATCCATATAAATTTTAATTGATTAGAGAATAGCCACAACATCTCTAATTAAATAATATTATATATTTGATTGATTAGGATCACATAAAGAATATTTAGACATTAATTTTAATTAACTATACTAAATATAATAAATTTTATCCCACATGATTTTGTATTAAATTTATATAGTTAATTATGATAAAATATTAAATTATTCATAACTTACCCATAGGAATTATGAATTAATAGTTTTATCATAAAGTTCAAATCTAAGATAGAATTTATATCAAATTATAATCATAATATACCCTTTAGAATTATGATTAAGTGAATAATTTGATAAATTCTATCATAAGGAATAATTGAATATGTTTGAATTGAAAATTTAGTCCATAGACAATTTTATGTCATTAGATCTAGTTGTTAAGCATGGTTTACATTGGTAAAGCCTGAAATTTTATTTAAGCCTCAAATTTAACGTAAGCATGTGATCTTTAATTTTATGCAGTTGTACAACCTGCAAATTTCTTTGAATTTCGTTGTGATATCCTTGAACTTAAAGGAGATAACTATAAGGTTTGGAAGGAGAGAGTTATCCTTCATTTGGGGTGGATGGATATAGACTATGCTATTAGGAAAGAAGAACCACCAACACTCACTAATACCAACACTACAGCAAACATCACGCTTTATGAATGATGGGAGCGATCTAATCGCCTAAGCATGATGTTCATTAAGACTAAAATCTCAACTGGTATTCATGGTTCAGTTGGTCATAATGAAAAGGTCCGAGACTTGCGGAAATCCATTGATGATCAATTCATCACTTTAGATAAGGCACTAGCAAGCACCCTAATCATGAAGTTCTCATTCCTAAGGCTCACTAGTGTGAAAGGTGTGCGCGAGCACATCATGCAAATGAGGGACACTGTGGCTCAATTGAAGAAACTCGAGGTTGAAATATTGAAGTCCTTCCTAGTGGACTACATCCTGGACATCCTTCCGCACCAATATGGACCCTTCAAAATCTCATACAACACACATAAGAATAAATGGTAAATTAATGAATTCATGACCATGTGTGTTCAAGAGGAAGAGAGACTAGTGATGGAACTGGAGAAATTGCAATGCTGGCAACGCGTGAAAAGGGAAAATCTCAAGCCAATAAGAAAGGGAAAGGTAAAGTACCTCCCAAAGCTGATATCAAGAAGGATTCTAAGTGTTTCTTCTGTAAAAAGAAGGGACACATGAAGAAGGAATGCGCTAAATTTCAAAAATGGCTTGCGGACAAAGGTAATCCAATCTCGTTTGTTTGTTATGAATCTAATATGGTTAATGTCAATATTAACACCTGGTGGATTGATTCTGGATCAACTATTCACATTTTCAATTCCTTGCAGGGTTTTCAAAACCTAAGGAAGTCAGTGGGAAGTGAGAAAAAAATCTTATCAGGAAACAAGATGGGCTCGCATGTGGAACCTATAGGAACATGCTATTCAACTTTAAGTAGTGGCTTTGTTTTAGAATTAGAAAAGACCTTTTACATTCCATTTTTTCTATAAACTTGATTTCAGTTTCAAGGCTTGTACCTTTTGTATATTCCTTTAACTTTTCAGAAACATCTTTTAGTTTATTTTAAATCTGATTGTGTTGGGAATGGTATTTTGTCTAATGGTCTTTACTAAATTAATTTACAAAACAATGTCACTTATGATTCAATGCATGTTCACGCTGGCACTAAAAGATGTGTTATTAATGAATATTCCTCTAAATTATGGCACTGGAGACTAGGTCATATCTCCATAGAAAGAATTAAAAATTTGATAAATGAAGGGGTACTTAATACTCTGGATTTCACTGATTTTGAGACTTATGTGGATTGCATAAAAGGAAACCAAACCAACAAGTCAAAGAAAGGTGCCAAAAGGAGTTTGGACATATTAGAGACCATACATACTGATATATGTAGTCTAGACATGGACTCACATGGTCAGAGATACTTCATCTCTTTTATAGATAATTACTCACAATATATGTATCTCTACATGCTTCATAAAAAGAACAAAGCATTGGATGCCTTTAAGATTATTAAGGTTGAAGTAGAGAAACAATGTGGCAAGCAAATTAAGATCGTGAGATCAGATAGAGGTGGAGAATATTATGGTAGATACACAAAAGATGGACAAACACCTAGACCATTTGCAAAATTTCTTCAAGAGCATAGGATTGTTGCCCAATACACCATGCCTGGTTCACTCGACCAAAATGGTGTAGCAGAAAGAAGAAACTGAACATTATTGGACATGGTGCGGGGTATGCTTAGCAGCTCCAATCTTCCTAAATACTTGTGGACTGAAGCACTTATGATGACAATGTATATATTAGACTGAGTGCTAACCAAGGCTATTCCTAAAACGCCATTTGAATTATGGAAAGGTTGGAAACCGAGTTTGCGACATATGCACATTTGGGGATGGCCATCTAAAGTGAGAATATATAATACACAAGAGAAGAAGCTGGACCCAAGGACCATTAGTGGGTATTTCGTTGGATATCCTGAAATGTCTAAAGGTTACAGATTTTATTGTCCATCTCACAACACTAGGATTGTGGAATCAAGAAATGCAAAGTTTCTTGAAAATGACTTGATCAGTGGTAGCGATCAAACCAGGAACATAGTTTCTGAGAAGGATCATTCAGAATCTCAACCTTCCACCTCAAGTGATAGATTGGTTATTGTTCACAACAGCCCCCAAGTACAAACTAGTGTTGAACAACCAATTGTTGAAGTTCCACAAGCTGTTGGCGGCATTCCAGTAGATCAGGTAGTTCAAGAGTTTCCAAGAACTTTTGAAAAATGAGTTGAACCACATACTTCTCTGGAAGATGGTGGTAAAACATTAAGAAGATCTACTAGACCAAAGAGATCAACAATTCATGATGATTATGTTGTGGATCTGTGAGAATCTGACTACAACATTGGAGCTGAAAATGATCCTGAGTCTTTTTCACAAGCCATGAGTTGCAAATAATAAGAATTGTGGTGTGATGCCATGAAGGAAGAGATGAATTCTATAAAGAGTAACGAAGCCTGGGATCTTGTTAAGTTGCCTAATGGTGCAAAAGCCATTGGATGTACATGGGTCTTTAAGAAAAAGAAAGACTCATTGGGCAACATTGAGAGATATAAGGCAAGACTCGTTGCAAATGGATTCACTCAGAAAGAAGGAATCGACTACACGGAGACTTTCTCCTGTATCTAAGAAAGCTTCCTTGCATGTTATTATGGAATTAGTAGTCCATTTTGACTTGGAGTTGCAACAAATGGATGTGAAAACGATAATTCTCAATGGAGATCTAGAGGAGGAGGTTTGCATGAAACAACCTGAAGGATTTCCCTCTAGTGATGGTGAGCAATTGGTTTGCAAGCTCAAGAAATCATTAGACGCTTTAAAACAAGCATCCCACCAATGCTATTTGAAATTCCATAATGTAATTTATTCATTCGGTTTTGTAGAAAACATTATGGATCAATGTATATACCTGAAGGTCAATGGGAGTAAAATCTATTTTCTTGTTTTATATGTGGATGACATTTTGCTGGGAACAAATTATAAGGGTTTGCTGCATGAGGTGAAACAATTCCTCTCTAAAAATTTTGATATGAAGGATATGGCTGAGGCATTTTATGTCATTGGCATTAAGATCCATAGAGACAGATTTCGAGGCATCTATGGGTTTGTCCCAGGAAGCCTATATTAATAAAATTTTAGAGAGATTTTGGATGAAGGATTGTTCACCAACTGTCGCTCCCATTGTGAATGGTGATAGGTTCAATTTGAACGAATGCCTGAAGAATGACTTTGAAAGGGAACAAATGAAGAACATTCCATATGCTTCTACTGTCGAAATCCTAATGTATGTTCAAGTCTGCACAAGACCTGACATTGCATTTGTTGTGGGAATGTTGGGACGATATCAGAGTGATCCAGGTATAGACCACTGGAGAGCTGCAAAGAAAATAATGAGGTACCTTCAAGGAACCAAAAACTACATGCTTATGTATAGATGGACGGACAATTTGGAAATAATTGGCTACTGAGATTCTGACTTTGATGGATGTGTTGATTCATGCAAATCAACATCAAGATACATTTTTATGATGGCTGGTGGAGCTATATCATGGAGAAGTGCCAAGCAGACCTTGATTGCCACTTCCACTATGGAAGTCAAGTTCGTCTCCTGATTTGAGGCTACTTTACATGGTGTGTGGCTTAAGAGTTCCATTTCTGGGCTTAGAATTATGGATTCTATCTCTAAACCATTGAGAATGTATTGCGACAACTCAGCTGCTATTTTTATTGCTAAAAACAACAAAAGTGGGAGTCGAAATAAACACACCGACATTAAGTATTTAGCTATAAGAGAACGTGTTAAAGAAAATAAAGTGGTCATTGAGCACGTCAAAGCTAAGTTGATGATCGCTGATCCTTTGACTAAGGGCATGCCACCATTTAAATTCAAGGATCATGTAATGAATATGGGACTTGGTTCCATTATGTAGTTTCACATTGTATGGACAATGTTATTTTAATGAAATTCTTAATTATTGTGATGTTTTTCTCATATTTATGTGCACCTTAGTTTGATTTGAGAAAATTCATCTGTGTAGGACCAAGAATAAACATAGGGTTTATTCATTAAGAAATTTTTGCCACATAAATTTTAATAGAAATAAATACATAGTAATACATGGAAGATAATACTCGTCATTAGGGGACTTATCACCATGATTCTTGTTTTCATTACTTAATACATATTATCAATGGGTTTTAAGATGAGACATTAAGATTGGAAGTATGGACCAAGTGGGAGAATGTTAAGCTCCCTTTACATTTCCCTAGTTGCCACCAATAATCTAGATTCAACTGCAGTCATTTCCTTTTATTATGGAAATCAACTACAGTTATTTCCTTAAATTACGAAAATCAACTGCAGTTAAATTAATTTCTTGTTGGGAGCTCCTGGAGTGGTCCATTACTTCCTCTGCAGTTCCCTATGATGATCTGTGGAACACTTGACACATAGCCAACAAAAGCTTGATGGAAGCTTGGCTATAAATACTTTTGTTTGGTCCCCAAGCTCACTAACTCAATCCCCTTCAGCTTTACACCATCAAGTTAGAGTGAGCAGAGCTTGGAAGTGCCACACGAATGAGAGACTTGGGTGAATTTTTATCTATGCTGCTGCTGCTTCTCATTGTTCGATTCCTGCTACAGCCTGCTTGGCGCATTTTTCTTAGGCGTGATCTCTAATGCGATTCTTGATTGCTAAAAGCAATACATTGACTAGGTTTCTACTCTACTGGCTTCGAGTTCAAGTGTCAGGGTTATAATATTATTGGCATTGCATTGAATTGGTATCGAGGTACATTGCTGAGTATATGCATTAATTACATTGAGGTATTATGTGTCAATTACACTGCAGAGTTGCATTTAGAATTTGACAAACGTTATATTGTGATAACGTTATATCATATGCGTTATATTATATCATTACCGAATAATATTTAGACTGTTTAGAGGAGGCCGGGGTTTCCAAATTTGTGAGAGTAGTAGTTGGTGGTGGTGTTTTCTCGCCAGCAATCTATAGGGGAGGAGTGTGAGTAGCATCAATGGCCCAAGGTATGATTTCTTGGGCATTCAAGTTTTCGATTATTTTAAGTGTTTATTTTGCATTTTAGAATCATTATCATGCTAACATGGAAGATTTGATTCTTACTCATTTCATGTGAACTTAATGATCATTCAACATCTAGATGTTCGTAGGATTGTTGACACGGATGGTAAGGCCACCCGAGAGTGCTTCAAATAGGGTTCTCCGATGACCACCTTGGCTCCCTTTGGTAAAGCTTCTCGATGTCCGTAAACAAATTAGCCACATTGTAAATTGCCAACCTGACAGCAAGGCCAATATCATCATCAAGCAAAGTTATAATTCCACTGGTCTTGAAGGCATCAATGCAGAGTGTCTCGTAGAGCACCTGGCCACAGTGAACTATATTAACCTCCAACTGGGTTATGGAAATGGGGATCAGTCTTTCCAGCGGAGCCAAAAAAATTGCACCGCTTCTGCCAACAAGGCTTGTGCGGGAGAAGCGTCTTCGAATAGCGCCTATTGGTATGTTTTCCATTATTTGACAGAGAATTTCGTGGATTCTGAGAAGGGCTTCCCTGTCCAACCTCTCAGAGGCCTTTATAGTCCTTAATCGAAGTTCCTCCTCCATCAATCCTTTCTCTTCCTCTTCCTCTGGCGTTACTTAGCAAAATCAACCTCTCAGGACGCGGTCTCAGAGGCCTCTAAGGTAATTAAGTGAAGTTTCTCTTGCATCAATCCTTTCTCTTCCTGTGGTGTTACTTAGCAAAATCAACCTCTAAGGATGTGGTCTAACTAGGAAGGTTGGGTTTGCACATATCTTGTGGTCTACTCTTCAGCAGGACTAGGACTATCACAGATCACAGATCTCGTGGTCTACTTTTGAGCAGGACTAGGACTATGTAAGGTCTAATCTTGAGCAGGACTAGGACTATGTATGGTCTAATCTTGAGTAGGACTAAGACTATGTATGGTTTAATTATGTATGGTTTAATCTTGAGGGACTAAGACTATATATGGTTTAATCTTGAGGAGTATGCATGGTTTAATTTTGAGCAGGATTAAGATTAGGACTATGTATAATCTTAAGCAAGATTTGATCTGCACATATCTGATCTGGTGGTCCAATCTAGTGGTTTAATTTTGAGCAAAACTATGTATAAACTATGTATAATTTTGAGTGGTATTACATATAGATATATGTATAGATCTAATAGTCCAATTTTGAGTAGGATTATGTATAATCTAGTCTTAAACAAGACTATATATATGTAGGATTATGTATAATCTAATCTTAAGCAAGAGTATTTATATGTATATGTATGTTTGATGTTTGAGAGCTACTCGAGGCTTGATTTCTACGGGGATATATATATATATATATATATATATGTTTGAGAGCTGCTCCAAGCTTGATTTCTACAGGTAATCTAAGCAAAACTATATACACTTAAAAACTACTCCAAGCAGGCCTGATTTTTTCCAGTGAAAAAAATCAAAGTGTTCAAAGCAAAATTATATAAGCTTAAAAACTATTCCAAGCAAAACTATAACTATAAATATATATGTCTTTGAGAGCTGCTCCCGGCTTGATTTCTCCTAGTAATCTGAGCAAAACTATATACACTTAAAAACTACTTCAAAGCAAGACTATGTACGCTTAAAAACTACTCTAGCCTAAATTCTTCGGATGAAAAAAACGAAATCTTACTCAACACAACCTCTTTTCGATGTTCGTTCCTCCCGCATGTGTTTCCTCTGCCGCACATTCATATTTCAGGTCAAAAATAAACGTAACCAAATGACACTTAACCGAATCTAAACCCTTCACGTGGCGATGGCTCGGAATTTGATACTGAGGTGGTGATTCACGGGTTGAAATTTGAAAGCGTAAGAAGTTTTTGGGATTGTGGGCACTGCCCACATCTCTTGCGACGTGTATATGCAACGAATTTGATTTCAAATTCAATATTAGAGTCTCATTATGATTTCTTCTCATAACACTTTCCATTATGATTTCTTTCCCCACGGTGCTTCGTCCTGTCGCATCGCTGGTGAAGCGTATCACCTTTCATGCTCAATGCATTTTTTCAGCATCTATTCACTCTACATCACTTCATCACGAGACCCATCTTATCGCCTTTATTGTTGCAACAATTAATATTGATGCAGAGTATTAGAACTTCCAAATCAGAACATCTAAATCAGCATTAGAATTTCTAAATCATCAAGTTTTCTGGGACTGATTCATCTTCTCTTATTTGTTGGTGCAACCATTAATATTGACGAAAACTAATATTAATTAATTGACAACAACTAATATTGATGAAAGAGGATTAGAGTTTTCAATTCATTAAGCTTTTTAGAAATAATTTTTTAATTTTAAATATTTTTAGTTATTTTAGTTATTATATCATAAAGGAATTGTAATTCTTTAATTGTAAATATTTTATTTATAGAATAGTTTAAAGCTATGGATAAGAAAGTTTTTTCCATAAGGTAAAAGCTAATTTACTTTGAAAAGCATGAGAGCTTTATATAATAAATCATGAGAACTTTAGGGAATAAATCATCAGTGATTTAAGGATTTAAGGATGTAGAAAAATATACTTTTATTCTAAGTTTGTCTTTATTCATTGTAAGCCTACAAGCAAAACTAATGGTCAAATGATTGTAGAATCAGGGCAAGAGAGGAAGAGAGTTTTGAGTATTTGTATATGTACATATTTTAACTAATGAAATAGAGTTTCTTACTTTCTGTGTATGAATTGTGTACATGCATGATTTTTGAAGAATTCTAGTTTATGTGTGAAATCTGAAAATTATATGAAATTGAGTCTTTGAATGGGTTGTTTAAATAACAGATCTCCGTAGAATTTAATGTGAGTGGTACTATGGGTTTTGACCATATGTTTATTAGAAAATATGTTATGTGAGTGAACTTTGCAGGAAAACTAATTTTTTCCTGCAACAAATATTACATCCATTGTAGATACACCTATAATATATCTATCTACAATTGATACTACTAAATCCTCCCAAGACCCGTCGTTACCTCAACATTCAGTGCTTTGCTCCACTTCCTATGGGTGCACCCACAATTGTGGAAACAAGTATCACATATAATATATTTACATCTACAATGGTTGCACATATTTTTGTTGTAACTACATCCTTCCTATCCCCATCATTGCCTTGGAGCAGTTTGTACAACCAAGTGCTTCAAGCCAAGAAGGAAAATCATCTCCATTGCCTTAGATCTTCATAGTGAGACTAATTATTTGATCAAAAATCTTATCATGTGCATGAGTTAAATTGATTTTATACATATTTTGATGTTTTTCAATTGTTGTAATTATTGCAAATAGGCATTATTAAAAGGCTTAGAACACAGAGGAAGACAACCACCCCACCCCCTGGACCATTTCATTAATGTCTAAGGTGATTTTTTATGTGAATTCTAAATCTATTTGTGTTAACTATGGGAAAATGAACTAATATGTTTTTGCTTCTTTTTCAGAGCCCAAAGAGACAAAGTACTTTGAGACCAAAGAAGGCTCAAGGTTCCTCCATCTCTAAAAGGAGGAAGATCAATTTTGGAGATGCACCCATATGTGCCAATGGTGGCAATGGTGATTAAGAGAGTGATTATGTGCATTATCAATGATGTTGTTTTTTCAACACTAGATTCCATTTTATGTCTAAGGCACTAAATGTCACTCTCTTATTGTTGGACATAGGTTGTCATTTTGTATCTTGGATACAAGATTCCATTTTATATGAAAAAATTCAATTGGACCAAACTGAATATAAATATGTGACTTTTGACATGAGTAGCATGGCTTGTGAGATTTTCTTTAGTGCGTTGATGCTTAATTATGTCACTTGCGGTAGGTATCTTACACGAAATCTCGTCTATGTGCCTTATTTTGATGAGAATCAATTATATGTACATTACATTTGGGTACTCAATAAACAATATGCCATTTATATGTGTTACTTAAATGTGTCACTTATGTGATCCTCCTATGGTGTTTTGTGTATAAATTAGTCACAATCATATAAACAACAAAATTTCATCAATATAGTGTTTCATGGTTTGATAACATTCAAAAATATAATGAAAAAATATAACATCCCAAAGAAAGTGCATAAAGATGAAGTTTATGTTGACTTCTGGACAAAATGAAGTTATCCACACTTTAACTTATCCATCAACTAGGTTTTCCACACTTAGCGTTAGCCACCTTAGCTTAATACAAGTTGGCACAAGTGAGACTCTCGAAACCATTGATAGTGAATCCACCAAAATAAGAAACCTTAGCCACCAAATATGTCTTTCAAATTCAAAAATACTAGCATTATCAAATTCCATTTACTAGGTTTTCGAAATTCCATAAAACTAATGTTTTCAAATTGCACAAAACTATGGTTTCTCAAATTTCACCTCAATATACATCATTCACACCCACCTCTTGGCATTGTGCACTCTATTTTCTCCATCAACTTCTCATATTTATGGTTACACTACACTTTTTCAAAAAGAGAGGCATCTTGACCTCTTTTCAACATTGGTGATTGGTTGATAGAAGCAAAAATTTAGTTACATATATTCTCAAATATTGCAGCCACTATTTAAATTCATTAATTTATATTGTGTGTGTTTCTTATTGTGTGTCAATCATGTGTGTCATGTAAGAACACTAATTATGTGTCACTTTTATGTTTTGATAGTCATTTCTCATTGCTTATGTGCATCACTTATGTGTTATTAGTTAAGATGCAGCAGTTATATTTGACACCTAATATGGTGTATCGTTGCTTGTGTGCATTGCTTTAGAGCATTGATGCTTAGCTATATCACTTATGGTTGGTATTTTACATAGCATGTCAATTATGTGTCTAACTTTGAAGAGTATTACTTATGTACATTTCCTATGGGACATCATTAGTTTATAACATTCATAAATGTAATGAACAAAGATAACATCCCAAGGAATATTCATAAAGAGAAATGTTATGTTGACCTCTTAGGACAAAATGAGGTTATCCACACAAGTCACCTTAGCCTTCAACTAAGTTTTCCACACTTAACCTTAGCCACTATAGCTTAGTACAAGCTATTACAAGTGAGTCTCTCCAAACGCTTGATAGGGCATCCACCAAAACAAGAAATCTTATCCACCAAATAAGATTTTTAGATTCCAAAAAAATGGGTTATCAAATTCCATATTACCTAGGTTATCAAATTCCCCATTACTAGGGTCTATATTGTGTGTTTATTTGCATTTTATAATTATGCACTTAAATTTGAATTCAATATGTCACAATTGTTTAAAATGAATTTCCATCCATATCCATTATATAATTATCCAATGGCAGTCAGGAAAACATAAATGTTGAAGCTTATAAAACTCCTTTTTGCAGCTCGGTTTGGCTTTTATTACCCTAGAAAAAAATCACAATGTCCCTAATTGGATTTTAGAAGCATTGCAACTCATTGTCAAATTCAAAGATAAGCTCAGATGGATAAACCATTGATTCCATTGGACTCCTAGCACTAGGTTAGAGATAGGGAAACCCCTCTCTTAGAACTCCGTAAGTCAAAAATTAATTTCCTTAAGAATCTTCAACACTAGGGTTTTATTCAATAAAGATAAATAACTAGAGTGATAGTGGGTAGGGTGCTCACATGGGCCTTATCCAGAGACAAATTATGAATCTTATGAAACTCCTTTTTTTATTGGTTTGATTTTTATATCCTCGAAAAAAATCACTACGTGTCCTTAAATGGATTTTGGAAGCAACTTGCAACATGCCATAAAATTCAAACTAGCACTCAAATGGACAAAACATCAATTCCAATAGACTCCTCGAACTAGGTTACAACTAGGGACACGCCTTATTAGAATTAAATAGGTCAAATATTTATTTATTTAAGGATCTTTGGAGCTAGGGTTTTTTTGAACAAATATTAATGAAAATTTTTCACAAGGGGTTTCATTTTACGAAACATTGTTAGGAGAAATTATGGGTAACATGATCACATGGACCTTGGATAAACACAAATGTTGAAGCTTAAATAACTCCTTTTTTCTTCTTGGTTTGGGTTTTATACCCTGATATAAAAGTCTCAATATGTCCCTAATGACTTTTGGAAGCAACTTACAACTCGCCATAAAATTCAAAGTGGCACTCAGATGGGAAAATTATTGATTATGTTGGATTTTTAGCACAAGGTTACTACTAGAGACACCCCCTCCTAGGATTTCATAGGTTTAAAATTGATTCATTTGAATATATTTATAGTTGAGGTTTTTTTTAGTGAATATCAATGAAAATTTTGCAGATGGGGTTCAATTTTGCAAAAGACTAGTTGTTGATATTGTTATGCAACCAACTCACAAGATAGAAGAAAATATATATTAACAACTTCAAAATTAGCCTCTTTGAGGGGGAAACCTCCTTTACATTACACAAATGAACAATTCTTGGATGATACAAATGTCAAGATATCCTTTTTATATATAAGAGTCTAAGGGGCCACAATATAATTAGAGCTGACATAACAATAATAATGTAAGGGAACAACAATAACAATAGTGGGCTTCTATGGGACACAATAATAACAATATGGGGACATCATGGGCACAACAATAATAATAAGGGGCTATAATGACAATAATAATAAGGGAATACACTAGTATTATAGGGACCTAACATGCCCCTCTCCTTAAAAAAAGTGTTGTCCTCAATGCTTGAGTAGTTCTAGATGCTTCTGTATAAAATTATCATCCTCTCATGTGGAATATTCAGCGTGTCAGTCTTGATGAGATACTATGAAATTGATCGATTTCGTAGCTATCAATTTCTTGTTTCAGTAACTGCTTTAGGTTCCAATATGATTTTTCCTTCCTTGTCAAGTTTTGGAAATATTGTTTGAACTGGGATCTCGTCACCTATAACCTTTTTTAAGCATGAAACATGGAAAACTAGGTGCATTCGGGAAGATGCAGGAAGTTCCAATGTGTATGCCATAGTACCAATCTTTTGCAACATCTTGTACAACCCATAATAATTTGGTGATAATCTATTATCCTTATTAGCTTGTTTGAGGGACATTTGTTTGCATGGTTGTAGTCATAGAAATATCCAGTCACATACATCAAAACTTCTTTCGTTGCGATGTTGATTTGCCTGTTATTTCATTCTATTTTGCGCCAAAGTCAAGCTATCCTTTAAGAGTTGGAGAACTTTTTGTTGATACTCGATGTGATCTTCCACTGCTTGAACCTTAGAATTTTCTCTTAAATATGATGTGATGGATGGTGGATGATATCCATAAAGTTCCATAAATGGGGTCATTTTTGTTGCAGTATGGAAGGAAGTGTTATACCACCATTAAGCCAGAGGAAACCATTTGACCCATTGTGTTTGTTTATCATATACAAAGCAACGAAGATATCCTTACAAACATTTGTTCATTATCTCAGTTTTCCCACTAAATTGAGGATGATAAGATGAGCTATGATCTAACTGATTACCGAGAAAAGAAAATAATTCTATTAAAAAATTTCTAGTGAAAATAGGATCTCTATCACTTACAATAATCTTTGGTTTTCCATGTAGATTTTGAATTGTTTCCATAAATGAAATAACAATTGTATTGGCATTAAATGGATGAGATAATTCATAAAAGTGTGCATACTTGGTAAGTCTATACACTACCACCATGATCACACTCTTTCATTCATACTTGGGTAAACATGTGATAAAATCCATTGAAACCTCCTCCCAACGTTGACTTGGAATGGATAAAGGTTGTAATAGACCTGGAGTCTTAATTGTGTCAACTTTATTTTTTTGGCAAACCAAACATTCTGCCACAAAATTTTGAATATACGATTTAAGGTCATCCCAAAAAAATTTCTTCTTAACCCTATGGTAAGTCTTTAAAAATCCTGAATTCCCTCCTAAGGGACAGGTGTGCAATTCCAGAAGAACCTTTTGTTTGAGTTGAGAATTATTATAGATGTATAAGTGATCTTTGTATCATAATGAATCATTTTTTCAACTAAATGTATCAGATGTACTGGGATCTTGCTGCACCTTTTGAATGAGTTCCCACACTTCTTCGTCATTCTTACATTCAGCCCTTTCTTCATTTATCCAATCTTGTTGGATAATAGAAATGACACAAAGGAATGCTTCCACATCCTCATCCTTTCTTGAGAGTGCATCTGCAACAACATTTTTCTTCCCTTTTTTGTAGATGATTTCAAAGTCATAACCCAACATCTTTGCAACCCATTTTTGTTTCTGTTTTGAAGATAATATTTGTTCTAAAAAATATTTAAGACTATCATGATCTGTTCTTACTTTGAAGAGTCTTCCCATTAGGTAAGGTCATCATTTCTTAAGTGCATGTAGTATTGTCAACATTTCCTTCTCATAAATAACTTTGTGTAAATACTTTCCTTTGATTGGACGACTTCCAAAAGTAATGGGTCATTATTCTTGCATTAAGACAACCCCAATTCCATTTCTTGAGGCATCACATTCCACAATAAAGGTTTTTGTGAAGTCTGACATAGCTAAGATTGGTGCTTGGCACATTGCCTCTTTAAGATGTTCTAAGGCTTTTGTTGCCTATGGAGTCCAAAAAAATGCATCTTTATTTAGTGTTGTCTTTAGAGGTGTTGTTATTCTTCCATAATTCTTAACAAACTTGCAATAATACCCTGTCAACCTGAGAAATCCTCGAAGATGCTTTATGGATGTGGAAATTTTCCATTCCTTAATGGCTTTAATTTTGCTAGGGTCTACCTTAACACCTTCATGAGATACAATATAACCCAAATGTTCCACCTCTTGTACTACAGAGAAACATTTGGAGGTTTTTTCATATAATTTTTTCTCCTCCAATAGCTTGAGCACTCTATCAACATGTTCAACATGATCCTTCCAAGACTTGTTGTAGATTAGTATATCATCAAAAAGTACTAACAAAAATTTTCTAAGGGTTTGAATATGGAATTCATCAAACCTTGAAATGTAGAATATGAAATGTTATGAAACCAACTCACAAAATAGAAGAAAAGATAGATCAACGACTTCAAAATTAGCCTCTTTGAGGGGGAAACCTCCTTTATATTACACAAATGAACAATTCTTGGATGATACAAATGAAAAGGCCTCCTTTCAAACTTTCCATGTCTTTCTTCAAATATTCAATGTTTACTTTTAAATCATTCATCTCAGCTTCAACATCATTCATCTTAGCTTCCATGCCATTCTTTAAACCATCCATCTTAGCTTCCATGCCTTTCTTTAAATGATCCATCTTAGCTTTTGTTACTTTTTGTGAGAGTGAAATTTGTTGCACCTAGTCACATAATTTTGATATATCATGTTGCATTTCTTCCTCTTATTCATGATTCATGCTAAAGCTTTCAGGTTGCTTACTAGGTGTTTCCATTTTCTTTCTTCGAGGAATCAATTAATGATAATTATGCTTCATTATTCCCTTTGCATTCCTTCAAACTAATTTTTCAAACCAAACTTATTCAAAATTTTAAAAAGTGTACACACCTGTTTTCTCTTTTTAGGAGATAGATATTGTATCTATCTAATTTCAAATCTACAAGGACTGAAATTTAGTCCTGTGGTAGACATCCGAGTCCTCTTTTGAACCCTGCAAGTCTGATCAATATTGTATTCTCCAAGAAAGAGTTATTCCAAATCTCCTACGATGACCGAATTATAGAATAGTTTAGTAGAGATAACTTGTATGAAGTTCCACGTGTCATTATTTTGACCTTCGGACCTGGAAATGATACATACAAAACTACAGTCTGTCTTCTTTCTGTACCTTTTTAAGAAATTTCAATCTGATGCTCATTGAAACATTTATTCCAATTTCCCCCATGTAAAATGTTTGAGATATAATTTGGGAGCTTGCAAAAACCCTAACTCCCCTGGATCGTATCTTCGTAAATATAGTGTGGCAAGATATGAAATTCATACTTGTGGTTAATCAATATTTAGTCTCAAATGGTTTTTACCTTTAGCTTCTGAAACTTCGTATAAGAAAGGTTATAGCAAAAATTCCATGATGACATGTTTCAAGTAGAGAAACCCTAGAATCCAAAGCTATGATACCAAATCTTATGCAACCAACTCACAAAATAGAAGAAAAGATAGATCAACAAATTAAAAATCAACCTATTTGAGGGGGAAACCTCCTTTAATTACACAAATGAAGAATTCTTGGATGATACAAATGACAAGACCTCCTTTCTATATATAGAAGTCTAAGGGGTTGCAATATAATCAGAGTCAACATAACAATAATAATGTAAGGAAACAATAATAACAATAGTGGGATTCTATAGGGCACAATAATAACAATATGGGGACAACATGGTTACAACAATAACAATAAGGGGTTATAATGACAATAATAATAAGGGAATACACTAGTATTATAGGGACCTAATAGATATTATGGTTAACATGCTCATGTGGCCCTTGGCCAAACACAAATGGTGAAGCTTATGAAACTCAGTTTTGTTGCTGAATTTGGTTTTTATACCCTAGACAAAAATAATAATATTTCCCTAAATGGCTATTGGAATCGACTTGCAACTTGCCATAAAATTTGAGTCGGGACTATGATGGGAAGGCCATCAATTTGTTGGACACTAACTAAACACAATTAATCATACTTGAAAATTTTGAATTACATATTTTGAGAAGTTGACATTAGAAGGGGTGTTACATATTCGTACCTTTCTCAACGTTGTAGGATTGAAAATTGTAGAGTATTAATGGAAATATGCCAATGAAAAATCTTTGGGATGTATCAATTAAACATGAACGTTTGTGGCCAAGCTAAGTTTAAAAAAAAGGACTCTATAAAGGTGTTGGAGATGATATATGAATGAAACCCTAGGAGCTTGAAAGTGATGGAAGGAAAGTAGTTACTAATTCAAGTGTGGACATACAAATTAAGGTATTCAAAGATATAATAATTCAAGATTATCAAAGAGGACTTACATAGACGAATTGAAGGGCATAAATGGGAAAAGATGCAACAAAATTTTCAAAGGATTATATAATTAACCATTATGGTATCCTAGTAAGACAAAACCATTATAACTAGTATGTTGAGTATAAATTGTGGATTTTATATAAAACTATCATAAATTTTGAGGCCCAAAATGACTCGCTATTACACAACCTGTGGATTAAAATTCATGATACCCTTTCAAGGAAATTTGCATTATGGTTAGTTCCATAAGATTAAGTAGATTTAGATATTTTACCTAAATTGAATCCAAAAATAAGAAGTCTGATGTAGTTTTGTATAACTATGGACCCAATTTGAGGCATCTAAAGTGATCGTTGACTCAACTAAAGATATTACACCCATATTTGGATAAATGTATTTATATAAGGCTCCAAATGGGTATGTGTTGTTAAATATAGCTATTACATGACAACATATATTTATGATGTGAATGGAAGTGAAATATAGCTACCTAGTATAATGGGGAGCATCTTAATGTGCTCAAGTGTGGTTCTAAATCTATTAATAATATGAAAATGATATGGGGGACATGTGGCACATTATTAGACGAGAATCATATTTCATGAGGACACTTGATTAGTAAACCATGGAAGATGAATATTGTTACTAACAAATTGTTAGAGAGTGCATCACCATAGAGGATGGGTGTTGATCCAAAGAAGGATCATGCTTGGAGGGTGTTTCACATGTATGGAATTATGTCCTTATTATGTTATCCTCCCTCACGTATTGTATATATATGGGAAGATAAAGTTGTATTTTTTTCCATCATTGTACCCTATTCATTATATTGTCTTAGAGAATTCATGTAGGGATAAGGACGTTAGGCTAATGAGGAAACCCCAGTGGTATGCCCATTAGGGTACATGAGGAAACCATAGATTAAGAAAATGGGAGAGAGAGATATCTTTTATGTTTCATCTTATGTTATATATCTATATATATATATATATATATATATATATATATATATATATATATATATATATATATATATATATATATATATAATTTATTTTTTTTTGCCTATAATTTCCTCATGTGATGATATGCCATAAATTTTATGCATGTAGCCCCTGAGAATAACATGGAGTTGGTGTGGCCTATGATGATTACTATGGTGGATATTTTTTTACTACTATATTTTCTACTCTATTGGAAGACATAGAAAGTTGAGCTAACACCTTGCATGATTTTAAAAACTTTTTCTTTGTGAATGTGTGGCTAGGGAAATATTATGGTGAGATGAAATTGATGTCTTAAACATGGTGTGATGCTTTTCTTAGAATACAAGTTTGTCATTATATCATTCGTGATGATCCATGGAAGTGTTATGTTTTATGTTGATGTAAGAGTCGAAGGCCAAGGATTTGAGTACAGAAATCCTAGTATGGACAAGTATATATGTTGACTAACATTAGAGTTGTCTTGTCATGCACTTATGGGATACAACATGGATGGGATTTGTAGATTCAAAGGAATAAAAAAATGCTAGTGTGAAGAGAGTATGTGATACAATATTGTTGAAGCCAAGGGAGTACTTGTTGGTGTTGATGCTATCTTGTTGTGGTTATTTGATGGTGGCTAGGGTTTTCATGATTTTACCTTGCTAGAGTACTACCAATTTTTTTATAAATTTGTTCACATGTATGTATTTTCTTCTATATATGTACTAAGTATCTTGCTATTCAAAATAATGTGATTACAAAATTGTTATTTCATCTTGAATTGTCTTCATTGTTAAGTAATTTCCAAGAATTATCATTCATGTTGACTTAATATAGCATAGGGTTGAAATTATTAAGCGATTTTATACATAACTTGAAGGTAAAAAATATATATATTTTTATTACATAAATTATTGTAATAACATGATTTTCAGATTTAGTATATTATTGGAGAAGTGTGACCTAAGGGATAGAACTTGTTGTAATTTTTTTTGGGTATAATGAAGGGTCTTCGTTCATTTATTACAACGTTGAGCGTGCTAAGACATATGAACCCAAGTATAGGTATATGAGGAATGGACATGAAACCAAGGTAGAAAAGACTCTAATGAACATGAAGGATGGGTACAACAATAACTACTAATATTTTACCTTCTTCAACAATCCAAATTAAATCCAATATGAACTTTGAAATTTCAAATTCCATAACTTCAAATTAACATACATGCAAATTCAAACTAGTGATTTAGTAGTTCGATATCAAATAAGAAAACAATTCATTATTCTTAGACCCATGCATTAAAATAATATTAGTTATACGTAAATATAGGAAGAAAATATCCATATGCAATATATATGCATTGAAACTAATAGCATAACAATCAAACTACCTCAATATAGTTTAGATAATATTGAACATGTCATTCTATATCTTTTGCATAGTTGTCTCATACATTTTAGTAAGCCATCTAGATAATCTCCAATGCTAATGGTATTCATTACTCTCTCGTGCTCTAAATGAGGTAGGAAGTAGCATACATTGCATGAGCTCCTTGTAGATATGGTTTGAAGTTGAATGTTTGTACTAACGGCTAAGTGTGTATAGTGATACACTGTTTCATGCGGTCCATAATCCATGATTACATCACTAACATTCTTTCTTAAATTTACATGTAGTGTAAGATATTCAACCTTAACAATCATCAAGCTAGTTGGAAATGCATTATCTTCATCATAAGTTAATGATGTATTGAGAGTTTTCTTCCATAATATGCATCATGTGAACCAATAGTCAATACCCCATTCATTATATTTTGGGAAAATAATTTCATATATATGTCCTACAAAATATGCAATGTATGGTCAAACTAAAATGTATAAGGGATTTATCTAAAATAGTTAAACAAAAAACACAAATAGATCGAATATATAATGTGAGATATATGTACCTAGTTGTATAAGATAATAGATATAGTCATAAACCATTGAAATGGATTATTTTCGCTCCTCTAATAGGGTTGTTTCAACAACAACACAAGGGCCTACTAGAGGTGATACATGATCCCATTAATCGACCCATTCAGTTGATTCATAATCATCCCATTCAACACTACTACATGCTCCACAAAATAAAGCTAGATTTTGTGTCTATGTTTTGAAAATATGGTTGTGTGATATGAGAACATAATGAAATGCATGATTTCCTTGTATTGCGTTTCAATGATATTAATTTGATAGATCTATATTGATCACTTCCCATAAATTTCTTCACACATGACCTGTCCCTATTGATTTTTGTTGCTAATTTTCTCCATTTGACATTCCTCTAGAGCACTATTGGACTATAGATATGACATCTTGAATATGAAGATTTATTGTCAATTCATCTCATCCCATCGTAGTGTAGTTTTGATGCATACTCTAGCCCCATCATTCTTACCTTTTTTATGCCCAGTCTCAAAGTAGTTCCAAAGATGGCAGACATTATGGTTTTGTGCAATATACTCAACCATTGGAATAAACGAGCATTTTTGAACTAGCATGCACAATGATAGGACAAAATATAATATCAATTCATTTGTATATTTCTACCCTTCAAGTGATCATATAAAATATTTGAAAGAAATGATGCACATAATGTAGGTCATGGTGGTTATCTTCACTTATCTAGAAGATTTTCTTCACTATTATCCTCCTATCATTGCTGATATCTAGCCCGTGCCTATATATGATATGTACCATTATCCTAACTTGATATAAATGATAATATTAGTTTTGTATCTCATTTTGTAGTTGAAGGGTGCAGTTATCAACAAAATCCACAAATAGAAATATAGTTCTAAGGGGTTAGATGTACTTGCAAATTATAAATTGTTCATATTTCCATCATGCTACATGCACATTTTGAATAAAGGATTAATTTTTTATAGAAATTCCTTCATGTAATCACATAATCGTACCTGATGAAACAAAAATAAGATCATAATAAAAAATATAGGTGTTGAATTTGAAGGCACACTAAGAAATAATCCTACCTAACTTGGGACATCACCAATGTAATCCTTTTGCTTTTCCTCCCACTATCTAGTTCATAGGTAAAAAATGAAGCTCTGCATCTACTATCATAAAAAATTTGTTTTCATCACTTTTATGAATGCACAGGCTCAATAACATAAATCCACTACACTTAGAGCTAGTCCCATCTAAACAAGGTTTTGCATAATGTCTTTATCTGTCAAGACTTGGACATATGATGCTATGGATAATTTCTCTAGATGAAATTGGTGATAATATAGATGAGAAATCATGCACAACAATAGGATTAAAAGAATGATATATGTGTACATATGTATGATAAAAATAATAAAATTATACATATACAATAACATGTGTTACAATATGTGCACACTCTAACATACCAAGGTTGTATTTCTCAAAATATCTTTGGCACACGTTTAATTCCATGTGCTATTTCTTCAATCTCTCATAGTTTTTTGTTTATGTCATGTCAAGAACGTGGTTAGTGTGGGGTTGATGATATTTACAACCTTCTCTCAACTTTAGCACATATTTTTGATTGGATGAAGGTATAATATTTTCATACCAAAAATTTTGTGCTAGATTCTTTTCAACATCAACTAAATTCATGTTTGAAAGAGGCAACCTACCAATGGAGGTGAAATAATCTGTTTGCCTTTGGTTGTCAGGTTTTTCTCTTGCAATATAATCATTTCAGAAAAATTTATCTATTTACATGAAACATATGAGTTATGCGTGTCATTAAATGATATGTTTCCTTATGAAATTGTTCACAACAAATTTTGATGTTACATGAGGAGTTGTGTTACAGTATTTGAATGAGTAGTCTTTTCAATTGTATTGAAAGCATCTTAAAGGTTTCTAGCAATGTGATTATTGATGCATGTGCTTATAACTATATTTATGCCTAAAATTCTCCCAAAAGAAACTAAATAATATAATTTTTAAATAAATCCAAAAATAACTAACATTTAATTGCATTACGGTTTTATTGAAAAATTCTTTCAAAATTATATTACACTACCAATAAATAGTTCATTTATGTAAACTACCTTCAAGGTCTGCTACAAAATGCTCATCCACATGAATGTGTATAATATTTTTTTGTGTTGCACTTGGAATACGAGGTAAGGAAAGTGGACATGAATTGTTAATCCCTTGTGCATCAAACTATAGAACTTGATTCATCTAATTGTCAATATTGGTAGTACAATGGACAAATATTTGGTTAATATATTGAATATATAATTTTTGAAATTAAACTTGCACATGATGAGACTTTTCACTATAAGGTTGCAAATTATTCAATTTTTTAATTTCCGCCTCTAGATACTCAACATCTCAAATAATTTGAATGCCTTCTTCAACTATGTGTTTACTTATTGATGGAATTGTTGACACCTAATATTTGGGATTAGGTAAATCCATGCAAAATAGTGTAAATAGAAAATAAGGAGAATTGGAATATGAAGAGACACTGGGAGATGAAGACCAAGAGTCCCTCCCTCCATGTATATATCTATGACCGATCTTAATGCAGAAACACAATTCATGTTGAGGATTTACCTCCTATCTTGACATGCTATTAGAGCACAGGTCCCATTTTAGACATGTAACTCTTGTATTTGCTAGTTTTCTCCTCCCATTTAGAGTTTTTTGTGTTGTTTCCTTAAATTTTGTTGAAGTGACATTGGTTCATGCTATTTTCTATTTATGGCTGTCAGTTATATCACTTTAGTACTTTAAACATTGTGTTGAATGCATACATTGTTGGTGCACTGAATTGGATGAATGCCCACAATTCTCTATGCAACATTGAATTATCGTCTATATACACTTCTCTGGCGATTCGTGGTTCATTCTTGGTGTTCATTTATTGAATAAAAAATCTTGTCATTTGATTCATTCTCTACATTGAGAGGAGGATAGAGGACAGAGCGGGAAGCGTGGCGATGTGGATAGAGGTATGCTTCCTAGAAGTGATGTGGCGTGATGAATCATATGTATTCGTTTCAAGCCTGTATATTGGATTACACTCTGTGATGGCATTATTGTGTTGTGTTGTGTTGAATGGTATTACTGTGACTTTGTCATGGTATTACAATGGTGGTATAACGCATGTTGAATGGTAACTTGGGTTCTGGAGTTTTGATCACACCGCCTTTGTCACAACATCACACTGATTGTGTTTGATATTGTGTGACTTTGTTTGATATTATACCACCCATATCGGTTATACTGCTCTCCTCCCTGTTGCAACATCACACCACCTACCCTCGCTATACCACACTGGTTATACCAGCCTTGGCACTGCTTGGTTGTATTACTCCTCACACAGTTATATACCTCCTGATTATTGTATATAATTCTCTTGGTTATAATACTCCCTCTGGTCCGTATCTCCTTCCTAGCTATATACCATACCACCCATCATGGCTCTCATATTGTGGTAATATTATATTGCGGTATCACTGTGTTGTGGCATCACTTATGATCCTCCATACACTAGTTTCTCCTATACCACCGGTCCTCCCCAAACTGTGATATGAAAGCTCCTCCACAGACCCACGCTATAATATACCTCCACCCCTCTTCTATTTCAGTTAACACCTCCCCATTTACCCCCTCCCACATATACCACCTTCCCCATACACCGCCTTACCTATATAACCCTCCCCCATATAAAAACTTTTTCATTTTAATATATATATATATACACACCAAAAGTGCATTTATTTACACAATTTACCACCATAAGTGCATTTGTTTCCACTAGAAGTGTAATTTTTTTTAGAGTATATTTCCATAAGAGGTCATTTTTTACACAGTACATAAATTTTAAAATGCATTCACTGATATCAATTGTTGGAGTACTCTCTAGAAAAGAGAACTATCCTGAATGGTCAAGGAAGATAAAACACAATCTCATTTTCAATGAGTTGCGGAGAGGAGTTTGTGAAGGAGAAGGAGATAATGAACCTACAAAACCCACTTCAGATAAGGAGATTTCCATTTGGGAAAATCAGAAAATAAAGGCCTATGCCTTGATTGTAGCTTTAGTAAATGAAGAGGTGAGTCACCATATTTCTCCATTTTCAAATTCTTGTGAATCCTTAAATAAGTTGAATGAATTGTATGGCTCACACATTGAACTTGAAGTTTTCCAATTGATGATTAAACATTTTAGTCTTGAATTGAAAAATGATGACCCTCTTTCTTTAGCATAAAAATTAAGATCCATTATGCATGATATAAAAACCACTGGTGTTGAAATAAACATTCCTCTCATAACTTATGTCAAGGCACTATATGTTGATTTTTGTAGCATCGGATGTGTTCTTGCCTCGAGATTTTGCAGAGAGGCTAAGACACATGCATTCTCCAATACACATAAATTGTTTGGGAAAATTCCAACAAGAGATGATTTAATTAAAATAATTATCTTTCTAAAATGGTTACCTAAGTCTAAACTTAGGAAATTTGGGTAATTAAAGGGTATTAATTAAATCTGGTGTGAATCTTCTAGAAGAAGATGAGGATCAACTCCCAATTAATCTTAGCCTTTGATTATGATTTAATATTGACCATTGTAGCTCCAATGAGATACTATAAGGATCTTGATGGGCACTTGGAGAACACATCGAGTGAGACTTATCAAGAGATCGAATTTCTCAAGAGTAGAAACATTGAGTTTCCTGAGTAAGATTGAGTGATATTCTTGTAGTGAGGGGTAGGGATAGTAGTCCAGAGGAGAGTTTTCCAAATCTGGAGAGTGCAAGTCAGAGGAGGCATAGAGTGGTTCAAAGAGGCAGTGCAATGCCACACAAAGGTAGTGTAGAGCTTCAGAGGGAGTTTGAAATTCAGCTGGGAGAGTTGACATCTAGTGCTAGAAGCCGGGGTGTGAGACTGAAAGGTCAAAGGGTCTAATTTCTAGACAACAGGAGATCATAGGAGGAGGTGATGCAGAGCCAATAGATTGTGATGTAGATCTGCGAAGGTTGATGCAGAGGCTACGTAGAGGCAGTCGTGGGGCTAGCCTTCTAGAGCTTGATCAATGTCGGATCTCTAGAAATAGTGTGATTTTTTTCTCACTAACTCTTTGCTAGTTTATACTCTTTATTATATTATTAGTTTGGGCATCTAATGATTTTTACTCAAAAACTTCTGCATAATAATAAAACCCTCAGTTGTTGCACTGGTTTTCCCAAGTTGGGTCTTTTTGGGAACATTGTCCAAAAACAATTGTGTATATGTGTGAGTGTTTATTTCTCTCCTCTGTAGTATTTAGTTTCCACAATATTTATTTTGTGTAGGCTTTTGTGTATGTATCTCGATATTTGTTGTAGAAACTGCAAGTAATTTGTTTAAAGGAATTTAACAAAAATAGGAGAAATATCATCAAGTTGTTGCAGTAGGAATTGGGTCATTGATTTTTCACATGGTATCAAAGCAAAAACCATAAGGAGAAGAGCCTAGAAATAGAAAGAAGGAGGATTTTTGAATCACTATAGAGGTAGAAATTCAAAACCCTAAGAGGCAGAGCAGTCCCAAGGCCAAGGAGGTCAAAGTTTTGAGGGAAGTTCGATTTATCTGAATGAGTCAATAGAGAAATTAGATTTCCAGATCAAATTTTTCTAGAGGCAAAAAGGAGCAACATATTTTTCCTTACAAAGTAGATCTTCAGCTAGGACGCAGTTATTTTGCAGCAGTTGCTAGAAAAATAACGCTAGAAGGAAAGGAGAGCACATACTGAGAGAATTTCTTCCTCAAACAAATTCTAGCCAAGAAGTTCAAATTTTTCCATTAGAGAAAAAGTCGTTATGTGTAGGATTCATCACTCTATAAGGGACCATGAATAGCTGAGCAAGCCATTGTGCAGAAGAGAAGAGGAAGCACTTCTAACTTTTCAATAGAGATGGAATCATCTCGATTGAGAGATCAAGATCGATTTGATGGAGCCTCCAAATATGCAATCTGGAAGGCCATAATTTCTTGCCTTCTATATCAGCATGATCTGAAAACTTACCTCGATAGTCTGGTAGTTGTACCTTCTGATGCAGATCTGCTCAAGAAGTAAAAGGCTGATGATGATACTTAGTATTGCAACAAGAATGTTGCAATTGCCAAGGCTACCAACTTTATTTATCAACCCGGGGTTCATACAAACTTAAGAGGTATCGGTACTATATGTGAAACATACAATGTTTCCTTCCTTTGATGCCATGATGTAATGGAGTGAATGTAATAAAATCAGATAAATCATCAATACTAAATGAAAAAATAGGAAAAAACAAGAACAAGAGTTGCATGTGAATAAGAAGTGAAAGGAACAAAAATAAATGATACAAAAGGGATCTGAGGCTCCTGGGGTGGCCAACCCCAAGGAGACTCAGAGTCCTATGAAGGAGACCAAAATTTAGAAGTTTAACATGGCACCAATCTTCATTATTTCCATCAATACAAGTACATCCTTGCGGGAAATGACAATGGAGCTGCAAAAATACAAGTTCCCTCCACAAAAATACTAAGCAAAATCAACTCCTATAGGCCAATTTGACTTGGTACTTATACAAAACGATTAGGAAGCATTCCCTAAGAAATTAGGAAGATTTCTCCACCAAAATCCCTTAATTAGTGGATCTGGTTCCCAATACTAGGAATTTACATTAAATGATAGGGAACACATTCCTAGATTTCTCAAAGATTGGAGCTCCAAAATCTGTTAAATAATTTATGAATATCTTCTTGATTTATTATTTAATATTGATCCTCATGTAATAGGGATCAAGTCCCTAAATTATCTCCTCCTCCAAATATTCATAATCTGCCCAATATTCTCACAATATTCCACAAAAGTAACTAATATTAGGCACACATATGAAATTATCCATAAAACTTCCTAATGAACATATTAAAGTTAAAAATACTTTATCTAATGCAAAAAAGAGAGGTTTAATGTGATGAAGGATGGTCAGATGGGCCTTAATTTATGTAGAATTTAGAGGCCCATCATACCGCCCTATTGAAAGTGTTTCTCATCCTCTAAGAAACTTAGTGACCTCATTATGCCTCATTCATGGCCCTAGTGGCCTCTCTCTTATGCATTCCTCATTCATTTCTCTTAAGAGTCTTGGTTGTAATTTTTGCAAGGATAAGCACAAAATTGTAGTTGTTCTTTTCATGATTATTTAATAGTCTTTCAAGAAAAAAAACATAACTTTCCTCTTTTCAAGTAAACTATGTTGGCTTGTAGATCCATTTCATTCATATGCTCTCCCTTGAAACCTTCATTCCATTGTCACTCATTTTTCCAAAACTGTTTGTGCATAGAAAAATCATAGTGTTTCTTGATACCATTAGCATGCCTTCTTCCCCTTATTCAATATGGGTTCTTGAATATTTTTTAGTTTGGAAAGGTCTTCCACATCCTTTTCCAACCTCCTGCTACATTTTCCCACCATTTGGACAACTTTTAAACCTTCAAAATGCCTTTAGATGAGAACTAGGACATCATGTAGTAATTCCTATAGTAACTACAGGAAACCCTGTAGTTATTCCTGTAGTAACTATAAGAAACCCTATAGCAGCTTGTTTAAACCTGTTTTGAGTATAAATGATAGTCTGAGCCTAGGGTAGGCCCTCAACTTGACTTTCATTCATTTCTCCCCTTTATATAACATCTTTTATGCCTTGGAAAAAAGCTAGAAAGAGATTAGAGACCTCTTGAAAAACCTCTCTTCATCACTGCAGTTTGAGTTCTATTTTGTTGGTGAATTCCTTCTTACCTTTTATTTCCTTCCTCTTCTCTTGTGTGGTCTAGATGATTGCCTAATTGTCTTGGAATTATTTTTTTTATTAAGTCTCCCTTAGGCACTACCATTTTGCGTTTTAGCACAATTTGTTTCTTTCTTCCTTCTTGTAGCAGCATTTTGCCTTCCTATAACAATCATTCCTTCTCTTTCAGGATCTTCTAACTGTAAGGGAAGATGTGCTTTGTGTGTTTTTCAAGAAATTTTCAGGGTGAGACGGAGTGTAGGGTTTTTTCTTGAAAAATATTATTTTTTATATTATGAAATGGGATGGATGAATTGTTATAGCTCCAACTCTCACTCTTATGGTTTGTGATGCTGCACTCATGGCCTAGGGCAACCCCTCCTTCCAGACTTGGTCCTAAAATTTAAAAAACAGTGGTTTATCCATTATATGCGACATTTCCCTGAGTTAAACGTGTGTATACGCGGGTAGGCATATACCCAACTTGCGTATATGTATTAAAACACTTAAAAAAATATAAAACTCCTTAATTTAGGGTGGAGATCGTTTGTTTTACCTGTTGATCACCTGTTAGTTCTCGTGGCCTAACAGTTCCCAACCAACTCCCAACTAAAAAACTACTTTGGGAGAGGTATAAAAAGACCTCAATGGGAAGGCCTAAGGAAGGAGAGAAGAGAGAGAAAGGTTATTATGCTAAGATTTTTCCCCTAACCAGGTCTAAAGACCCTTGTGCCTTCTGCACTTCCCCCATTTGTATAGGAAACCCTTGTTTCCTTGTGTGTTGATGTTCATCCACTACTTGTGACATCATGGAGTAAGTCATGGAAGGAGTTTGTTAAAGGCTTGAGGCTGGACGAATCCGGAAGGAAGCTTTGCTTGGAGCATGCGAAGGGTGACTTAGGTGAAATTATTCCTTTTCTGTACTTTATTTTTCTATAATAAAAGAAACACATGTCTTGGTTCCCGATATAAATATTCTTTATGTTTATGATATTCATGTTGGAATTCATATGTGAATGGTTGTTTAAATTTCATAACTAACTACCTTTTCTTTATAACATGAAGATGGTTTCTTTGTAAGGTTTTGTCCATATACTGTTGTGTTCTTTGGAATTGGTTGTTTTGCAGGACAAAGGCCCAAGAGGAACTTGAAGAAGGGTTTGGACCCTAAAGGAACTTCTCAAACGTAGGACCTAAGGTACGCCCCCTTATCATAGAATTTGCTTATAATAGCATAATGGCTGTGTGAATGTGTGTTTCTCTGTATAGACAACTTTCAGTCTGCTAGGGTTTCAACCCAAAAGCCCTAGGGGAACATTTCCCTCAATAGAATTGGCGACTCCACTGGGGACAACACTCTTGTTTTTCCTTGTTTGGGTGTTTTCAATCCAATCAGGGCTCAACTGCCTGTTTGCTTGTTGTTGTTGTGTGGTCTGTTCTTGAATTCTAAGTTTTGCCAGTTTCTTCAGTTTCTTTTTTATTTTTCTTGAAATCTTTTATATACACTGTTTTTCTTAGTTACAGAAGCGTATATACGCATGTTTCCTTAAGTGAACCCGTGTATACGCAGGTTTTCTTAGGCACGTCACCTATACACGCAATCTGTACATAAGTACAGTCGCGTATATCTTGCAATTTTCAAGATTTTTAAATATTTTTTGTCTCTGAAGGTCTGTCTGGTGGTTTGATTCTGCCTGAAACAGTCACTTTCCAGTATCAGTTGTTAGTTTTACAGAGAGCATCTTGTTCTAAATTCTCTCTGATTGTAAAGAGTATTGGTCTTGTTTTTGTTGTTGCAAGCGTCATCATTTTTTGCTAAAGCACACAAGATTTCTTGCTAGGAATCTTGGCTGCTCTAATTCATCAGGACAGGAAGATTGATCTCAATCTTTGTGTTAAATCTTGCTTTTGGTTACTTTTTGTTTGCTTGACAAAACCGGTTTTTGTGACCATCCACTTCTTTGTTTCATGAAAGTTGTTTATTGATACTTTCTTGAAATTTGTCTTTTTGATCCTTTTGGTTTTTGTTGCCAAAGCTTTCATTGCTGCTTTTGATTGTTAAGAGCATCCTTAAACACATCTATTTTTGTTGAGTTTTCATCCATTGTGTGGTGTCAACTTGCAAAAGTGTTTGTTGCCTATTCTTCAATCACAAAGTTTCAGTCTTGTTGAGAGCATTTTTTAGAAGACTTTTTTGTTGTTGTTTTTGAAGAAAACTTTTTGAAAAACTTAGTTTTTCTTTCTTGAACTTTGTTTTCATTTGGTTTCCTTTTAGTGAATGAAAGTGCTTTATGTTTGTCTTGAAACTTGTTTTTAGTGTTTAGACGAAATGAATGGTAGCATCTCATATTCCATCTAGACATTTTAAGTGGCAAAATAAAAATTGATAAGCAAGCAACTTTCATTTCTTGTTTTTAGAGTAGTTTTCAATCTTGCATCAACATATATTTGTTGCATTAGGATAGATTTGCATATCTTTTTAGGCATACATAGCTTTGTTAACTTTTGTGAGTGTGAAGCGTGAAAAAAGAAAAGAAAAGAAAATTTGTTTTATTAGACGTTCCTCTGAACCCTGTAGAAATTGCTTTTCATTGAAAAACGAAAACAAGTGCATGTGCATGTAGTTAGGTTTTTATTAATTTCTTTTGCGTCAAAAAAACACCACTAGTTTCACTTACGTTATCCCGTGACTTAAAGAACAACCTATTTTAAAATCAAGCGCTAATTAAAATTCACTAAAACTTTTTTTTTAAGTTAGATACACCAAATAGTTTTAGGATTTTAGGGCCTTGGATTAGGCGAGTGGAGAGTTAACTCTCCAAGGCCATTTAAACATCAAACGTAGGAGTCTGAATAGCGAGTGAAAATCCAATAGCGTTAGGAAGACCAGGAAAACTCCGGATCTGGGAGTTAAGCACGACGGTCTGTGAAGACAGGGAAGAGAGATACCCCCTCTCCTACTTGTCCGAACTTACCTCACGACTGTTCCGCTTGGCTTCTGCAATGAGTTGGTATCCATAGTTGCTACTCCTAGGGATCTACACAGGTGGCTACGGAGGGGAATCCCGTGGCACCTGAGGTCGATGTTGCATCACTCTCAACGGTACTACTGGAGGGCACCCTTGCGAAGCTTACGGGCTTGCATCAGGGTAGGTTGTTGTTAGGAGGTCAGCATAACTTCCTTTGTTACCTTCGCTAATAGGACTGGGCCCTCATCATCCCAGACTATCTTCGGAAGGCCCCTTAATTCACTTTCTTGTATTTTGGTGTCCGGTCCTAATCACCCGGAGCGGAAATACTTGGAAGTTGTTTGACTGGCTGATATCTTTAGGGACTTTATAGTGTGTGCTCTGTGCTCTTAGTTGGCCTAGCTTTCAATTTTTTGAGTCTTTAGTTAGATCATAACAAAAATTCAAAGTGGCTGACCGATCACCTAGACAGTCTCGAAGACTTCGTGGTCTTTCACCACCAAGTTTAGAGCCTTCTCCTAGAAGGCGCAGAGGTAATACTGCTGGTGGGTTTCGTCCCACGGCAATTGACGCATTGGGGATTGATCCTCCTCTCGGGGGCATTAGTGTTCAAGCAAGGCCTGGAACTTCTGGAGAACAAGAGAGGAACACTCCAGTTCTTTCTCGAGTTCTCTTTCGAGCGGAGAATAACATAGAGGTAGAAGAACTCTCAGAGTCATTAGCGGCTCTGAATTCTCCCCTACCATCTAGTCATTCGGACGTATTA
Source organism: Pinus tabuliformis (assembly GCA_031772625.1). Taxonomy (NCBI): domain Eukaryota; kingdom Viridiplantae; phylum Streptophyta; class Pinopsida; order Pinales; family Pinaceae; genus Pinus; species Pinus tabuliformis. The sequence goes on along the minus strand of CM062809.1, from coordinate 847,999,886 downwards.
CAATATGTTGGGACTCCGACACATAGACCGTCAAGTCCAGGTTATGCTACGCGATTACCATCGATGACCACTACTGGAAGCATGGCTTCTACTACAAGTGCTACGACTATGCAGACTCCAACATCGGTGCAAGGGGGAGGAACGATTTCCATCTCCTCTACTTCTTTGTTTGGATCTTTTGCTAGCACATCTTTAGTTGGGTCTACCTCCATTCTGTCCACGAGTGGAAATTCCCAAACCAATGCTTTTGGTTCTGGATTCTTCCCATTTGGCACCCGTTCACAGGGTCTTCCATCAGTTCCGTTTAGTGCCGGCACGTCCATGATGGGCGGATCGACTTCATTCCAGGGTTTTCCTTTCGGAAGTGGTCATATACCACATTCCAACCCGACGATAGGATCCATGCCTTTTTCTTCTATAGGACAAAGCAGCAATCCTTTCCAAGGTTGGACTAACCCTGGGGTTAGTGGAGCGGGGACTGGGAATCCGTTTTTCGGCAAACAAGGGAATAATCCATACTCCACACTTAGTTTGTTTCAAAGTATTCCTCCCTTAGCTTCGGATTGGAATACGTATTAGGGGTTATCAACTCCTTATAATCCTTTACGAGGAAAGTTTTCTGGTTATGGAGGCTTTGCGGCTGGAGTTGGTCAAACTCCAAATTTTACTGGATCACAAGGCTTGCCTTTTGGTTTAGCTAGTTCTGTTGGTTACTTCAGGCAGCCTGGTGCCTTCCAAAATCCAGGCCAATATTTTTAGAACTTTGGGAGTTCCGCCCAGTCTGGGTGGAATCCCCAAAGTCCTCCTAGGCTTCCGTTTCTGGAAACGTTTAACTTGCCAGATCTCACTAAGTTAACAAATGATCCAATCAAGTACAATCCAGCCTAGCCTCCAGTCCAAACCAAACTCCCTTTGGACATTCCAAAATTTGAAGGGAAGAGCGGTGAGGACCCAGGTGACCATGTAACCACATTCCATTTGTGGTGGTCATCTAACTCCCTTATCGATGACTCGATTAGGTTGAGACTTTTTCAATGCACCTTGATTGGTAATGCGACCAAATGGTATATAGAGTTGCCAGGGGGCAACTTTACATCTTTTGCTGACTTAGCCAATATTTTCTTAAATCATTTCCAGTTGCCTGTTCGTTATGATGCCGGAACTGAACTTCTGGCCACTTTTCGTCAGGATAAGGCAACTCACTTTTCTAACCATATTCAGGAATGGAGACGGAGAAAGAGGCTCATTAAAGTCGAAATCCCTCCGGAGTACCATCTCGAATGGTTTTTGAAATATTCACAACCTGAGATCTCCAAGGATGTCTCCATGTCTAGAGTCTATTCTGAGGAGCAAGCAATTTTTAGGGCCTAGCAATTAGAATTGATCTACTCTCAGTCTGGGATCCTACAAAAATACTTGCCAGATGCTCCTGGGTCCAAGGTTGACATAGCTAAGTCGAAGCTAGGTCCCCACGCGGATGGTATCGTTGGGTTGGTAGACACAAATGTGGTGAACTTGTTGAACCAATTGCAGCAGTTGTCTTTACAAACTGCTTCTAACAACCGAGTCACATCGTCTAACCCTCCGGCTTCCCAAATCTCTTCGATTAATGTTGTCGAATCTGATAACCCCAAAGGAAATCAAAATTCCAATGGGAAAAAGAAAGGACGAGGTAAGAAAAAGAATTAGGATGGGAAGGCTGACGCAATCAAATCTGGCAATAATGCTGGTGGTGGTAGAAATGAGTCTAGAAAGAAAGTCAAGTTTCCATGCAAGTTGTGCAGTGGAGACCATTTAACTCACCTCTGCCCCAAGATTGAAGATGCTCAGCGCTTGTTAGGGCAGCAAGGTACTTCTAGTTCTGAAGCTGTGTTAACCAACCCTTTTCCCCAAGGGCAACAACTTCTTGCTGGCGTGAGTTCAAATCCTGGTACCTCCGCAGGGGGCAACCAGGAAAGGGAAAAATCATCAAACGTTTTCATGATGGGTTCTAATGTTCATGTGGCTACTCAGTCACGTGATTATGGTGAAGCCGAAACTTCCAAGGACAAGACTATTCCCAGAAATACGGACCTTCATATTGAGCGACCCCCTATCGAGACTATACCACGGATACCGAAAGGTTCCGCTAAACGTGCGAATATTAATCCTAATGCTAGGGCTGCCCAGAATTACTCCATCGTTGAGGATCTGGCTCAGAGTCCATGCGCCATGTCCGCTTTAGAGGTTCTCCAGTCGTTTTTGGCTCAGCAAAGTGCTTTACTTTCCGCGATTAGGGCAGTCGATCCAACTAACTCTTTAGTGCTCACATTTGACATGTTAAATGTCAAAAAGCGACTCCCTCATCATATGGTTTTCCAAATAAAGTCTACATATCGGAAAACTAACATTTTTCGTACCGTTATCGATGAAGGAGCTTCCACGTGCGTCATGTCGATGTCATGTTGGAAGGCCATTGGATCGCCTTTTTCTGTTCCTTCACCTACTATCTTGACTGCATTTGATGGTCATTCGCATAAGCCACATGGGATTATCCCGGCCTTTCCTATATGTGTTGGGGGAAAGGTCGTCAATATTGAAGTAGAAGTCATAGCTAACCTAGACTATAATCTCCTCTTAGGAAGGAACTAGGTATACAAAATGGACGACGTTGTTTCGACTCTGTTTTGTGTCATTTGCCTTCCTCATGAGGGGAATATCGTTAAGGTTGATCAATTGGATTATTGTCCAGTCGATCCTCAAGCAAGCTCTGACTCTACTGTTCCCTTAGTGGATAACCCTCGTCCGCCTACTCAGAATTTAGGAGTGGGGATGTATTCCTCATTGATGGGTACCTTTGATCTTCCCTCTCCTTTCACTAAAATCCATGTCGTTTCATCATCTAAGGAGTCTCCTCGAGAAGAGTTCTTCCGAACTCGTTATTTTTCAGACCCTTGGACCTTACCTTCACCTATGACCACATTAGTTGAAGGACAAGTAAATGGAATGGCATTCCCTATATCTGCAGTTGAGCTTAGATATCAGTCTATCGTTAACTCTGTAGACGACCACTCTACTCCTTTTTCCGAAGAGGAGTTAGATGGTGATGTGGCCCCGGCCTGGAGCCTTGATTCTATCTCTTCCTTGAGAAGAATTATACCATCGTTCATACTTTCTTCCTCCATTTTAGGAAGTAGAATCTAGATTCTACGAGCTCTTTACTAGTGATGTTTGTACAGTGTCAAATCCTTTGGCTCCAGCACACGTTTGTGCCGAAGGTAATATGTCGGTGATTTCAAAAATGAAACCTATAAGCATCTCTAGGGAACCTAACGTGATCGAGAATCTCTTCATCATAATTGAATGCTCGCATGAAGAAATTCAAATTTACACCGACTTGTTCAAGGAATTTCGAGATGTATTTGCTTGGTCTTATGAAGAAATGCCTGGCATTGATCCTTCTATAGTTCAACATGAGATCAAGACGTATGAAAACACCAAACCGGTTCATCAAAGGCTTCAGCCGGTTAACCCTAGGAAAGAAGCAGCTATCAAAGCTGAAGTTGAGAAGCTGCTAAAGGCGGGTTTCATATACCCTGTTCCTCTTACTGATTGGGTTTCTAATCCAGTCCCTGTGGATAAAAAGAAAGGAAAAATCCGAGTATGCATCGATTTTAGGGACCTAAACAAGGCTTGTCTGAAAGATAATTACCCCACACCATTCATTGATCAGATTATCAACGAGTGTGCAGGCAATGAGATATTTTACTTCATGGATGGCTTTTCGGGTTATAATCAAATTTCTATCCGTCCTGAAGATCAACGTAAGATAGCCTTTATATGTCCCTGGGGCACCTTTGCATATAGAAAGATGCCTTTTGGTCTTAAAAATGTTGGAGCCACTTTTCAGCGGGCCATGTCATATGCTTTCCACGACATCAAACATGTCATCAAAGCATGCTTGGATGATCTCGCTGCTCGTTCTCGAAAGAGAACTGATCACCCTAGTCATCTTCGAATGGTTTTCGAGCGATGTCATTTTTATAAAATCTGGTTGAATCCCAACAAATGAGTTTTCACGGTTACGTCGAGTCGATTGTTAGGGTTCATTGTGTCAAATGAAGGGATTTGGGTTGATCCCTTCAAGGTTGAGGCAATAGTTCAGTTGCCTCCGCCGTCCTTAATTTGAAAACTTCAAAGTCTTCAAGGGAAGGCTAATTTCTTAAGACGATTTATAGCAAACTATGCCGAGATCACTAAAGGGTTCATGCGTTTGCTACGGAAAGGAGTTCCATTTGTGTGGGACGACTTTGCGCAACGGTCATTCTATGCTTTGAAAAAGGCATTAGTCTCTGCCCCGCTTTTGAGTCCACCGGATTATGGTAGAGACTTCCTTTAATATCTCGCTACAACAGAATCAACCATTGGTATGGTTCTCTTTCAGGAGGACGATTCTCTCACAGAGCATGTGATTTATTATTTGAGTCGAGGCTTAATGGGTCCTGAACTTCACTATTCTCTGGTTGAGAAGTTGGCCTTGGCAGTTGTCCATGCTGTCCAGCGGCTCCGTCATTATATCCTGCTATGAAAAAATTTTGTCTTAGCGGCGGTCAATCCATTTCAATTTGTCCTCAGCAGGCGAGTGATTGGGGGCAAATATAATCAATGGATAGTCATTTTGCAAGAATTTGATCTCGAATTCTTGTCTGCCAAGTCTAAGAAATCCATGGTTTTCGCTAAGCTAATTTTTGAGTTGCCTTGTGGAGAGGATACTGTTTATGAGGAAAGTTTTCCCGACGAACATTTATTCCTCATCTCTTCACTCGACCCTTGGTATGGAGATGTCATTGTTTATCTCCAGACTTCGAAGTCTCCCTCTACTTTCTCCAAGGATGAATGTCAAAAATTATGTCACCTGGCTAAAAATTATGTTATCATCGTTGACACATTATACCGTCGAGGGGTTGATTCAATCCTTCGACGCTGTTTAACCTTAGAGGAAGCAGAGTTAGTGCTAAATGACTGCCACAATGGAGCTTGTGGTGGTCATCTATCAGAGCTTGCCATAGCCCAGCGCATCTTATGTATCGACTATTTTTGGCCTTCACTCTTTAAAGATTGTGTGGAAGCGGTCAAACGCTGTCACCCCTATCAAATTTTTACTCGGAAGATGCACGCACATCCAGCTCCTCTTTTTCCCGTTGTCACCGTCAGTCCCTTTACTAAGTGGGGTATTGATTTTATGACTTGTAATCTGCCTTCAACGGCGAATCACAGGTACATTATCGTGGTTGTAGACTGCTTTACGAAGTGGGCTGAGGCCATGCCCACTTATAAAAACGATAGTGACACGACAGTGTTGTAACTTTTTAATCAGGTTACCTCAAGTTTCGGTATCCCGAGAGAGATTGTCACTGATCATGGCAGTCATTTCCAGAATCAACTGATGTCTGAATTGGCCCTCAAATTGGGTTTCTGGCAGGAGCATTTGTCTCCTTCTTATCCTCAGGCCAATGGACAGGTCGAGGCATCCAATAAAAATATTAAGACGATACTCCAACGGACAATCGATAAAAATCAGTCCCATTGGCACATTATGTTGTATTCATCTCTTTGGGCATACCGAACCTTCGTAAAGACTGCTACTAGTTTTACACCTTTTCAGTTGGTTTATGGGATGGAATCTATCTTTCTGGTTGAATGTGAAATTCCATCTCTTAAGTTAGCTATTGAGCTCCTTCCAGAGACTTCGAGTCTCGAAGAGCACCTAATTCACTTGGAACATCTCAATGAGCAGCGTCGAGATGCTGCCACAATGAATGAGGCTCATAAGAAAAGGGTTAAAACGCAGTATGATAAATCTGTCCGTCCTCGAGTCTTTTCTGAAGGTGACCTTGTCTTGGTCTATGACCAAGATAAAGACACCTTGGGGGCAGGCAAGTTTAAGCCTATGTGGTACGGTCCTTTCATTATTAAACGAGTTTTAGAAAAAGGGTCGTATGAGTTAATCGATTTCGAGGGAAACAAGCTGGCGGAGCCCCGTAACGGGCTCTACCTAAAGAAGTACTTTGCTTAAGTAGGAATTAGGCAATGGCTTCTTTGTACTTTATGTATATTTGTACATATATCGTCGAGAGTTTTTTGATATCAACACTTTTTGGTCTGCTGTGGCAGGTGTTGATGGATGACTTGGTCTATTTTGGGTTCACCGATGGTGCTAGTTGGCACACTCGGAATCTCGCTTCCGCAGCTTGGGTACTCTATTATCCAACTGGTCAATTGATGGTATCAAGAGGCGTATGCATCGGTCCTACTTCAAACAATATGGCTGAGTATACTGCCATTATTAATTTATTATCCGAGGCAATCTCTCATGGGATCGACTCATTGGTAGTTTATCTTGATTCTCAATTGATAGTGTCACAATTAAATAACATTTATCGGGTAAGGGATCCATGTTTATATCACTAGTATTTAAGGGTGAGGTTGTTGCAAAGATCATTTACTTATATTAATTATTTGCACATTCCAAGATCTCATAATTGGTTAGCTGATTTTATCACTAATGAAGCATTATACTAGCACATCAATCATTCATCACAATAAAATCAAGCATCAAAAAGTCAAACTGTATATATATATATATATATATATATATATATATATATATATATATATATATATATATATATATATATATATATATATATATATATACATATACATATATATCATAAAGCATCTTGAGTGTACATATATTTGTCCAAAAATATACAAAATTGGGACTCAAATGCCCATAATCATCTCCGGCGTATCTAATGCCCCGGCTCAGGATGAGCGGCTAAGTAGGTAACTATCGCATTGGCCACACGCCGAAAAGTGTGAATCCAGTCACGTGGCATGCCAACCACATGACACTGCATATCCTCAGGAAGGTCCTCTATGGCAGCCATTGGTACTTGGCAGCTCATTCTCGCCAAGTGTCGCTGGACGTTGTGTAGAGTTCATTCTGTATTAGCATCCACCTCTTCGGCTCCTCGGGCGCGCCGTCCACGCCGTGGGAACCCATCTGGTCATACCGGACCAATATCTGGAACATGATCATCATATTAGTCATTTGAATCCCATCAAAAAAATATATTTTTTAAAATTCATCATTATATTTGAAAAATCCAAAAAAATCATAAAATCAAAAAATTCTTATCAATCTCGCCTTATGCTGCGTTCGGTGGTAATGCTAGATCAGGATCTCCTCAGAAATCTAGCCCAACATAGGGGTAGTCGTCTATGGCGATGATCTGCTGATCCCACCAGGTGAAGAAGTCATCGTCAAAGGCAGTACTTGGGACTTCCCCACCCCCCAAACATTTCATCAGATCAGCCCATCAGCCCATGCGTGGATCTCGTGGGGTGCTGATGGAAACTGCTACCCTGGGGCGGAGTGTGGGAACCTTCTCGAAAAAGAAAGTACACAGGATAGTCCCATATCCAAAGTTTTTTGTCTATCCCCTCTTGATAGAAGTGAGCTGGTTCTTCATGTTGGCCAGAAGAGGAGTACACCAGTTGAACATAGTAGTGAGACAGTCAACTTCCACGCTCATGGTTAGCCATGATGCCTGATGTAGAGAGGATGATTCGTTCACTCGAGCTATGGTGAACAAGATTATCCTCAACGATAAACTCACCACTTGTGTGATGGAAATCTAGCTCCCAACCTTCTTGGAATGTCTTGGACAATATATTTGTACATAGTCCTCTATCGTGAGACTGCTTCATGTCCTGCCCCGGGAATGTACTACCTCTCCCCTTCGGGAAAGGCCCGTGATAAAATAGATATCCTCCACTTCTACCCTGAGCGACATCTGGTCAATCATAAAGGCTTCCTCCTTGACGTCCCAATAATCAATGAGCATCTCAAGCAGACGTGTGTTTGCCTTCATATTTGGTAGTTTGAATAATTTAAGCAAACCACATCCCCATAGGGCATCCAAAGCTTCAAGATCATTCATGACTTCATTATCCACCACGGCATGCTCTCTTTCTCACCACGTGACCGACATTTTGAGCAAAAAATGATTTTCAACCGTTAGTTTTTTGGTTAAAAATGTTCGCGGCGTATACGTGGGTCCTTGTGCACACAGTCGCATATAGGGCCCGCGTGTACGTGGGTTTCATATAACCAACCCGCGTATACGCCGCGGTGAAATTTTTGGCAAAAAATTCAACGGTGAAACATCAATTAAAAATCTTAAAACCGGTCACAATCAATTGCAAGCTAAGTATAAGAGTTCCCTGGAGGTTTTAGAAGAATTTGAACGGTTGAATTTGGCGTATGGGAAGTCTACTCCTTTTGCTCCAACTCTTTGCTCTCAAAATCAAATGGTAAAAATGGTGAGTCCAAAATCCCTTTTATAAGTTTTGAAAATGTAAAATTTTTTCAAAATTTTATTTTTTTTGGCCTCATGTGAATTTTAACTTGGGAGCTTGGAATGTCGAGAATGGTTTGTTTTTCAGGACATTTTAGACGTTTTTTCGATAGTTTCGAGAGGGTTCCATGACTGCTGACCTGTCATGGCAGGTATCGTTTTCTCACTAGCATATAGGTTAGGGACACCATTTTTCCGCTGCATTATGCATACTAGCCTCCATTTACCGACACATATGCCATAGGGTCGACCCCATCGTGTTATAAGCCATCTTCACTCACCGATTCTTTAAATCATGACATGATGGTAGAGCCATCCTTTACATGGGCATCGTAGTTAGCACCTCACTGACATTTGTTGCCCATGCTGCTCTGATTTGAGTAGGCTCGGGAGTCCTCTGTAGTCCCGCCATGACTTATGCATTGAAGACTCATTCCTCTTAGCTTCTTCACTTTGTTATGGCCTTATACCCTAGAGGCTCCTTTGTGTCGGGTTGTATTACTGCATTGCATGTTGACCACTTGCACCTTTTGGCCTAGAGCCGGCTCCGCTTGGACTCATGTTTAAGCCAACTTTTGACCATGAAAACTGCAAAATCAACCTTGCATACCTTTGAAATCTGCATCTTGACACACCTTGACCCATGGAAGGAACACACCTTTGAGTGTCACTGACCAGTTTTCACCTCCTTGCATTGAGCATAGGAAAGTTCCATTCCCAGGAACTAGATCATCTGTTTCACTGACACTCGTTCTTTCCACTATAACATAGAATTCTTTTATTCTTTTTCAAGCTTAACAGAAAAAGACAAAAAAATTAAATATTCCAAAAAAGAGTGGGAACGGGACAGTATTTCCATTTATTGTTGGCAGCTAGAGTCATTCGTGTCGGCCTTGAACAAAGCACTCAAAGCAAAGTCTCTTCCATTTGGGTGGGATTTAGTTTGAATTAGGTATGCCTTAACCTTGTTATTGAGCCAGTTCTCCCCCAATTGGTTATCTCTTCCAATCATATGGAGGGTTCGTTCGTGCCTCCTGCATGATGAACTTATACAGAGTCATCATATGCTGCCACATAGTCACATTGAGTCGTGCTTTTGTTCAAGGGAGGTTATCCTGAGTCGGCCTCTCTGCGGTGTGTCTTGACTCATTTTTTAGTTGGCCATCCCTGGTTGTCAGTATCATGTCTATCATCACATCAGCTATATTGGTCCTTTACTCGTGCCGGTTTGAGAAGGTCCCCATTGACTTCTTGCTGGCGGGTCTTGTCCTTATCGACGATGACACCTTGCTCTGAGGACAGGCCTAGAGCTCCACCCTGGCCCTATTTTCATTATTGATAGGTCACCTTGTGCTCAACATCGATCAGTATCATGGGTCTTTGACTGAGTGGTTTCCCTTGTGTTCTACATCAGCTTACACTATCACACATTGGGATTCCTGCAATACCTTGGTTTCCATTTGACCCTATTGGTGGATACCTCGCCTCTGTGTCAGCTTTCATTATTGGTTGGTTTAGAGGGTTTCTATCGTGCGCTAGCCACATCTTGTGTACGCCGGAAACGTACTTCGGTTGGGTTACTACATCTCTTTCATCCGATACCTTCCACATTATTGGCCTATGGGTTACACTCCCGCTAGATTGATGAAGGATGCCTTAATGCCTTCCTTCTAGTGGATCTTTCCCTATCGACTCCGACTCATTGCTCTGGGGCAAAAATCTAGAGTCCATTTGGCAGTACCTTGGGGTTTGCAGTCACTAGTGGCAAATCCTTTGCTATCGACACTGGGAAACCATCATTGTCTCCTGATCGATAGATTCTTACAGGTTTTAGACTCCAGCTCATCTATTCACACTTGTTAGATTGTACTGGGTACCTTGACGCTCATTATCATTATCAGTGAGTAGTCTTGCATTTGTTAACGGTATACATTAATGACCGGTAATCAAACGATTTCTCACGTGGTTGACTTCAGATCATTTATTCCCATGGTGTAAAATTTACCACGGCGGTCGGTGAAGACCTCAGGCTATATCAACATGCATTGGTTCACTTTCCAGTTGCTCCTGTTGCTGCTAGTTGATACCACTCCACCTTATATGTTGCAGTCAGTCATGGCGACATTCTATATGCTAGCACTTGAGTTGGCAGTGTAGTACCACCCTATTCCATCATGTTCAGTTGGTACCTTTTGGGATTAGTCTTTGATATCAGTGATCCGTTACATCTTTAAGCATCATTGACAGTCTTATATGTGACATTCAGACATGTACTTGTTCGATCACGATCAGATGATCCAGTATGTATTTTCCAGTCATTTATACTTGTATACTTAGTGGATCCGCTTGTACTTGATATGCGGACATGCTTTACCTTTTTCTGAGCATGGGTATGCCCGCCTCAGACAGTGTTTATTTCTGATCTCCTTTTGTGGCCTGGCAGGCTGAGTTCTGGTGAAGTCCTCCTCGATTTTTGATAGATTTCCTTTCCATGTGCTTTCTTAATACATTTCGGCCATCATGTACCCCTTATGACCTCATATATTAGGGGGCATATGTTATAGCTCCAAATCTCACTATTGTGGTTTGTGATGCTCACTCATGGCCTAGGGCAACCCCTCCTTCCAGACTTGTTCCTAAAATTTAAAAAACAGTGTTTTATCCCTTATACGCGACATTGCCTTGAGTTAAACGCATGTATACACAGGTAGGCATATACCCAACCCGCGTATATGTATTAAAACACTTAAAAAAATATAAAACTCCTTAATTTCAGGCGGAGATCGTGGGTTTTACCTGTTGATCACCTGTAACCCTTGTTTCCTTGTGTGTTGATGTTCATTCACTACTTGTGACATCATGGAGTAAGTCATGGAAGTAGTTTGATAAAGGCTTGAGGCTGGACAAATCCGGAAGGAAGCTTTGCTTGGAGCCTGTGAAGGGTGACTCAGGTGAAATTATTCCTTTTCTGTACTTTATTTGTCTATAATAAAAGAAACACATGCTTTGGTTCTCGATATAAATCTTCTTTATGTTTATGATATTCATGTTGGAATTCATATGTGAATGGTTGTTTAAAGTTCATAATTAATTACCTTTTGTTTATAACATGAAGATGGTTTCTTTGTAAGGTTTTGTCCATATACTGTTGTGTTCTTTGGAATTGGTTGTTTTGTAGGACAAAGGACCAAGAGGAACTTGAAGAAGGGTTTGGACCCTAAAGGACCTTCTCAAACATAGGACCTAAGGTACGCCCCCTTATGATAGAATTTGCTTATAATAGCATAATGGCTGTGTGAATGTGTGTTTCTTTGTATAGACAACTTTCAGTTTTCTAGGGTTTCAACCCAAAAGCCCTAGGGGAACATTTCCCTCAATATGAATGATGGATAGATAGTGAATATGAAGTAGATGGAGGGCTTGGAGTGATGTGGTGACTTGGCCTTTGCACAAATTTCCTCTTCTAATTATTGTCATCATTCCTTGAAATCATCACCCTTCCTACTTTGGTTTTTCCACATTGCATGAGTGAAGGAGTTAGTTGTATTAACTAGTTGAATGTGGCCAAGACTATTGACCCATCCTTAAATTATAAAACCTCATCTCTCATGCATTGACAACAAATTTCTAACTATAATATGCTCAAGAGAAGAGGTCAAGAATATTGCATACCTATACCTACCTGATGGTTTTTGGAGAGGCATGCATGCTGCTACTTAGTTGATGATCTATCCATGGTCCTCTGGAGGTGATAGTTTCCTTTGTTTGCTTCTGCATAGGTCTTCATAGCTTGGTGATTATAAACCTATATCTTCTAGTTACTATGAGCAAGCTATCTTAGGCAAATACGACCTTCTTATAGTGTTGAGTTAGGCCATGGGTGATGTTCACCTTCCCCACACTTTTCACAACTATCATACCCCTTATCAGCACTTCATTTCACCTTCCCTACCATGCTATAGCCTTTAGCTAGTTTCCTGTAGAAAACTAGGACATCATGTAGTAAACTAGGACATCTTGTAGTAACTACAGGAAATCCTGTAGCAACCTGCTTAAACCCATATCTCCGAAATAGTATACTGGATTGACTTCAAATTTTCTAAGAATGTTTCCATCATCCTTATGGACCTCCCCATAAAAACAATTTGGACAATGGATGCAAAAATCTCAAGAAAATAAAAAATGGTTGTAGGTGATGGAGGTTTCTCAAGCACAATGTACTGGAATTTACTGAAATTGCTTGGTCATGTTACCATCATCCATATGCATCTCCCCATGAAACCACTTTGCAAATGGATGCACGAATATCGAGAAAATTCAAAAATGGTTGTAGGTGATGGAGGCCAATTTCTCAAAAAGTGTGCACTGGAATTTTTGAAATTGATTGGACATGTTACTATCATCAATATGCATCTCCCCGTGAAACATATTGGCAAACAAATGAATCGTTTTCAAGATATGACATAAATAATTGTTTGCTCTATTTATTTTTGTTTCTTGTAGTAACTACAAGATCTTCATGTAGCATTTTAGGACAGAAAGGAAAATGAGTGGTAAAAGCTTGAGAATGATGATTGGATGGTGGAAATATATGAGGGTGATGGATTGGCATGGCCTTGGTCCTTCTGGAGCATCTGAGAAAAGGAGGAGAAAGTCCAAGTTTGACTTTCTTTGACTAAGCTTTTGATCAACGTTTCTTTTCATGGATAACTTGCTTTTGTTGCTTGTAGAGGTTGTACAACACCTGCATTCATGAGAGAGAGATACATGGAGAAAATATTTTTATTTTTTCCTCTTTTTTTCTTCTAGGCCTACTAGTTACCTCAATGAGGTTTTCAACTAGTAGGTCTGCCTAGGTGCCTCAAAGGAGGTTTTCACCTAGGATCTTTTATTTTTCTCTTTTTTCTCCCTTTTCCAACCCATTGACGGCCTCATGGAGGTTTTTAGTCAATGAGCCAATCTCAGGCGCCTCAAAGGAGGTTTTTACCTGAGATTTTATTTTTTTCTCTTATTTTTCATTTTTTGTTTCTTTTCCTATCTTACTTTACTTGAAAAAACAAATTCATTTTCAAGTGTAGGAATACTTCCAATGACAAGTGCACATGAAGATAAAAGATAAACTGATGTGTAGGATTGAAAATGAATTCTTTGACATGGACCTCAATATAAGAGACCAAATTCTTTGACTAAGATGAGATTAGGAATTGTTGAAGAAGAGTGTGTTGTTGCAATTTAACACATTGCTGGAACTGTATTTCAATATAGTGGTGATGCCACTGATCCATTTTCGGATTTGGATCATCTTGGATGTCTTATTCTTACATGGAATTAAAATCCTCTTCCTTTTGCAAATTATTCTCTTGAACACATACAGGATTTGATGGTAAATGTGAGGGAACTTTCCCATTCTCTGATTCTAATGTCTGCTCTTCGTCAAGTGCAACACATGATTCTTTGGTCTTCTCATTTGAATCTTATTTCTTTTCATGTTGTCCTTCACTGACATTAAGAGAATCTATTTTTTTCAATACTCTTTCTGAGCTAAGATGAATACCATTGATATCAACAGGGGATGTTAGGAAGTGTTGTACCTCAACATTGTAAGTGGGGTGAGCTACTTCTTTGTGTGGGTTTGGAAATGGTGGTACACATAGTTGAGTGGGAGTGGATATTTGAGATGGATGTGGTTGGGGTTGTGGTTGTGATGGAGGTGAATGGTAGGGATAACACGGAGATGGGTATGGAGGATATTGAGGATATTGTGGATGGCTCCCATAAATTCCTTGCCAACCTTGTTTCCAAGATTGGTTTTGGGGTTGAGATGGCCAAGGTTTCCAAGGAAAGGGTGTGTTCCAGTTACTTTGAGATGGATGTGAATAAGTTTGAAATTGTGAATTAGGTTCTTGCATCATATTAGATTGAATATGATGCCATGGTACTCTTGGAGCTAAATAACATAGTTTCATTGGAAATTGACTTGCTCCATTGTCCTCTTGGTAAAATTCCTTAAACCTTGGTAATGAGGGGAAATATTTAATAGCATGTGATTCTAAATGGACAACACAAATATCAACATCTTTTTTTTCCTCATCTTGCATTCTTAACATTTCTACTTGTTTGGTTATATTTCTAAGAATTTATGTTTTAAATTCATCAAACAAATTTCCAAGTTTAGCTTGACTTACCGATCTTGATGCTGATTTACTTACTCTTTCCCTTCCTTTTGATATGTGTTTGCATGTTTCACAAATTTCTTCAAATGATAATTGGTATACATCACCTCTACTCATGAGATCAAGGAGATCAATCAACTCATCCCTAATTGTTCTAAAGTAAGAGGATTTTTAGTGTGTCTGATCCTAAATGTTGTAATTTTTACCTCATAACATTGTACGTGAACCTCTCTATTATATCCTCTAGACTCTCATATTCTTCTTGATTCATTCTAAATATTTCTTCTTTAAGATCATTATCTTTGTATTTTTCTAGAAATATCTTTTGCATATCATTCCATGATCTTATTGAATTAGTCCCTAAACTCATGAACTGTTTAAGAGCTCTATCCTTCAATGTCACTAGAAACTATCTCAATTTTTGAGTGTTTAATAAGTAATCATATAATCCACAAAAAATTTCAAATTCAAAGAGAAATGTTTCTGAATCCTCTTACCCCATACCATGGAAGTTTGGAAGAAAATATGGAGGAATGTTCTTGATATGCACATTGATCTCAGTATCTTGAATGGAAAATCCAATAGGATCTTCTTCATTGTAATAATCTCCATCCATTTCTTCTATCTTCTCTGCCATCTGTATTTCTTCTACCTACAAAAGTGGGTAGTGGTGTGGCTCTTACTGCACCACGTGATCAAATGGCAGGGGGGGGGGGGTTGGCGTTGGAGAATAGTTTTTTGAATAAGAATGCTATTTTCTGTTCTTGAAATGAAATATGCCTAATCAAATTATTTTTGTGTAAAAAGTAAAATAAATAAATCAACTAGGGAATAAAACAATGCATACATTGACACATCCTCGGCAATGGCACCAAAAAATGATGAGCCTCGATATTGCAACGAGAATGTTGCAACTCCCAAGGCTACGAAATTTTAATTATCAACCTGGGGTTCGTACAAACTTAAGAGGTATTAGCACTATAAGTGCAACATATAATGTGTCCTTCCTTTGATGTCATGGTGTTATGGAGTGAATGTAATAAAATCAGATCCTAAACCAATTGCTGAAACTAAAATGCTCGAACGGAAACCTTAACCTATTGCAAGAGAGAAAATACAAGGTAAGAAACCTATTCTAATTGCATAAAGTAACTATCATGAATTAAATGTCAGTAATTACATTTCAAAGAGTATAGGTCCATTAATAGAGTTCATTGGATGTGGCAAACAAGAAAATCATCATTGTATCTAATTCATAAATTTTTCCATTAACCCAAATCGTTGAGATGTTTTACATGGGTAAAAAGGCAAGTCTTAAGTGGCCTTTAGTCTTCCCTAATTATTGATTTAGAGCCTAGGGGTCTTGATTCAACCCTAAGAGACAATAACCAAGCTTCTTGAGTGAATCTGGGAAAGTATACACATGTTGGAAAGTTGTTACAGGAGATCTTGTAGTTACTACATGAAACTGCAGATTTACTATATGAAACTATAATTCACCGAATGACCAAGAAAATCAAATCCAAATTGGATGGGAATTTTTTTTTATTGACTAGGATGTATTAGGTCTCCATTCCAAGTGGAATCACTCAAAAATACCTCTATTAACCCATGGTAAAAAATAGCAGAAAATTACTAGTCTAAAATCTATAAATTCAATAACTAGTGAGCTAGTAAATCTATCAAATGCCTAATGTTAGGACCTCATATTGTACCTTTTTGACCATACATTTTGCAATGATATCATCCTTTTCAACTTACATTTAAAAGTCCTTGTTAGTGTTTTAACCCAATTATCTCAAAGATATAATCATTCTTCTCATCACTATACGTTTAATTATTTAGCATATAATCACGACATCTTCATAGTTAATCTTTGAATTATTAAGTGTTGAATAGTTAAAGAATGATGTGCAGTCCGCGTTGCTGAAACAGCTTGGAGTTTGCGAGACTATTTTTGCAGTTGCTGAAATAGTAAAAACGGCACGCGAATCTTGATGCTGAAATAGTTGAGATTTGTGTTCTAAATTTGATAGCAGCAAAGGAACCAGACTGATCACCGAGGAAGTTGTTACACTAGATGTAACACCTATAATCTAAAGACAACATTACTGTAACAACATTTTGTTGACGGGAAATGGATTTCCCTATTTTTGTATAATGGGTTAAAATAATGTAAATCTTTTGTAATAGATGTATCCTCTTTATAAAGGGGAGACATCTACATTAGAAGGGGGTGAACAGACTATGGAAAAAGGCTTAGCTGAAGGAACAGGATTGGAATTCTTTTTGTAATATGACATATTGATGGATGAATAAGATTTTGTTCTGAACATCTTTTTCTAGTTCTTGTTTCCTGGGGAATCTTGTGAGAAGGACATGGCCCACCTTCATCACAAGATTCACCCATTATATTTCTGCAGTGTGTCAAGTGTGTCTTTTATTCATGCCTTGTTAACAAGTACTGTTCCCTAAATATTGTTTAATACCTTTTGTTAAAATTCTGTTTCTTTCTCAATTGATTGTTGTGTTATTCAAAGTTAATTCATGAGTGTTTCACCGATGATTAAGTTACAGAGTGAATTGGAAAGATAGTTAATCAGAGGCAGGTGCTGGAGATTCTAGCTCTGGGGATAGGGTCCTGACTCTCTTTTGCATTATATGATTCTTTGAATGGAATTAAGAATTATTTAGTTATCTGCAATAGAGTGTAATTGCTGTAATGCAAAGTGGAGCTTCAGTTTGTTAATTTAAGGCGTGATTTGTTTGTACTACAACTTTTGTTTCTTTTAAAATTGAGTGCATATAGTACGAAGTTTCCTTTGAAATAACAAGACTTCCCTGGGTTGACAATTAATGTCTCACTTTGTTGTTTAATTCAATAAGAAATTAAAGTGGCCAACACCTAACATAATCAAGTGAAAATGAAATGGGTTGATTTTTGTTATTAACTAGAATTGTGTTTTGATTTAATGAAAGTGGAATAAAATCGATTGAAGCTGGTTAGCGTGCTCTAAAAGGTAGCATAAATTTACTATTATTTGTCACAAAAGACTTCCATAAATCTAGATTTGGGAATAAGAAGACTAATCCATGTATCTCAATGATTACTATGACCTTCCAAAGTTGTTTCTAGGATGAAATGGTTCTTTTGATCCTATAAAATAACTTACTTCAACCATTTAACCCAATTCTACAACAAGGGATTGTCAATACTAAATGCAGAAATAGGAAAAAACAAGAACAAGAGATAGATGAGAATAAGAAGTTAAAGGAAGAAAAATAAATGATACAAAAGGGCTCTGAGGCTCCTATGATGGACAAGCCCAATGAAAATCAAAGCCTATGGAGGAGACCAAAATTGAGAAGCTGAACATGGCACCAATCTGCATTATTTTTATCAATACAATTACATCCCTACAAGAAATGACAGTGGAGTAGCAAAAATACGAGTTCCCTCGACAAGAAGACTAAGAAGAATAAAACCCTAAAGGAAAATTCGACTTGGTACTTATAAAAAATTACTAGGAATAATTCCCCATGAAAGGAGGAAGCTTTGCCAACCAAAATCCCTTAATTAGTGGATCTGGTTCCCAATACTAGGAATCTGCATTAAATGACAAAGAATAGATTCCTAGACTTTCTCAATCATTGGAGCTCCAAAATTTGAGAAATTATTTTAGAATATCTTCTTGATTTATTATTTAATATTGATCCTTCTTTAGTAGGGAGAAAGTCCCTAAATTATCTCCTCCTCCAAATATTCATAATTTGCCCAATATTCTAAAAATATTCCACAAAAATAAATAATATTAGGCACAAATATGCAATTATCCATAAACATTCATAGTGAACATATTAAAGTTAAAAATACATTATCTAATGCAAAAAGAGAGGTTTAATGTGTTGAAGGATGGTCAGATGGGCCTTAATTTATGTCTAATTTGGATGCCCATCAACTGAGATAGAAAGATCTAAGAGGATTATTCTCGACGGAGCTCGAGATCATGTGGTATCCCATATAGCTGGCAAGGATACTACCCGACAGATATGGGAAGAATTAGCTACGTTGTATGAAGGATCTTCCAAGCAGTAGAATATGTACTTAGAAGAGAAGCTGAGAGGCATGAGGATGGAGGAAGGGGATCATGTAGACCTCTTCCTTATGAGGCTTTAGGATGTTCGAGACCAACAGGTCAGCACCCCAGCCCTAAGAGTTTGTATGATTAGCACTGTATAGCATTTTTGAAGATTGGAAAGTTTTCATCCAAATCATCCTTGGCAGAGAAAAAATGCCATATTGGGAATGTGTGTGGGATGTTCTGCAATAGGAGGAAATGAGGCATTATCTGGTGAAGGCCACCATTAGTGGCAGTAGAAACAGTGGGATGAAGAAGGTGAATGAAGAGGAGGACATGGCCCTTGCATAAAAGGGGAAGTGTAAAAGAAATAAGGATATTTCAAAGATGAAGTGCTTCAGGTGTGGTGAGATGGACCACTATAGAAATTAGTGTCCTCTTAGAAAGAAGGACAAGGAGTTGTAGAAGATTAGCAAGCTGCATTCACTAAGATCGACTTGTTGTCCTCCAAACTAGACGAAGAGTTTTCCATGATGACCAAGATACCTCCAGGGGTGAGGTGGGGAGATCTAGAGTTTTAGCCCCAAAGAGCTACATGATTGGAACGATCCTTGAGGATTCCACCTCCTAGATCAAGACCTTTCTACGGGAGCCCATAGTCAGCAATAATAGGATGAAATAGTGGCAGTTGGTGCAGTCAAGCACCAAAGTGATAGATTCAGTAGCTAATAGCAGTTTGAGAATGAGTAGCATAGAGCAGAGTTGACAGTAGTGCAGTTGGGACAATTTAGAGTCAGCAACAACATAGAGGCTTTAGTGGCAATGCAGAGGCTAGCAGCGGCCAAAAATTAGATGAATGGATGCATCATACTCACCCCAGTTGGTTCAGTATTTTGGATGCTTTTCCATTGTAGATGTTGCAATTGCAACGACAGTAGATGGGATGGGTTGCAGTGTAGATGAAGTGTTGGCATAAGTTCAGCAAAGAAAACTACAACAAAGATACAACTCATATCAGGTTTGCATAGTAGTTGGTGGGCAGTAGATCTAGACATCAACAACACAAAAAGAGATGGTGCAGAGATAGAGTGATGCTTTAGTGGGTTGTAGCACTAGAGCACATTTATCACTAAGAGGGAGTGTTGATTTCTATAAGATCAGATGTGTTATTTCCTCAATATTTTGCAGAGAGGCTAAGACACATGCATTCTCCAATACCTAGAAATCATTTGGGAAAATTCCACATAGAGATGATTGAATTAAAAACAATTAACTTTTTTTAGTGGTTCCCTAAGTCAACTTAGGAAATATGGTTTTTTAAAGGGTATTAAGTAAATATTGTGTGAATCTTATAGAATAATATGAGGATCAACTCCCAGTTAATCTTAGCCTTTTATTATGATTTAATATTGGTCATTGGGGCTCCAATGAGAGATTATAAGAAGGATCTTGATGGGAGCTTAGAGAACACATCAAGGGAGAGATTTCAAGAGATCGAATTTCTCAAGAGTAGGATCGAGTGATATTCTTGTAGTGAGGGGTAGCGATATTAGATCAGAGGAGATTTTTCTAGATCCAGACACTGCAATGCAAAGGATGCATAGAGAGGTTCAGAGAGGCAGTCCAGTGCTACATAGAGGCAACACAAAGCTTCAAATGGAGTTTGAAATTCAGCTGGGAGAGTCGAGATCTAGTGCCAAAAGTCAGGGTGTGAGACCAGAAGGCCAGAGTGTCAAATTTGTAGACATCAGGAGATCAGAGGAGGAGGTGACACATAGTACATAGATTTTGATGCAAATTTGCATAGGTTGGCGTAGAAGCTACGTGGGGCTAGCCGTCCAGAGCCTGATCAGTGTTAGATCTTCAAAAACAATGTGAGATTTTTCTCACTAACTCTTTGATATTTTATTCTCTGTATCATATTCCCAATTTGGTAATCTAATGATTTGTACTCAGAAACTACTGCATAATAATAAAACCCTCATTTGTTGCATCGATTTTCCCAAGTTGGGTTTTTTTGGGGACATTGTCCAAAAATAAATGTGTATATGTGTGTGTGTTTATTTCACTCCTCTGTAATATTTAGTTTCCACAGTATTTATTTTTTGTAGATTGCAGTGTATGTATTTCAATATGTATTGTAGAAAACTGCAAGTAATTTGTTTAAAGGAATTTAAAAAATAGGGGAAATATCATTAGTTTGTGGTAGTAGGAGTCAAGTCACCGATTTTCCACACTATATACCACTTATTCAAATTATCTTCAATCATTGAAAGCAAGTGGAAACCTCAATGAGATTACCTTTGATTCCCTTGAGAAGAAGTTTTCACAGAGAGAGAAGGATTTTGGGAAGAAGACAACTCCTCAGTCTTCTGAAGACGTTGTGTGTCTTGCACATAGAGAGAAGAATCATGCACAAGATCCTTCTAGAGGAAGAGTTATTTGAA
Source organism: Pinus tabuliformis (assembly GCA_031772625.1). Taxonomy (NCBI): domain Eukaryota; kingdom Viridiplantae; phylum Streptophyta; class Pinopsida; order Pinales; family Pinaceae; genus Pinus; species Pinus tabuliformis. The sequence goes on along the minus strand of CM062809.1, from coordinate 847,978,782 downwards.
GAGGAAGAGGAAGATGGAATTTTAGAGGCACAGGGGAAGACAGTTCCAAGGAGAAAAGTATGATCTTCATTGCATACAATTCAATAGAGATGGACATGATGCATCCACATGTAAGTTTCCTTGGGACCAAATTGAGAATTAAAGAAATGAAGGAAAAGGTAAAATGAATGACAAAAGGAAAGGTAAAGCACCCGAATCTTCTCACTATGTTGTGGCGCATTGTAATAATGGAGTAACTGAAGACTTGTTTAATGCTTCACTTGTTTCTTGGAAAGATGATTGGTTGCTTAATTTAGGAGAAAATTGCCACATAAATTTTAGGAGATATTTTTTGAATAATTCACTGACAATGTTGATGGAGTAGTATATTTTGTAGTCAAGTAAAAAATCAAGTCATAGTGGCTTGGTAGCATCAAGCTAAAACTACCTGGTCTTCCATACTTTCTTCTACATGATGTTCTATATCTCTCGGAGCTGAGGAGAAACTTGTTGTCTTTGGTCCACATCCACTAGCAAGGACACTCCATTCATGTGTTTGATGGCAAGGTGGAGGTAATAAAAGCATCATATCACTCACTTGTCATGACGGGGGATAGAAGAAGAAAGACTTATGAGGACGCAAGGTACCTCTGCTCGTGCACAAAAATTTTCATATAGTTCTCACTATGATGAAGGTACATTTCCATAAAATCTTTTATGGCATGCTATATTTGGACACTTGAATTATGACAACCTTCGTATGATGAAGAAAAGTGGTTTTACTAGTTTGCCTACAATTCCTAGGAGACTTAAGAAATGTGATGCTTGTATCTTAGGAAAGCACAACAAACAATCTTTTCATGATTCTCATTCTAGTGTACATAGAAAACTTGAACTCATTTATTCAGATTTATATGGCCCCATTCCTGTTACTTCTGCAAATGGTAATATATATATGATGACATTTATTGATGACTACACCAGAATGTGTTGGGTTTATTTATTGAAGAACAAATCTTATTCTTTTCAAACATTCAATCACTTTCATGCGTGGATTGAAAATGATGCACAATCTTATGTTGGCTCTATTCACATTGATAATGGAAAAGAAAACAATTCAATTGAATTTTAAAACTATCTTCACCAGCATGGGATCAAACATCAAACAACTATACCTTATAATCCCCAACAAAACGGAGTAGATGAAAAAATGAACAGGACAATCTTAAATATGTTATGTTCCATGATGTTTTTCAAGAATGTAAAATTGATGTTTTGGGTTGATGTTGTTCTATGTGTTGTATATATAAATAATAGGTGTCCATCTAATGCTATTAGAAAAAAGACTCCTTATGAAATGTGGTACGGCCACATTCCTTTGGTAAAACATCTCATGTTGAAAAATCTAGGGAAACCAGAATTAAGTTGATTCTTCTTAGCATGATAATAATTCGTGAAGTATTTTTACAATTTATCTTAGCCTGATCTTCCATTCATTATTAGTGTGTGTGTTTACTTCATCAAATTGATACCAAAAACAAAATAGAAAAGAACATAAATGTTTGGATGTCTACTAGGGCCAAAACCTCTCCCTCTTGGAGAGGAAAACCCATGAAAATATTATTATTATAGAGATTCCATTGATGAATACCATGATCATGGCCCTTGACACAATATGCCTCTCCAAGACTAATACATCAATCCTCATCTCTCAGATCTTAATCATTGCTTCACTACTACATCATTGATATCTTCACTGCTTCTTTATCATTGATAACATTATTACTGCACCAAGGTTGCTCCCAGATATTACCACCGAGATGATCTCTATATACTCATCGAGAACATGATATTCAAGAAAAATATCATAACTTGTGGCTGCACATTGTTGTAGATAGAGATGATGTGTAGCATTATGAAATCATACTCCTTGTCATCATTGCTTTGTTGAGACTATGCCTATCATGGTTATTATTATTCCCATTTAGCATACCAATACTGTAACCCTTTACACTATATAGAAACCTCGTAATTGTTCCTAGAGATGCTTGAGATGTGATTGTGATCACAATCATCACCGAAACATAATTATGCTAAGATATTGTGCATGACTGATGTAGTATTATGTATACATATGCCGAGAATTATCCATCTATAGGTGACTGCATATTAGTGTCAAGATAATTCATTGTAGAGAGAGCATCAATATACATGTATTCTAAGGTTGTTAGGAGACAGTATACACTTCACTATAATGACGTGACTGTAATGTATATTATGCACTGAGGTTACTGTGATTGCGTCTTTAATTTCACCAAGTCTATCATTGCGCTAGAATCTGCTTAGGATATGTTGAGATCATTAGCCATGCAGTTGTGATATATCAGACAGATTTGTATACCAAGAAGTGCCAAGATGTTATGACAGAGATGTCAAAATTGTTATCACAGAGTTTATGATGAAATCATATCTAGCCGAGATCTTAAGTTATAGCTGTGTCCTCTTCCAAAATCAAACCTTGAAACCGAGATATATCCATGAATGCACCTAATACCCCAACCAAGGTGCAGTAAAACCTTAGGTTCACATTTGTTCCTTCATGCTAGATCTCCTTTTCTTGATTGCAGATACCCGAGATTTGTTCCTCCTTGAATATGGCTCCTTCACCCAGTAATCTTCTCCTTCATGCAAGTTCTCTACATTTACATTTTTGGATCCACTGCACCCATGAAATGTTAGAGAAATGAGTATTTCTTCTTGTGTGTTTTGTGTTGATGACAAGTGGGTATTTATAGTGGTTTGTGCCACTTATTTGAGCCGGCATGATCCATGAACCTACATGTCATTTATTTGAGCCAACATGACTTCCATTTATGCAATTTAATTCATTTTCGAGCGACATGGTGATCTCTTCATTATTATGCTTATAGAATTCGGTGTGATTTCATTTTGAGGATTGTTCTTGGTCTTGGAGGGCTGTTACAAATTGTTGAAGACTTGTATATATTTACATAGGCTCTTAAAGAGATTTTACATATGATATGAATCTTTGACATAATCCTAAAGACATCAAGAATAAGTCTTTTACCTAGAGATGCTTCTTGCTCATGAAACCCATGTAGCAAGGTATACAAAAATAAGTTATTCTCTTTATTACATCATTTAAAAATATCACGTTATTATGAAGACCGAACCTAGTTACACTTTCTTCAACACTCCCTCTTAACTAGGGAGGTATTGATAATGGTACTTGGTCATTCTCAATCTAAAGAATTTCTCATAAGAAGAATCGGATTTGCAATCCATCAGTTATAACATCATTTCAACCAATGTTGTTTCCATATAGCAAGGCCTTGACTAAAAGCTCCATCTCTTTCTTAAATCAGAGCACAATGTTGGCGAGACCAACGACTGATAGACACACATCATCATTATCTCTCTTAGGGTCATAACCACCCGGGTGTTCTTTGAGTATGCCCTACCAGGACTACTCTCATCTTAGGTTCCTAGCCCTCAAGAATATCGGTCTCTTGCCCACTTTGGTCTTGGATGCCCTACCACATCCTCAAAGAGTTTCGAATGCCAAATGATTACACAATCCTCCATTCTTTCTTCCAAACTGAAGACAAGAATTTCGTGTCTAACTCTCCCTCTTAACACGGACGAGTCCCAAGTTTCTCTTCACTCAAAAACTTGCTCAAGTTCCCTGACTCATAGGAACCTCCCGAAGCTCCCTCTTACTTAGGGACTCTATAATTAGTGCTTTATACGGTCTTCCAGTTGACTAATGATGCAATAATTTGATGTGATCAATTTCTTCACATGTAGGGTTCAGCCATCCATCACTTTCCTCGGTTATGCCATCCAGGAAAGTATCCTCCTCATCTGGGGCTTCCTTCATAGGGCCATCTATCTTCACCTTTTCTTCAACAGTGATTTCACAAGGTACATAGTGGTGATATCCTTCACAACTCCCCTTACCTTGGTCCTGCACACATACCCAGACTTTCTCAAGAGGTAAAACACCAAAACAAATCACATATTACCTTTTGGTGTTGTCCTTCTATCAATTCCATCTACTTGTAGGCATCGACATCCAGCATACGTGTTGACACATCTCCCAACGATATATGTTATCAAGGGTCTTCATATTTTCAGACTTCTATCAGAGTCTTCACATCTTTCCGGGAGATTTCCTGGTCAAGTATTCCCGATCTTCTAGATGTTGATTTCCTTCATCAGGGTTGCATACTTCACAATCTCTTCCATCCTCACATATTTCATTCCCAACAGCTTTCAGAGTTCTTCAATTGTAGTCAACTACCTCATACTTTATATGAGGACATATTATGTTGATTTCATTTAGAGTGACTTAAGTCTTTCAGCATCCTTTCAGAGGAGGAGATATTTTCCCTTTTGATCATGCTCGATCCATGTTACCTGCAACCATATGACATGAAATTACAGTATTAAATACAAATACAAGCATACATACCTCTTTTTCCTTCAGGCATATTTTAGAATCTTCCTTGATTGAAAATATCTTCAATCCCTTTATCTACTTCATTTCTCATGTCCTTGAAACATCATCTCATGAATTCCAATAGTTGGATTCCTTAATGAGACATTTGCTGCCTTATTGGACTAGAGGATCCTCCTTTGAGATCTTGTATATCCCCATATGGAAAACGTTTCCTTTGTCCTAGATGACTTCTTCCTTTCCTTTAATGTACAATGATATTCCCAAGAGCTATATTATTTATGATTCAAACGAGCTCTTGTTTCCATGATGCCATGATGCATGTTCTTACCATAATTATATCTGTAAGGACTTCTCATAGGATCCTTTTGAGAGGGATTCCATCTCACTCATATGGGAGATCTATTACTCCCTCTTTCATTTAGCTTCCTCTATCCTTCAGATGATATGAACCCTTTTCCATAATCTTTTGATAGTGTTGTTATGTCTTGTCAACCTTTCCTATGCACATAGTTGAGTCCTTTCAACTTACCTTTCTCTATCTGGCATAGAGACTACAAACTATTGATTGAGGTGACCTTCTTGTTCATAGACATTTGGCACCTTGCTTATCAATGATGATGATCTATTCATCATTTTCCTAGATCTCCCAATTGGGATCTCGTGAAGATATTTCTTCATTCTTTGGCACCTTCTGCATTGCATTTCAGAGTGCATATCCTCTAGAATTTCATGTATCCTTCTTATAGAACCTTAAGAGTTCTCATGACTTCAAAGGGGACCTTGATGTACTAAATTCTCTAAGGATAATGACAATCCTTCTCATTCCATGCAAGACCCTTGATAACCCATCCAATATATAAGTGTTCTTGCAATCATGAAGTCATAAAACCAAATTTGATTATAAAATGAAAATGTACTTACTTGATTGTGAAGATGAAGTCTTCACCTTGATCATGTTGGTAGTAGTTGGACAAGATGTTATGATGCTTCCAATAACTGAGATCCTTGATAGAAAGATTTCCTTCCAACAAACTGCTGATACATATCGAATTGAAGTTGCTTCCCATGATGTATAGTGATCCATTAGATAGTAAAAATTCTAATTTGAGTACTGTCCATATGCACTCCTTGAGATATGAAGACTGTTCACATTCAAAAACCTTACTACTGTATACTAATCTTTGATCTATGGTTTGATTTGCCATCCTTGAGCTTGCGAGAATATTGATTCTTGTATTTCACTTTTCTACCATTTCTTTGACTCCTCAACCTACGCTCTGATACCATGTTGAATAATATAGGGAAATAATATTTAAGTTGATTCTTCTTAGCATGATAACAATTTGTGAAGTTTTTTCACAATTTATCTTAGCTTGATATTCCATTCATTATTAGTGTGTGTGTTTACTTCATCAAATTTCTACCAAAAACAAAAGAGGCAAGGACACAAATGTTTGGCTCTCTGCCAGGGCCAAAACCTCTCCCTCTTGGAGAGGAAAAACCACGCAAAAATTCTTCTTAAGAGATTCCATTGATGAATACCAAGGCCATGGCACTTGACACAAACTACCTCTCCAAGACCAAGACATCAATCCTCTTCTTTGAGATCTTCATCATTGCTTCATTGCTGCATCATTTAGATCTTCACTACTTATTTATCATTGATAACATTATTACTACACCAAGGATGCTCTCATAGATTACCACCAAGGTGATCTCTATATCCTCATTGAGAACATGATATTCAAGAACAAGATCATAACTTGTGACTATACATTGTTGTAGATAGAGATGATGTGTAGCATTATGAGATCATACTCCTTGTCATCATTAATTTTTCAATACTGTGCCTATCATGGTTATTACTGCTCCCATTTAGAATCCCAATAAAGCATCCATTTACACTATATACAAACCTCGTCACTGTTCATCGAGATGCTTGAGATGTGATTGTGATCGCAGTCATTACCGAAACATAATTATGTTGTGACAATGTGCATGAATGATGAAGTATTATGTATACATATGCTGAGACTTATGCATCCATAGGTGACTGCGTGTAAGTGTCAAGATAATTCGTTGTAGAGAGAGCATCGATATACATGTATTCTAAGGTTTCTATGAGACAATATACACTTCATTGTAATGCCGTGACTTTAATGTATATTATGCACTGAGGTTACTGTGATTGCGTCTTTAATTTAACCAAGTCTATCACTGTGCTAGAATTTACTTAGGATATGCCGAGATCATTAGCCATGCAATTGTGATATATCAGAAAGATCCATATACCAAGAAGTGCCAGACCATTATGACATAGATGTCAAGATTGTCATCATAGAGTTTATGCTGAGATCATATCTAGCCCAGATCTTAAGTTATAGTTGTGTCCTCTTCCGAAATCAATCCTTGCAACCGAGATCTATCCATGATTGTACCTAATACCCAACCGAGGTGCAGTCAAACCCTAGGTGCAGATTTTTTCCTTCATGTGAGATCTCCTTTTCTTTGTTGTGGATACCTAAGATCTATTCTTCCTTGACTGCGTCTCCTTCAGCCAATAATTTTCTCCTTCATGTGAGTTTTGTCTCTTCACATTTTTGGATCCTCTACATCCATGAAATTCAGAGAAATGTGGATTTCTTCTTGTGTGTTTTGTGATGACCCTAAGTGGGTATTTATAGTGGTTTGTGCCACTTATTTGAGCCAACGTGATCCATGAACCGACATGTCATTTCTTTGAGCCAACATGACTTCCATTTATGCAATTTAATTCATTTTCGAGCTGACATGGTGATCTGTTCATTATTCTTCTTGCATACTTCAGTGTGCTTGCATTTGTAGGATTATTCTTGGTCTTGGAGGACTGTTACACACTTTTGAAGACTTGTATATATTTACATAGGCTCTAGAAGAGCTTTTACATATGACATGGCTCTTTGATATAATCCTAAGGACATAAAGAAGAAATCTTTTACGTAGAGATACTTCTTGCTCATGAAACCCATGTAGCAAGGTATACAAAAATAATTTATTCTTTTTATCACATCATTTACAAAGATCATGTTATTATGAAAATCGATCCTAGTTACACTTTCTTCAACATCTCAGGGCCTTTGGTTCCACATGTTATGCCTTGATACCTAAGTAAGAAATAAACAAACTTGGTGCAAGGATTCGTAATCTTATCTTCTTGGGGTATTAAAATATCTCCAAATCATGTCCTCTCTATGATGAAGTTAATAAGAAGTTTGTAGTAAATAGAGATGTGATATTTCTTTAATATTCCAAGGCTGAAAATGTTGTTGAGTGACAACTTGATCAGTTGGATAGATTCGGACATGAAAAGTATTTTCAAGAATTTGATAATGAGATTCCACATCTTGCATGGGGGGTTCCTATATTGGATCAATTTGTGGAATCTTCTTCTGAAGAACTTTCTCCCCTGCATGAAGCTCCAACCACTGATCCAAATGATACTTTGAGTGATGTGATTGATAGAATTAGGAGACTAAATCTTGATTTAGCCCCAACTCAATCAACTGAGCATCTTGGGCCATATCAGAAAAGTCCTCCAAAATTCCTGAACAAGACACTTGAAACTGTTCATCCAAATGAGGTTGGAAAGATACGAACAAGAAGTTCAACCAGACAAAATGGAGGTAATGTAAAAAATTATGATTCACTTGTTGATATGGATGTTTCTTATAATTTTAAATTGAATTTTTCTATAGATTTTGAACCAACTTCCTTCAAATAATTCACTTCTCATGATGAATGGAAAGAATCGATACGAAAAGAGTATAATTCCTTGATAAAGAATGGCACCTGGAAGCTAGTTGGTCCTCCATTGGGAACAAAACCAATAGGATACAAGTGGATCTACAAGAACAAGTATAAAGTTGATGGCTCACTTGAAAAGCACAAATCCAAGCTTGTGGCAAAAGGTTTTCCACAAAAGAAAGGGGTCGACTATGAGGATACATTTTCCCCCATAGAAAAATGGGCTACCATACAGACACTATTTTACTTGTTAGCACATAACAGTTGGAAATTCCATCAAATGGATGTAAAAACTTCTTTCTTTAATGGAGATATAAAAGAGAATGTTTTTATGTCCCAACCAGAAGGATTTGCTGTGAAGGGTTAAGAACATAAAATATGAAAGCTTGTAAAATCCCTATATGGCCTCAAGCAAGCACCATGAGCCTGGTAAGAGAAGTTAATTGGGCATCTTATGAAACTCAACTTCAAACATTATGATATTGATGATGCAACTTTGTTTGTCAATAAAGTTGGAAAAATAGTTGTATATCTTGTGGTGTATATCGATGATCTTTTTAAAACAGGGAACAATGAGAGCTATATTTCATCCATAAAGAAGGAATTGTGTAAGGTTTTGAAATGAAAGACATGGGTATGTTCACTACTATCTTGGTATAGGAGTAACTCAACATCCAAAGTTTATATTCCTCTCTCAAAAGAAGTACGACAGAGATTTGTTGAACAATTTTGGTATGGTTGAGTGCAATCCTTTGACTAATCCAATGGATTAATATAACTTAAATCTCACATCCACTAAAGGAAAAGAATTTGAGGATGAAACAAAGTATAGAAAACTTGTAGGAAGTCTCAACTACCTAACTACTACCAGACCATACATTTCATTTCTTCATGGAATCCTCTCCAGGTTTATGCAAAATCCTTGTGAGGGACATTGGTATATTGTGAAAAGTGTTCTAAAGTACTTGAAGGGAACTCAAGACTTTGGACTTAAGTATACACAGGTGGGCGACTTTAGCTTGATTGGATATTGATTCAGACTTCGATGGAGATAAAGAAACTGGGGTATCTACTTCAGGTTATGCTATGAGTCTTGTATCGGGTGTTGTCTCCTAGAGGCCATGCAAACAATTAGTTCCAGTAGATTCCATAACTGAGGCATAATATATGGCAACAATTGAAGCAAAAAAGGAAATTGTGTGGCTCAGGAAAATTCTAGAAGATTTGAAGGATAAACAAGTGCATTCAACTTCTCTCATGATTGATAACACTTCTGCAATAAACTTGGCCAAGAAGAAAAAGTTCCATGATCGAACAAAGAATATCAATACAAAATACCATCTGATTCGACATCATGTTGAGGACAAGACAATTCACCTACACCATTGTTCCATAAATTAGAAGATTTCAGATATCTAAACCAAAGTAATTAGAAGAGAAACGTTATGAATATTCAGAATAATGCTTTGAATCACCAACATCCCTTAAAATTAATGTGGGGAATGTTGACACCTAATCTTTCATATTATATAAATCCATGTAAAATAGTGTAAATAGGAAATAAGGAGAATTGGAATATGAAGAGACAATGGGATATGAAGCCCAAGAGTGTCTCCCACCATGTATATATCTATTATCAACCTTAATGCATAGATATAATTCATTTTGAGGAGATACCTCCTGGCCTGACATTGAATATTGTGAAGAAGATCATTTGATGTTTGAATTTGAATGCCCTCCATTGAATTCATACACTTCAATTATGGAAACATGGTAAAGTCTATCATGACATTAGTGGCTCAAGTAATTGATTTGGAGATGGGTGCATGACTATGCTTCTCCATACCCAATCTTTCCTTTTCTTGTAGATATTTGACTTTTTTAGTAGGAAACAATTTCCTTCTAGAATTTTTTTGATCCATTATGTAACTTACCCATCTCTAAAAGGTTCTAATAGAATAAGACTACATCAAAAATAGTTAAGTAAATGAATTTATAGAAAAACCACCACATGCAACGAATTTTTTTTATGGTATTTCGAAATGTAAGTGTTGAAAATAGGAGACAAAATGATGGAAATGGAAAAGTGTGTTTTTGTCTTATATAGGAAGGAATGTGTAAATTCCTACTCCAGTGCCTAGTTTCATGCAGGAAGGAAGAGTGAGGATAGTGAATGGAAAGAAAACAAACATGTTAATAATGTGTGTGTGTGTGTTCCTACCCACTCCCATGGAAAAAGGAGGAGAGAGATGGAGGGGAGGAATAGGGAGAGAGAGATGGGGGGAGGGTTAGATAGAGAGAGAGGGATACATGAAAAGGGAGAGAGTCTAAATGGATTGGGAAAGGGGGATAGAGGAAGTAGGTTATGTTAGCGCTCGAATTTGGCCTCAGGCTGAAGAAAGCAAAATCCAAGGCAACATCAAACCACTTAGCCTCGTAGCTAGCCCTACGGGGACAGGAGAGGGCTCTCTCCAGGTCTATCTCGTCAAAAGGTCTTCAAAATACTTAATAACAGCTGGACATGAAAGAGATTTAAATATAGGCCTAGGATCTGAAGCCAACTTGCTTTTCTCAAAATATCAGGGAACAAAAAACCATTCAGCCTGTGAAAACTCTCAACCTATCATCAACAGTTGAGAGTTTACAAATGTACTGGGGTAAATTGCCAATGAAGTGCTATGTTCACAAGCTCACGGAGATCGACTGAAGCAGCGTTTATCTACTTGCGCTTATGCAAAGCAAAAGCGTTTCGAAGGCTACCTGGCATATCTTCAGACTCCGTCTAAGACTCATGAAGTAAACACATCAACCAGCAAAGGATTTGTTTGTTCTCCCCAGTATGGTCGCCAATATGTTAGCGCTCGAATCTGGCCTCAGGCTGAAGAAGGCAAAATCCAAGGCAACATCAAACCACTTAGCCTCGTAGCTAGCCCTACGAGGACAAGAGAGGGCTCTCTCCGGGTCTATCTCGGCAAAGATCTTCAAAGGGCAGAGATAACCAATAAAGGACACTGATTTTAGGCTACTAAACTGATAGAGAAGGTTTAATTCAGATTTTTAGGGTTTTGGTGGAAAACAGGGGGAAAGCAATTTTGGGTGTGGGGATGGGACACAGCTTTTGCAGAGCTCTTTTTGGGGCAAGGTAGGAGACTGTCTTGATGCCTTTGAAAGAGTTGGGTGAATAGGAATGACTGGTGAGGAGCTAAGGAGAGCAAGAAATCACCATGAGTTCTCCTTAAATAGATGAAAACATTGATATTAAGCAAACTTAAAGGCAGAGCATAGCAATCATGAATTCTACCTTATCACTTCATTTGCCTAATTTGCAGAAGGAAAAGTGAGAAAATGATACACATAATAAAACTTACAAGTACATAAGAGAAGCACACCATCAACACAAGTAACCATAGGAATCCCAAAGAGGGCTGCAAAACCCTGGTCTTTCCTTTACCAAAATTGCAGAGATACAAAGTGTAATAGAATAGAAGCTTATCCCTCAAGAGTCCAACCTCTCCAACCTCTGAAAATGATTGAGAAAATACATAATATAGACCATGCCAATCCATTCCAAAGCCTCTAGGGGTCGAGCTCATCATCCTAGGAGCTGTTTCAACCAATTCTAAACAAAGCACTATAATCTAGGCAGTCAAAACAACTTGCCTCTATAAGCTAGGAAACCAGTTCATTCATTAAATGTTTGCTATTTTATGAATGAATCTTATAGAATAGGTAAATAAGTGTTATGTCAACATGAAATTGCATCAATTACATCAATGAGGGTGAAAAATCCCATCACAAGTCAAAATTGGTCAAAGCTGGGCGAATTCCTCAGCTGAAGGTGCAAAACTGGCAAATTTTCCCAACGCGTAGCGCGCCTTTCTGGCCACTTTTGAGGCACTTCCCGGCATCCAAATGAGGCACAAGTGGGCTTGTTGGAAAGGTCTGGATGTCTACTTCCTGTGCAAGTGGAATTTCGCAATTTGGTGGCCATTTGCCCCTCCATAGTTGCAATCTCCCAAGACTGCTTCCTGTGTGTCCAAAAAGTGGCAGAAGGTCATATTTTGCATGTTTTTTGACCTTTTGGGGGCTCAAATCTTCATGAAATTTCTTGGCAGTGGCTGATCAAGTGTAATTTGTCATGAAAAATCCAAAAATGCTGAGGTTTCCTGAAATGGACCTCCCCAACTTAAGGGTAGCGCACGGCGCGCTACGCGTCGTGACGCGTAGCACGCCTAAGCCCTACACGTAGCGCGACTTTCAGATGCTTTTTGGAGGCCTTCCCTGTGTCCACATTGGATGTAGGATAGCTCTTTGGAAATTTCCTTAAGTCTAATTTCCAACCCAACTAGAATTTTTCAATTTGGAGTTCATTTTCCTTGTCAAAAATCAAATCTCCCAAGACTAGTCAAAATGTGCCAAATGAGGCTGCCTCAAAGTAGAGGGTTGTTGCAGTCAACTTTTGAATGCCTTTCTCAACTCCAAATTGAGCTCATGATATCTCATTGGAAATCGATTTGTGTCTAGTTATCATTTGACTTATCAAGAAAGTCATTTGGCCAACCAAGCTAGGGGAAAACTTGATTTTCCAAAGGTCACTTCAGAGGTGCATTCGATTCTCTTGAGGCAATGGTAGTTTTGACATTTCTCTAAAACCATGACACCTGTGTAAAAATTGAAGGAGGTTTTTCTTCCTTGGCATGTTGTGGACAAAAAATATCTCAGTTTTCCCAAATTCATTTTTGATTGCTCGGAAACATCATGTGAGTAAAACCTATCTCGATGTGTGAAACAAGGGATTTTGTCGAAATGAAGCGAAATGAAGGGGATAAGAGGCTTCTAAATTCTTGGGGAAATTTTTGGAAGTAGGGAGGGATGTTAGGGAGCAGGGGAAAGTGGAATCATAGAGATCGAGTGAGGGGAAGGGGTCCAAAAGGGCAAAACACAGGCCCAACCTAGAAAATTGCCAAGTTGTAGCAAGAAACTAGGGTTTGCGCGAAAATGAGGAATTTGGGCGATCTCAGTGATGGGATGTGTTTGATAAGGTACATGAAAGATAGGAGAAGGTGTATGAACATCTGGATACAAGTTTTGCTAATGATTTGACCGTCCAAGAGAAATTGCCTTCAAAACCTTAGGAGAGGGAAATGACCTTACCTAGGCGCAACTGAAGCATGAACAAGGTGCAAAATGACTCATTAGAACTTGACATGATTATGAAAAGCCTATGAATGATGATAGACTCAGCTGAATAGTGAAATAGACTGACATTTGGGCAATTTTGAAAGGAGTGAAAGCAAACCCTAGACCTAATGCCTAGTGACCAAATTTTGCTTGAAGACTCTTGAAATGACAAAATTTGACCTTGACACTCTGAGACCACTTTGTAAGAGAATATTTGATCACTGGAGGAAGGCTGGAAAGACTGACACTAACAGGTTATGAGGAGATTGTGTGTGTTAGAGAGACAGGGAGATAGGGGAATTGAAAGTAGGGGGAGAGAGAGTTTGTGTGTTAGAGAGAGAGAGAGAAAGGGATATATGTAGAAACATTTGGGGGAAGGGAGAAAGAGATAGCGGGAGATAGAGGGAAAAATAGAGGGTGGTTAGAGAAAGGGAGGGGAGGGGGTGTGGGGAGAGAGAGAGATGGATGTAGGAGGGATACATACACAGGGGGAGAGAGAGAGTGATAGACAAATAAATATGAGGAATAAGGAAAGGGGGAGATAAATTATAAGAGGGAGACATAGGGAGAGAGAGGAGAGAGAGGGATAGGGTGATACATAGGGGAAGAGAGAGAGAAAACTATAGGGAGGGAGAGGTGGTAGGGAGGGAGAGATAGAGAGAGATATTGAAAGGGATAGGGAAATGGATAGATAGAGGTAGAATTAGGAGAAAATGAGGGATAATGGAAAAGGAGAGAGGTAGATATAGGTGTAAGGAAAGGGATATAAATAGAAAAGAGCATTGGTTTATAAAGAGAGTGTTTCTTAGATAGAGAGGGAGACATGGGGAGAGAGAGAGAGAGAGAGAGAGAGAGAGAGAGAGTATGTTATAGAGAGGGGCAAAGGGGAGAGAGGTGTGAGAGAGAGAGAGAGATAGAGGGGGAGGGAGGGAGGGAGGGAGGGAGGGAGAGGTGGGGAAGAGAGAGGGATGTAGAAGGGAGACATATATGGAGGGATATATATAGAGAGAGAGAGAAAGAGAGAAGGTGATTGATGGGGATAAAGGGAAAAGGATGGGGGGTTAGAGACAGAGGGTGATAGATGGAGAGAGAGAAGAAAAGAGAATGGGGGGTTATTTAGAGGGGAATGGGGTAAGTGGGGGGAGAGATACATATGGTCATAGGAGGAAGATATATAGGGACACATAAAAAGAGAGGAGGAAGAGAATAGAGAGAGAGATGGGGAAGGAAGAGAGAGACAAAAGGATAGATAGGAGAAAGAAGAGAGAGAGAGATATGAGGGAAGGGGGGGGGAGAGGGATGGATATAATAGATAGACATAAGGATATATAGAGAGAGGAGGGAGAGTGAGAAAAAGAGAGAGGGAAGGAGTGGGGAGAGTTAGGTAAAGAGAGATAAAGAGATAGAGAGAGGGGAGGATTAGGGAAGTAAATAAAGAGAGGGAGGGATATAAGGGAAGAGATAATGGTGGGAGAGAGTGAAAATGCGATAGGAGAGTTAAAAAAGGAGGGAGAGGGAGAAAGAGAGGAAGAGAAATATGGGAGAAAATGGAGGGAAACATATGATAAGGGAGTGGGGGAGAGGGAGAGAGACATAGGGGAAGGGAGACAGAGAGAGAGAGAGAGATGTAGAAAGGAAGAGATAGGGATGATATAATAGGGAAATGGAGACATATAGATTGGGAGAGAGAGATTTGGGGTGCAGTGAAAATTTTAAGAACCGTCCTAAATTTATATGTATAATAAATGGGCAAATCCCCATGATACATAGGAAAAATGGAAGGTGATTTTATCAATAATATAATATGTATATATAATTTTTTTGGTGAATCTCTCACCATATTATATTATCTTGTAAAATCAAGGCGAATATTTCATGAAATTATAAAATTTTGTAAGAACTTGGCGAATCTCACTAAATAATAAAGACTTTGTAAAGGGCTAACAAAATTTATAATGAGTATTTCTTGTAATGACTTCAAGCCTTGTTAAGAAATCCATAAAAAACCAAAACAAGTATATTCCTAGGTCAAAACCCTAGCAATAGAAGGGTTTTAGGTTTCCATAATACTAGTAATAGAAGAATAAGGATGGGGTTTGTTTATTTGTTTTTTCATGTTGGTATATCATCTCGTTGCTATTATTTCTAAACAATGAATGAATTCAATAGAATTGAATAGGTACAAACCAATTCACTTTAGCTTTAAAATATCTCATCTATTAATTTTATTCTTTCACATTTTTTATCTTCTAACAAATAATATAAAATAAAAAAATGTTGAGTATTAAACTTTCTTTTTGTAAAATAATAAATCCTTGAGTATTAAAGTTGTTTTTCGTATTCAACATATCATTCATGAATAACAAATTTGTCATGTGCTTGTTACATATTCTTGCTCCATGATTTTATTTATTGCTTACATAGTTTTCATTCTTGATCACTCTCTACCTCAAGTGAAAAAGAGTTAACTAGGAAACAAATTCCGTGTAATGGAACTCATGACAAACTGAAACATGTAAATCCATATGTTATCATGGTTGGCAGAAGTAATATTGTTATGGGGCCTTCATTCTAGAGCCTAGAGGAAAGTAGCAGAACAAACTCATCCTCTTATTGTTTCTTTTGCAAGGATCGTCTCCTTGGGGCCATATGAAGTCCTCTCTCTCTCTAATCATTCTAAACATTTTATATTTTCCAACCAACACTAGATATCAATGTTGACTATGGAACTAGCTATTCAACTAAAAAACTTTTTTTTCTCTCATACATGCAATCCCTATTTATGCATTGCTTTCCAATGAAATTTTAATGCACTGGATTATAATTCAAAAATTAAGCAAGAAAAAACAATTTCGTAAAGTGCACAAGGGATTAACTGTTACTTGTTTTATTTATACTAGGTGCATGGACTGTCTAGTTAAGCAATGTCACACGGAATCAGTCAAGGGTGCGGACACAACTGACCTTCCTAGAAGTCTAAGACATTCTAATGACAAACAAAACAAACTGGAGCTATCCTTCTCTAAACATACATTATGATATGAGAAATCAAGTGTTTCGTTCTTACCTTTGTCCAAACGCTGTTGTAGAAGTCCAAGCTTTGTTGATCTGGATGAGCTCCTCCTTTTCTCCAAAACCTGTAATCACCAACAGTCAAACAATTAAATAGCACCTGATTATAACATAAAACAAATCATATTCAACACATAGACCAAGGAGTACATGAAATAATCCATTAACAACAAGTTATTGAGAAGAATGGACCAATTTGCATTAAAGGTAATCAAAAGGAACCATTACAACCTGAGCCTTGGTGTTGTGCAAGCTCCTTCCAGGGTCCACAAGAGTCTTCCTCTACTTTGACAAAGCTCACCCACTTCCAAATAGAACAAGTAAAGATGACAATCTCTCCTCACAAGCTTCTAAATGGGAGTCCTAATTCCTGCAGCATTTACCCTTAGAAATCTATAGCTTTCAACCTTCTTCCTTCTGGCTCAATGCCTCTTTTTATAGTGCTCAAGAGGAAGTTAATCAGGTCCACCATCAATGGGATAGTCCCCTCTTTGGATGGGATCACTCCCTTATTGATGGGATAAGTTCCTCTTTGATAGGAGTGCATGAACCATCTGGAGGCGCTCAATACTCATCCAAGAATCTTCTAGAATGCTCTAGAAATGACCACAAGTAAGTTTTTGAAGATAAAACTTGCGCATTTTAACCTTTTCAGAGGGACGCACCTGCCCCTTTAGATACAGAGCGTCCTTGGACGCAGACCTTATGAACAAAAGGTGCGTACCCGTAGGCAAGGCTTGAGAGAACCTGCGTACCCAGAGATAAACATGTTTTATAAAGACTTTCTCTCTTTCTTGGAGTTTGATATGAATAGTAGAGGCATAAGACTTGCTCAAAAGGGTAGTATGACTGTTGATTGAGCCATACCGACTGTAAATAGCCATGGTGACATTTTTTAGTGTAACAAGCAATCGTTGCATAATTCATGTCAACTGGAAATCCTTATGTCAGCTTTATGACATTGATGATAAAAATTTTATCGTTTGCTCTTAGTTTGAAACGAAAAATAATATTGCAATTCCCACTAAGGAAGTGGGGAGCACTTAATAAGGAAGGATGATAGATTCCCCATCTTTATATATCAATAGGTGTCTATCTCATTAAGTGTGCAACTTTTTAACAACTAACTTAATAATCACCATTGCAACTTCACCTTTCTTTTGTGCTTCTTTCTTTCTAATTGCCCAAGGTGGCCATTGAATTCACAATAGGACTAATGTGTGACCACTTAAAAAGGTATTTCCATTGTTGCCTAGTAATTCAAATGTGGTATGTATGACTAATGTACAAGCATATAAAAATATGTTTCAAATATATACAAGTCCAAGAGGTTAACTCAACTATTTGTTTCCAATATTGTTGGACATTTGGCTAGTTCTATGCCAATAGGTACCAAAATCAAATCTTCCTAGATAAAAAAAATTAATCAATGTTACAAGTTTATTAGTTGTATCATCCACAAATATGGTGGTGTCACTTGGATATGTTCATGTGAATTTCCTCAAAAAAAAAATCAAATATATATCCAATTCCAAATTAAAAAAGACTTGTATACATCCACTATACATCATTGATGCCCTGATTCACTCTATTGTTTAACCCATTTTAATATTTCCTCTCTTGGCCTTTTTTCTAAGCTTTAAATTTCATTGTGATTCATTTAGAACAATATTATTTCCCACTTCAATACCCATAATAAAATACTTCACTTAATAAACGTAATGAGATTACTACCATTCCAATTTTATATTTTTTAAGAAAATGAGCACGCATACCTAACCTATCCCGACACTTGGTCCTTAAAGAATACAATTTTTCTATAAGTTCTCATTCCTTTATTTGGCATCTAGTTGTCCAAAAACACCCTCACCACCCAAAAAGGTGAACACAGGTGTGCTGAGAATGCACTTTTGTGTTGCAATGCTCACCTTCTCTTGAGCTTTAGAGGCAACAAGTTTTTTAGCTTTCATGATATGGAAGGTTCATTTTCTTTGAAATTTCCACAAAAATAAGGTCTTCCACAAATAGACTATTAAATTATTTTAGTTAAACTTTTATGTAAAAATTCATAAACATTCTTAAAAAGTGTATTAGTCTTTCATAGGCTTGCAGATGGTCCTTGTTATCCCTGCTTAATTATCTACCCATCCCAACTTTAAGTCTCTCTGTTAAGATGTTAAAATTTATAACCTTAGATTAAATTGATATTCTAATAGAACAAGAATACAAGTGCAATTACTATTAGCTTTATTTTCCTCTTTAATACTTTCATATCAAGAGTCTAAAATACAATGACCTTAAATGAACTATAACTTATTGCATTAACTTATTAAAAAATATTAATATTATGTTTTACATTTTAACTTCCACACACTATAGTTGTGTTGATTTATAGTTTCAAATACATGATAGTGAAGGCATGCATGATATTGGCCTTTATAAAATTCAAGACTTACATGCTCTTTTATTTTCTCAAACTTTCCTATCAAGTGTTGTAAATGGAAATTATTCATGACTAAGTCACCGAGTTGGAAGAATTTCAAGATTGATGTTCGAAATTCACCACATAATGGAAAAAATTAAGATACATACAAAATGTGAGCCTGTTATGAAACCAGCTCAAGAAAAGATAGAAAAGATAGATCAATGCCTTAGAATTCAGCCTCTTCGAGGGGGCAACCTCCTTTATTACATAAATGAACAATTCTTGGATGATACAAATGACAAAACCTCCTTTCTATATATAGGAGTCTAAGGAGTCACAATATAATCCAGCCGACCTAACAATAATAATATAAAGCCACAAAAATAACAATAGAGGGATTCTATGGGCACGTTAATAACAATATGGGGGAAATGGGGGCACAACAATATAAATAAGGGGTATAACTACAATAGTAATGGGGTAATCACTAGTATTATAGGGACCCAACATGCCCCTCTCCTTCAAAAAAGTGTTGTCCTCAACGCTTGAGTAGTTCTGGATACTTCTGCATAAAATTCTCATCCTCCCATGTGGAATCTTCAGCGGATAAGTTCTTCCACTTGATAAGATACTCTGAAATTGATCGATTTCGTAGCTGTCGAGTTCTTGTTTCTGTGACTGCTTCCGGTTCCAATATAATTTTTCCTTCCTCGTCAAGTTCTGGCAATATTGTTTGAACTGGGAGCTTGTCGCCTATAACCTTCTTTAAACATGAAACATGGAAAACTGGGTGCAATCGAGAAGCTGCAGGAAGCTCCAATTTGTATGCCATAGTACCAATCTTTTGCAACACCTTGTACGGACCATAATACTTTGGTGATAATTTATTATCCTTCTTAGCTTGCTTGAGGGACATTTGCTTATATGGTTGTAGCCGTAGGAATACCCAATCACCTACATCAAAACTTCTTTCACTGCGATGTTGATCTGCCTGTTGTTTCATTCTATTTTGTGCCAACACGAGGTTATCCTTTAAGAGTTGGAGGACTTGTTGTTGATGTTCGATGTGATGTTCCACTGCCTGAACCTTAGAATTTTCTCTTAAATATGATGTGATGGATGGTGGTTGATACCCATAAAGTGCCATAAATGGGGTCATTTTTGTTGCTGTATGGAAGGAAGTGTTATACCACCATTCAGCCAGAGGCAACCATTTGACCCATTGTGTCTGTTTATCAGATACAAAGCAACGAAGATATCCTTCCAAACATTTGTTTACTATCTCAGTTTGCCCATCAGATTGAGGATGATAAGATGAGCTATGAGCTAACTGAGTACCAAGACAAGAAAATAATTTGTCCAAAAATTTCCAGTGAAAATGGGATCTCTGTCACTTACAATAATCTTTGGGTTTCCATGTAGCTTTTGAATTGTTTCCATAAATGCAGTAGAAACTGTACTGGCTTTAAATGGATGTGATAATGCACAAAAGTGTGCATACTTGGTAAGTCTGTCAACTACCACCATGATGACACTCTTTCCCTCAGACTTGGGTAAACCTGTGATAAAATCCATTGAAACCTCCTCCCAACGTTGGCTTGGAATGGATAAAGGTTGTAATAGACCCGGTGTCTTAATTGTTTCAACTTTATTTTGTTGGCAAACCAAACATTCTGCCACAAACTTTTGAATATCTGATTTAAGGCCATCCCAAAAAAATTCCTTCTTAACCCTGTGGTAAGTTTTTAAAAATCCTGAGTGCCCTCCTAAGGGAGAAGTGTGCAATTCCATAAGAATCTTTTGTTTTAGCTGGGAATTCTTACAGAGGTATAAGCGATCTTTGTACCATAACGAATCATTTTTCCAGCTAAATGTATCAGACGTACTGGAATCTTGTTGTAGCTTTCGAATAAGTGCCCACACTTCTTCGTCATTCTTCCATTCCTCCCTTGCTTCATTTATCCAATCTGGTTGGATAATAGAAATGGCGCACAACAATGCTTCCACATCCTCATCCTTTCTTGAGAGTGCATCTGCCACCACATTTTGCTTCCCTTTTTTGTAGATGATTTCAAAGTCATAACCCAACATCTTTGTGACCCACTTTTGTTGCTCTTCAGAGGATAATCTTTGTTCT
Source organism: Pinus tabuliformis (assembly GCA_031772625.1). Taxonomy (NCBI): domain Eukaryota; kingdom Viridiplantae; phylum Streptophyta; class Pinopsida; order Pinales; family Pinaceae; genus Pinus; species Pinus tabuliformis. The sequence continues at coordinate 847,957,722 of CM062809.1, read as the reverse complement.
AAAAAGTATTTAAGGCTATCATGATCCGTTTTTACCTTGAAGTGTCTTCCCATTAGGTAGGGTCGCCATTTCTTAAGTGCATGGAGTATTGCCAACATTTCCTTCTCATAAATAGCTTTGCTTAAAAACTTTCCCTTGATTGGACGACTTTCAAAAGCAATGGGTCTTTCATCTTGCATTAGAACAACACCAATTCCATTTCCTGAAGCATCACATTCCACAATAAAGGTTTTTGTGAAGTCCGGTGTAGCTAAGACCGGTGCTTGGCACATTGCCTCTTTAAGATGTTCAAAGGCCTTTGTTGCTTTCGGAGTCCATGAAAATGCATCTTTCTTCAATAATGTTGTTAGAGGTGCTGCTATTCTCCCATAATTCTTAACAAACTTGCGATAATACCCTGTCAACCCAAGAAATCCTCGCAGATGCTTTATGGATGTGGGGATTTTCCATTCCTTAATGGCTTTAATTTTGCTAGGGTCTACCTTAACTCCTTCATGAGATACAATATGACCCAAATATTCCACCTCCTGGACTCCAAAGAAACATTTGGATCTTTTTGCATATAATTGTTTCTCCTCCAATAGTTGTAGCACCCTGTCAACATGTTCAACATGATCCTTCCAAGACTTGTTGTAGATTAGTATATCATCAAAAAATACTAACACAAATTTTCTAAGGAATGGTTTGAAAATTGAATTCATCAAACCTTGAAATGTTGAAGGTGCATTGGTAAGGCCAAAAGGCATGACCAAAAATTCATAATGACCCTCATGAGTTCTAAATGTTGTTTTCGGAATGTCTTCAATCTTCATTCTGATTTGATGATATCCTGAACGAAGATCCAACTTGGTGAAGTAAATTGATCCATGCAATTCATCCAGTAATTCATCAATGACAGGAATGGGGAACTTATCTTTAATAGTGAGCTTGTTGAGCTCCCTATAATTCGGACACATGCGCCATGATCCATCCTTCTTGTGCACCAATACTACTGGAGCAGAGAAAGAACTTTGACTCGGTTGAATTATACCAGCCTCTAGCATTTCTGCAACCATACGTTCAATTTCACTTTTTGGACATAGGGATATCTGTACGGCCTGATGTTTGGAGGAACACTTCCTGGAATCAGATGAATAGCATGATCATGATCACGCATAGGTGGGAGACCTTTGGGAGTCTCAAATACCTTGGAATGATTGTCCAGGACTTTTTGGAGATCTGGAGAAATAGATGATTCCAATGTGGAAACATCTAGCGAACATAATTGTGCAATTACACCCTTTGCTCCTTTTTTAGAAGCTTTGTCATACCATTAGAGCTGATTATCTTTCCTGGTTTCCCTGCAATACCCCTTAATTCAACTTCCTTTCCTTCCATAGAAAATTTGATGAAAAGTTCTTGAAAATTAAAAGCTATTGTACCCAAGGATTGTAGCCATTGGACTCCTAGTACAACATCAGCACCTCCCATTGGAATGGAAAGCATTGGGCTAGTCAATACATATTCTCCCATGGATAGCTTGATATTATGGCACTTTCCAGAGCAATTTATTGTTCCTCCATTTGCAATCATCACTTGACACTCTGGTGCTGGATATAGGAAGCAATTCAATTCTTTTGCTACCCTACAATGAATAAAATTGTGGGTGCTTCCTGAATCAATCAACACTATTACCTTTTTCTTCTTGATTTGTCCTTCTATCTTGATGGTTTGAGGAGTGGTAATTCCCGCCAATGCATTACAAGATATGGTCGGATTTATTTGTTCTTCATCTAGGCTTTGTTCCTGGAGTATATCTTCTTCTTTTGACCTTTCTTGCTCCTTTTCTTCTTCCTCTTCACAATCTATGTAGAATAATTTCTTCTCAGCACACTTATGACCTTTAGTGTATTTGCTATCACAACTGTAACAAAGCCCTTTTGCTCTTTTTTCTTCCAATTTTGTGGTGTCAACCTTATAGGTTGTGGAAGACTAGGGGCAACAACACTTCCGTCTTTATAGTTGTGAGTGGTATGCTTCCTGGTTGCCATAATTTTGCTTTCCATTTTTCTTGCTAACCTGAATGCCTTCTCTAATGAATCAGGTTCCCAAAGGCAAACATCATGTTGGATATTATCCTTTAAAGACCCTATGAACACATCAATCCTATGCTCCTCTGGAATATCTTTTACCCTTATGTTCAATTTTTGGAACTCCTCAATGTGCTCCATTATTGAACCCTTTTGTTTGAGACTTATCAATTGGCTAAAAAAAGTGTTGCTTTTTGTATCCTCATAATGTGCTATCAATTCTTCCGTAAAAATTGCCCAAGTGATAAATTGTTTACGAGAGCAAAGCCATTGATACCATACAAACTGATTTGGTTCCAAATATAAAGTTTCCATACGTACCTTTTGTGTGTTTTGCACATTATTGAGATCGAAGAATTGCTCCATCTGTAATATCCATGTGGCGGGATCCTTGCCATCAAACTTCCTCATATCGATTTTTGGAATATGGTGGGTCTTCGATCCAACATTAGAGTCTATGGAATCATGATTAACATTTCTTTTGTTCACATCATGAGTTTCCTTTACAACCTTTTCACCATTAGTAAGTATTTCTTGTAGAAAGTTTGTCAAATTTGTCTTCAAATCTGCCATGTCTGTCTTCAAATATGTCCTCAAATCTGTCTTCAAATCTGCCATGTCTGTCTTCAAATATGTCCTCAAATCTGTCTTCAGATCATCCATCTTAGCTTCCATGCCCTTAATCTTAGATTCCACACCATTTATCTTAGCATCTGTTAGCTTTTGTGAGCGTGACATTTGTTGCACTTGTTCTTGTAATTTTGATATATCATGTAGCATTTCTTCCTCTTCTTCATGAGTCATGCTAGAGCTTTCAGGTTCCTTACTAGGTGTTTGCATTTTCTTTCCTTGGGGCATCAGTTACCGATAATAATGCTTTACTATGCCCTTTGAATTCCTTCAAACCAAGCTTATGCAAAAATTAAAAAAAAAACTACACACCTTTTTTCACTTTGTAGAAGCCTGATATTGAATCTGATGTATCTCTGTAATTTTGAATCATCCAGTTCTGAAATTATGATCTGTAGTAGCCCTCTATGTCCTCTTTCCAATGCCACTAGTCTGATCCAAATTGGATTCTCCAAGAAAGAGTTATGCACAATCTCCCACAGTGACCTGATTATAGACTAGTTCAGTAGAGCTAACTTGTATGAAGTGCCACGTGTCACTGTTTCAACATTTGACTTTGAAAAATATATAAAATAAAACTACAGTCCGTCCTCTTTCTGTACCTTCTTACGAAATTTCAATCCGATGCTCAGAAAGAAAGTTATGACGATTTTCCCCAGGTCACCTGTTTTGAATGTAATTCAGGAGTCTGCAAAAAGACCAACTTCCTCAGATCATATCTCTGAAAATATCGCGCGAAAGGCTCTGAAATTCAGATCCAAGGTTCAACACGATTTCTTCTCAAATGGTTTTTTTTTGCGATTTCTGAAACATCACAGAAAAAACGTTATAGCGAAAATGCCACGATGACCTGTTTGGAGCAGCAAAACCCTAGAATCCAAAGCTCTGATACCAAATGTTATGAAACCAGCTCAAGAAAAGATAGAAAAGATAGATCAACGCCTTAGAATTCAGCCTCTTCGAGGGGGAAACCTCCTTTACATTACATAAATGAACAATTCTTGGATGATACAAATGAAAAAACCTCCTTTCTATATATAGGAGTCTAAGGAGTCACAATATAATCCAGCCGACCTAACAATAATAATATAAAGCCACAAAAATAACAATAGAGGGATTCTATGGGCACATTAATAACAATATGGGGGCAATGGGGGCACAACAATATAAATAAGGGGTATAACTACAATAGTAATGGGGTAATCACTAGTATTATAGGGACCCAACAGAGCCTAAAAATATATATATTTCTTCATCATTTTGTCAATCAAACCTTTTCTTAACTACCAGGTTTCTTTATTCATTTAAATTCACCACATAATGGAAATTATTAAGATACATACATGTATGCCTGAAAATATAAATACTTCTTCATCATTTTGTCAATAAAACCTTTGCTTAACTTTCAGGTTTCCCAGGCTTTAAGATATCCTCTAATCATTACAAGGAAGACGAACAACCAAATGTAATTTTCTTGCGATGAACTAACATGATAATATTTCCTAGTTTGCAATTGAGTGCAATTAGCTTCCTTAGATTGAAATTGAGCACAATTAGCTTCCTTAGTTTGTAATTTAGTGTAATTATCCTCCCTAGTTTGTAATTTAAAACGATTAGCCTCCCTAGTTTGCAATGTATTATGATTAACCTTCCTACCTTAGAATGTAGTGCAAGGGTCCTTCAGCGTTGGCAATGTATCATAATGATTTTTGTTTCCTAGCATTATAGCAATAAGATTGTTTCTTCCATGAAATTTGTTGACAACTCTCCTTACTTGCGACATATCACAAGGATTGTTCCTGACATTTTTCTTGTACTAGAGATTTCACATCTCGAGGCATCTTCCATGGCCATTTAAAACTATCACATCGAATACAAATAAATAAGAAGATAATGTCAATATTGTTGCAATTTTCCATATAGATTCCACACTTCAAGAAGAATGAATCTACTTTTCTCCCCCATTTTATTAATTCAACATCATTTTATAGATGTCAAACCATATTCACATACTAGACAGTTTGGCATTTCCAATTGGTGTACAAGTGAGAATAATCTCACTATTTTCACATATTTTAGTATAATTCAACTATCAAGTTCACTTTTGAATGGATATCAAACTAGTTCCAATTACATCCTAAATTTAATGCCCACTCAATAGGTGCAACATGATCTCAAAGAAGGATTATATAACCTCCTATAATCTTACTAAGTCATACAAAATCATCAACCTCCTAAAAATCCAGAGAATTATATAGGGATAACATTGCAAGTAGCTATGAGGTCGAAATCATTTCACTTTCTCTAGTAAAAGACGTGTCTAGTGGGAAGCTTGAGTCAACCTGTTTTAGGCAAGGTGCAAATCAAAATTATATTATAATGGTTCAAAGTGGAAAAACTATCATTATGGATCATTTAGAATTTCAATGGTTGGATTCTATGCAACTAAGGACTCCAAGGAAAACAACTCAGAATCTAGAGTTGTACAAAGGTAGCTCCCCAAAATATTGCAACTAATACAAATCTACCACCAATTGTCTCTTTTAAAACACAATCATACAGATGACAAGAGGGTATCACAAAAGCATCAGTAACATGTAGATCAAGGGAATGGATGGTTTCTTGTATTAGAGTTTAAATGGAGTTACAATATAAGTAATTATTAAGATACCTCAAACTACTTAGAATCACACATAACTATTGACACTTTCCCATTTAATATCTCAAAATATGTTTTACATAGCCAACCTAGCTAGTTTACTTACAACAACAATGGAATTGACTTTCTTTAACACCAAGGACTAAATTACGAACATTCTTATGTACAGAGGAGTGATTGAAGATTTTAAGTGAAATTTTGAAAGAAGTCTGCATGGAATGCTTCTTTGCTAGAGGAATATCAAGAGTTGGGTGAGTCCTGGAAAAGTTATCCCATATGGTTTTCACTATCACACATGATTCATTATCCCATTATTCCCTAGCTCTAGTTTTTTCCTTTGGCCCATGATATTTTGAGGCGTTATCAGTTAATTTTATTCACTAATGTTTTTTTCATAAATCTTCTCTTACAAGTGATAGCCATGGAAAATCTTGGAAGTTATGTGAATGAGAATAGGGACCATTGAAAGTCGCAGACGCCAACTCTCAAGGAGAACGAGTTTCATCATTCACAAGCCAAGATTCTCACTGTTATGAAGTTCAAATCTATAAAGAAGGCACAACTCGAGTTTCATTGTGTTCTTGTGCTGGAGAAGTGGTCTCTGTTAAGTCATATTTTATCCTTGGAGGGGCAGCTCGAGCTCCTGGTCAAAACCTCAAGTTTCTTTACAGCTGGACGAACCATATCTTCTTGGGATGTGTACTAGTGGGCTATGCTAAACATATCATTTGTGGGGCCTATTCTCTTTGTAGCTGGTCTCCACACTCTTCTGCTGGACACGGGGCCTGTACCTAGTGTCTGGATGTCAATTAATCTGGTTCTGAAGGTTCATGGGCCTTATTTGAGACTTTGGTAAGTTGTATTACCAAAGTTGGACGTAGTTGTGATTTACACTATTGTGTGGAGGATATATGGACCCTTTTGGACTAGTTAACATAAGGAACAAGTGTGAATAAATTGTGTGTATCAATTAGGAGCCCTGGACGAGTTTCACTCCCTGTTGTGCATGTATCTTGGTAGGATTAGAGGCTTGTAAATATTGTTGTTGTCAAATACAAGAAAATGTGCTTCCAAAATCCATTTCCTTGTGATATTTTGTTGAGTTGGTGGTCAAAATTATATGTATCAGTTGTATGTAAGTTTCCTAAGTAATGAATATATCATATTGAACTCTTTTGGGGTTTCAATGATATGTTATTTCTTCACTATCGTAAGATAACACATACATCAGCATCTATATGATGTGTTTGACAAAATTTCTAGCTAAAATATTCACTGAAAAACTCAGAAATTTGTGGTCAATTGCAAAGTTTCCTTGTTTGGAATTTTACACCTAGTTATAAGAAATTGAGTGCAAGAAAGACATTGATGATCAAAACAAGATCATTCAATGATTGAATAATGTTTGTATTTAAGGTAGCGAAAGCCAATCACTTTAAGGAACGTGCACCTAAACTCAAAGGAGAAACTCTTTAGGTAACATGCACCTAACCACAAAGAAGCTAAGAGGGTCAACACTATTAAAAATTCACACAACTTGATCATGACCAAAACAAATTTAGTAAGAAGACATGTCCATCACCAATGAAACAATGTAAGAACCTAAATTCAGGCATAATTTCTTACATAATCAAGAGAATGCTACATTCATCGTGGCAAAACAATGATCAAAACCTTAGCCAACCTCTTTTGAAGAAGCACATGATCGCATGAAGCAACAAGCAGGGATCATCTCCATCATTAATCCAGAGAGCTTAATAATGTAATGGCACCCATGAGCAAACAACACAAACAATGAGCTATCCATGTAGATCAAGATAATCATAGAGTTACTTCATCATCAATGCAAACATATGGTGCATGAAATCCATTGAAGAAAAGACATAAATATCATAGAAGATACCCTTATTCTCAACAAGGCACCCCTAGCATTCATTCAAAAAGGAATACAATGTCATTAAAAGCCTTTGTAAAACCATCAAGAAGAAGTAGGTTTAAATTTTAAAATATAACTAGAAAAAAACTATGCCTCACAATAAAAAAACATGATTCAAAAACATAGTCACTAGTATATATCATATTGCACATTTTAACAAGACTTATTTCTCAGAAACAAGAATCATCTATATACAAAATTTCACCTTTTTCTATGGCTAGACTTTTGAGAAACGTTTCGTGGTTAGAATCCAAAATAAGCATTCTCTTTCACGGTTCACCATTGGAACCTTGCATGATTCAAACCAAGGGTTCCATCACCATTGAGATGTTATAATCAAAATCAGCTTAAAAGCCTTATGAATATCATATCCTCTACACATCACCATAACAAGTAAATACTCGCGCTATAAAGCATAAAAAACCAGATTGCACAATATTATAAAATACCCCGTTAGTAACAATAGATGGCAAAGAATTTCAAATGATCAGTCATATTTGACAATCATAAGAAACTTAATTTCCAAATAAAGTTTTGTTCAATAGTATTGAAGAACTAGAACCACCACAATCCAACTATACCAATGTTGCAAATCCTGAACAAATGTGGCAATTTTTTTTTTTTTTAAACATGGTATATTTGATCATGTTACTTATACAGGTTTCCATCTATTTTACCATTCTCCAAAGAGAAACTCACTAGTGAGATGATGCAGCCTACGCTACAATAGGCCAATAATCTTTTTATCCCCACAACTAATATACAGGTTAGGGTACAAAACCTAGATCTTTGAAATACTCGTGCTCTTGAGCACTATGAGCAGTGATGAGTCTACTGGGCCCTAGGCACAGGATTTTTTGGGAGGGAACATGGTGGAAGAAAAATAAATAAACAAACAACAAAGTTGTCAGCATTAAGAAAAATTGTTACCTGACATCCTTTGATCATATTCCAAAGAACAAAGATAATGTTTTTCCTCACCGGGAGAAGATCAATTCTTGCTAGCTCAAGACCTGGAACCACAGTTTCCAAATCCGGTTGAATGAAAAACAAGTGAAGAAAGTTTTAAATCATGCATCAATATCACCATCTCCCATATGTATTTCAAATGGAAATAAAACTTGAATGTCGACTGAGTTCAATAGAAAAAAATTAAATGTTATTGATGGGATGATCTATGCAAGAATAATCATAGAGCTAATTAAGATCAATGATGCTTGGCCATATTAAGATCCCTGTTGAGTGTTGTGAAAAGGTTATGAAATACAATGGAGCGCCAACTTCCCTCTATTTAAGCCCATAGCTTCACCCCAAATTCCCTCACTTCTGAAGATCTTGCAGTTTCACCTTATATAAGGCACAAAACATGACACATAGTCTTAATTATTAATCCTATCAAGAAGCCCTCTTCTAACCTCCTCTAACATGGGACTGACAAATAATTTAGGAAATCATGATTTAATGTAGTGTACAAATTACATTATTTGCATTCAAAAGGGAGAACATGCAACTCATATATGCATCAAACATGGAAAATAACATTGGGAGCAACAGACTTGTGTGAAGTTCAAATGAACTAGAAGCCCAACATGTCCCTCATTGTCATTACTCTATTTATGGAACAATTTACTAGTAGAATAGTATTTCATTTGTCACTTGGAACTGGCATTGAAAGTCAAGTGGATGGATAAGCTCTTCTGGGACTTCTAGACTGCATCCTTTTAAAAATCAGTAAGGTGGGACCTCCTGGAGAATTTTTAAGTTAGTAAGACTTTGTTTTGTTTGGCTAGAATACTAAGGGCCATCTACCACTATTTAACTATTTTTAAGATCATTTAAAGTTTCGAGTAAAAAGGAAAAAGAAATAGCTACTCTTTTCCAACATACTGGAAAACAGCCAAAATAAGAGCAATATCCGACTATCCAAAACACCAAAAAAATCAATTCCAAAATTCCTACACCTTTTTCTAACTACAAACACATCTGATGTCAATTGGGTCTAGCTCCACTGGTTAGGCGGAATGATTGGTATCCTCCCTACAATGGTTCTATTCCCGTCAATGACATGTTGATATAGCCTTTAGCCTTGAGGAATTTTCTTAAGCCTAGGTGCCATCCTCAGAATGAGGCAAAGTTCCCTGGGTTTTCTTAGGATATATTTTATAAAAAGCATTTTAGTCAATTGGGTCTAGCCAAGGCAATTCAGGAGGAAAGTTATCCCTCCACACCCAAGACAAATTCTCACAAGTGACATGTTGACCTATTAATGAATGTATTGTTGATTTCCTCGAGCCCCAAATAATACGGGTTTACCCTAGATACCATCCTCAAAATGAGAGGAAGTTCCAGGATATATATTCCAAAAAAAAAAATTGTAAATTAGGGCTAAGCTGGGTGGTTGTGAGGATTGTTAACCTTCCAACCCAAGATCAATTCCCACAAGTGACATGTTCAGCTCTTGATGACCATATTGTTGTCACAGTATTCACTCTTGTGTTGAAAAAGCCTCAAACTTCTGCATAATCAGGTTTTCCCTCACCTCATGGGGTTTCAAGCTCCTACTTTTCATATAAGCATAAATTTTCTCTTTTATAGGTTTTCTGGTTTTTTATTTTAATTGATTGTTGGTTTTTATAATTTTTCCTTGATTTTCCTTTTTCAGGCCCTTCTTGAGTTATTGTTAAGTACAACTTTCGCAACACTGGTGAAAAATATTTTATGATGTATATTAATGAATTTTAGTTGTACCTTATCAAATACAAGGCAAAAGGTCTTGGAACATTTTTGAATTCTACATTAAGAAAACTATAAGAAAGGCCCATTGTTGCAAACTTTTCTACATAGCTCAAGGTGTCTACTGTAGTTTTAATATCGTTGCTTTCCAATTTTTGATAAATGGAAAACATCAATGCCCTATTTTTGTAAATCTACACTAGTCTAAAAAAGTCAAAACATTGAAATAAACTCATTTCTAATAGACCTGGCATGTTTCCAATGGAGAAATTAGGGCCAACTTCTTTAATATGAAAAGTATTTATATGCTTGTCTCAGGTGAATTTTATGGCTTCTTTAGGGCAACAATACAACATATCGATGATTTGGCCTTGTTGTATATTCCTCACTACTGTGCGTATTCGATCTTGCTCTATATTAGTCTTTCAAGCTATTTATGACATAACTTTGTACCTGAAGTCTGCAAGGTGATTATTATGCAAGGCTACTTGCATGATGATTAGAATGGAGAAAAATTTCTTGGTTTAAGCCTATTTTTTTCCCAGGATATGTTCCAAGCGACACCTATCGCAACATCAAATATTATTCCAGTAGTGAGGCCCCATGAATAGTACTCTATGATATCTTTGTGAAAGTGAATTTGAAGACGACATTGGCATGAGAAAAAGCTCTTATATTTGTTAAAGTTACCTGCAGTATTCCTTAATATTATATAGCAGCTCAGGGCTCCACGCGAGCACTAAGTGATCTACTTTCAAATGATGACCATGTGGTGGTTTGAGAATTGGATTATGGCAACACTTTGGAAACTCTTTTCAAGAGATAGAAGAAACTACTAACAACAATAAGGAAGCTATATGTATACCTCACTTCAGGACCTTCTCTAAGATTTTTTTGTAATTACACTTCGACCAACAGAAAAGGTATCATGCCATCATTTTAAGCAATACTAGTTAAGGGCTTGGATCTATTAACAATGGCAGGAAAAGAGCCTATTTATGAGTAGTTGCATCAATCCACTTGGAATAGTCTATATTGTGTAAGGATGCTCTCGTTTTAATAAAAACTCACGTAGTAGCCAAAATTTGTTCCACTTTGATAGGCTTTATTCACATCACTTTGAAAAATGTTCTTGGACTAGGCTAGAGAACAAAAGCTAATCAAAGAAAAATGTTCTTGGACTAGAGTGAGAGAGAGAGAGAGAGGGATAAAACTGAAGTAGAATCCAAACTAAAGTAGAATATTCTGTACATGGAAACTAACTTCCCTTTATGCATGATTATAAGTCACCCACCACCTCCCTCAACCCCTTGATACTCTTCCTTTCTCCAAGATAAACAAACTTGATTTCATGCTAGAAGTATGAAATCTGCTCAAAATACCCTCATGTGGAGTGCACCTCTTCTCACATTTTTGTTTTTATATTGCATGTGTTAACCATGGTCCAAGTTGATTTTACAATGATAATACCGTTCTATGCATGCTCTAAACCAATTGGTAGTAAACTGAAACAACCTCTATTGGAGCGCAACCTTTCTAAAGTATCAGCTTCTTTCTAGTTATGATAAAAAACTTGTTGGCAATTACCTACACTGATTTCCAATAATAATTAAAACCACAGGCTGAAAGTAGGCTCTTCTAAAGCACATCCCTCCCTCATAATTGGTCTTTTCCTTTAATAACTAGAGAAATATGTTGATAAACATCTTTATTAGAGGGTAGAGCACTAGTCCTCCATGGATGTCACTCATTTCCCTTTTTAATAAATTGAATAGATGCATAAGATAAAAAATAAAATATCGTGGGAAGACAGGTTGCACTCATGCTAATTTTACTTGAGTAGGAGGGCAAACTCCAATGTTGTGGTACATGCAATATACTTAATGGAAACCTCCAATATTAGGATATACACGCAATGAAATATATGTGGGAGATTCTTGTTTGAATTAGAATGGCAACTCGGGCTGAGAACAACATGAGGTAAGTGTGTAAAACTAGCAAGAAACCTATTCTAGATATAGTGTTCCACCCTAGTCTAGGAATGACATTTTTAAGGGTTCACGTGTGTGCATAAAAAGCACCTCACCTCACCTCAACACCTCACACTCCACTATCTGAGCAGATCTTCCATGAGGTCAAGTATTAGGGGGAATTAGCTCTGGGGGAAATTATAATTCCCCACTACATAACTCTACTGAAAGTTGTAGAGGTATGAAGTCATAGGTAAGCACTATCCATAGTAACATATCGCAAGGTTCCATAGGGATTTTGAGTCGTCATTTTTGAGTGAGATGTGTGTTCAATCATTTCTTTGCAATTCTTCAATCTAGATTTTATAGGAATTTAACCATTGAATCTATCTTCATCACATATCCCTAACCCTAATGCACCTAGTGGATATCACCATCATGTGCGGATAACACTGCTTCAAATACAATACCTAGTAGGGTAGACTGAACGCATGAACTCATGCACCCAACACACTTAGAAAACTGCACCATTCACAAAATAGACATTCATGCATTCCCTCTCCTGGATGGGTAACTTTGACTTTCTAATTTAGGTCAATACATTCATACATGTGCCTCATTAAGTGATCCTACTAAACTACTGCACCTCCATTAGAGGATCTCTTATGGGTCCTCTACTAAAAATCAACTTTCCTCTGGTACAAGTTGGAATGTATTTGTTCAAGGATGATGTTGTTGCCGAAGGAGAACAACTATTGAGAAATAGGTAAAATCTAAGACTACCTCCACTCTTGTATCAGATAAAAGTAAAAATATTGTCAAATTAAGCAATATTGTTAAGTAATTTTCTCTTTGTATATTCATCGAGCCAAAAATGAAAAAGGATAATTGTAATTTTCTTTCACCTGGCGAAATAAAGAATATAGAGCTAATTTCAAAGAGTTACATTTATGTGGGTAATATATTATATCATATGTGGGTACATGGAGCAGTTAGAAATTAGTCTACTGCCATAGAATGAAATGGAGTACAACCCTATTACAAGGCCTATGGTACCAAGTGCAACATCTAGTTTAATCATAGTAATATTCATTAGCTTGTAGCAATCTTCTTTTGGAAAGAAACTAAAAGAGATTTATTATGCTTTGAATTTCAAATGCTTGTTAAAGGATCAAGTGGTGGCTGCAAGTAACAACTCAAACTGGGTGATCTATGAACAAAATAATTTAGTATTTCCAAGACAAAATAACATTACTAATGTATCTCTGAATTCCATGAAATCTGAATAATTTGATGTATTGAAATGATATTAGGAGATTAGTAAAGCGGATCAAATTAAGTAATGTTATGGCCATACCATTTTATCCATTGACACTTCGAGAAAAGAGACTCGGAAACACCAAGAACATCGAGTGCCCTCCAAGCATTGGTCATCCAAGACAATGTAGTCCTTGTGGTTTGTAGAGAGTCTTCTCACTCTAACATTGGGCTCTTCAAACCAACTTTGCACAAGGTCATTACAAATGTAAAAATTTAGTAAGACACAAATTTGGTAGTAAATATGACCAAAATAATAACTAGTGCAAAAAAATTTCATAATCCTTCTTTTGAAAGCAACGTTATAATCTCCTTAGCATTATGATCAGTTGTCACTGTTCTTCCCAGGTTAGCGAACTCAACTCCGCCTTGACAAAGTGTAATTGCATAAAAGGAATGTCGATCTCATGCCAATAGATCTCCTATGATCAATGTGCATGAACCTAGTACATAGACCATTTTTCTCTTCACTTGGCTACCCAGGGCTTATTTCCCTTTCCAAATATCAATAATTCTTTTCTAAGAAAACATAAAATACGAATAATATTTTACTATATTCTAAAAGGTGAAGATGCTGAAATCATGCCACAAAGTGAAAGGAAATCAAATATCTTTCCTCAACCCACCAAATATATCAATAAAACAACAATAATTATAAAAATAAACCTAGATCTATCGATCTATGCATGAAATGAGTCAAGCGACTAAAATAATATGACCAAAACAAACCAAAAATTTCAAACCTGACAAAATCCTCTAAACTAGCAGCAAACAAACCGCTAAATTTTTCTAAGATATCAGAGCTAGATATCAACACATTTTCATGTAATTGAATAAGACAATTGTTGCTTAGTGTTAGACTTCTTAAATACTAGGACATTATCTATGTGAAAATAAATAGGTCCCAACTCAAATTCGAAGGACACTAACTCGTTACTTTATGTTGAAAATGGCACAAAGAAATGCTAAAAATAGAAGTAATAAAAATAGCACTACTATAAATAGCAGTTTGGGTACTAGTTCTGGATATAGAAACAAGGAATGAAAAATGGAAGTGCTAAAAATAACATTGTTATAGATAGCATTTTGGGATGGATTCCATTTTTAATTAGTCCCTGAACTAAAATTGAGAAGTAAAATTTGAATTTGATCTTAGCAACTGTTTGTAAAATAATTAATTAATTCATCTTCAGTTAATTAGTTGTAGGAAATCAAACATGAAGTCTATGTGAGGACATGCAACAATTTCTCCATTGAGTGAGGAATTTATCCCCTAGTTAAGGAGATAAGGATGAGTTTTAATTAGTTAGCTCAGTTATCTGAGTTAAGTCCAGTTAGATTAGTTCTAACAGTTTGTAGAATTAATTATGAGTTCAGTTAGTTAATCCATGCATGCATGTAACTGCTGCACTTCAGATAACTAAATATTATATCATAAATAACTCATGCATGTTAGTTCAGTAAGAGACCCAGTTGAGATCAGGTAATGGGACAATATACTATCAGTTGCAAGAATATTCCTTGGAGGATATATCTTGCATGCAGAAGGAATTTATTCCTTGAGGATTGCACAGTTACTTCTTCAGTTTAGTGAGTGTGAATGAGGCCAATTCACACAGATGGCATCACTGGACCCCAAGGAAAAGTGCACAATCAAATAGGAGGCTTGGAGGGCTAGAGGAAGACATATGTTGTGTCTATTTAGTCTGAGAGCTGTATTGTTCTATTGCAGAGAGAGCAAGATAGCTTGTGAGATGATTCTTTTTGTAATCTGAACATATTTCCACTTGTATGATATTACAGAGATTGGGGTTTTAGGCTAAGGATTTCCCTAGGATATTCTTCTATTTTCATGTGTGATTGCTTTCTCATTCTCAGTAATATGTGTTCTTATTGATCTTTCTCATATTCGATTAAGCTTCCGCAAAGTTTGTTGTAGAAGTAGATCTTGTATTTTTCTTTAGTATATTGCATAATTTTTTGATCTACAGTGGGAAATTCTACATGGTATTAGAGCAAAGGTGATAAAAGGAGAGAATAGTATACAATAAGGGAGAATTTCAACTTTTGTTGTTCCTGAATATAGAAGTTGAGTTCTTATCATATCTCATTTTCACCAATGGCGTTCAATGGTTTAAGATTCGAATATGCTCTTGATGGTAGTTCGAATTATATAGCCTGGAAGGATTGCATGGAAGCAGTATTAGAGGATAGCAGTCTAAAGGACTTCATTGATCAAGAAGTCCCCAAGCCCACTGCGGCTAATGCTACTGAAATGGTAGAATGGAAGAATTGTGTGGCTAGAACAAGGATAATCCTTGTGGAGGGAGTTCGAGACCACATAGACTTGAGTCTCTATGGGAAGGAGACACCATTTTCAATGTGGAAAACATTGAGAGATCTATAT
This sequence comes from Pinus tabuliformis, assembly GCA_031772625.1. Taxonomy (NCBI): domain Eukaryota; kingdom Viridiplantae; phylum Streptophyta; class Pinopsida; order Pinales; family Pinaceae; genus Pinus; species Pinus tabuliformis. The sequence goes on along the minus strand of CM062809.1, from coordinate 847,942,001 downwards.
CAGAACAACAGTGATAAGAGGAAGTTGGCGCTGAAAGACAGGCTTTGGAAAATCAAGTGTGAAAAGGGCGACACAATCTCTACATATCTGAACAAGCTCACCACCTGCAAGGATGAGCTTGGAAGTGTAGGGATCATGATAGCCGATGATGACATGGTGAGTCTTGTTGTCCTCAGTATTCCTAAGAGCTAGCATAGCTACCATGACTCGGTAAATGGAAGAGAGAAACTGCAATATTGAGAACAACTTTGGTCAGATCTACTGCAGGTGGAGATATGGAGAAGCAACAGAGATGGATCTTCTTCATCCAAGGAGGATGAAGAAAATTGCACCTTGGCGAGTAAGGAAAAGAAAGGGAAGGAGAAGGATTCTCATCCCAAATCAAGTTCTTCCCATGGTAGGAAAAAGTTTGACAAATCGAAAGTGCGATGCTTTCATTATCATGAGGTATGCCATTTTACTACAAATTGTCCACTGAAAAAATCCAAGATGGGATCCAAGGAAGGATCTGAAGGTGAGGCATTGGCCTCAAAATTTGAGTTGGATTTCACCCTCTTCGCATGCATGGTTTCATCCATGGTGGGATGTGGTTGGTTTCTTGATAGTGGAGCTTCTTTCCACATGACCGACGACAAGAGTTTTTTCAGTGACTTGGAGGAGAAAGATATCCAGATATTCATAGCAATGGGTAATGATGAAAAGTATAGTGTCTCAGGTGTAGGCACAGTTGTTTTTTAGAGGGAGCATGGAGCTCACATTACCTTGACCGATGTCAAGTATGTACCAGGACTGAGGAAAAATTTGGTGTCGATCGTAATGTTGGAAGAAAAAGGATATGATGTAGTCTTTAGTAAGGGAAAGGTTTTCCTTTGACACATCACCATGAGACAGGTGAAGCAGATCGGTTCATGAGTGAAGAACCTGTATGCTCTTGAGGTTCAAGATGCATGCAAAGCCTTGAGGAGCAAGGAAACTGATGGAGACTAGGTGGTTGAGAGGGAGAGTACATTACGTCTCAACATGCAGCGCAAGAAGAAGTCTCAGACAATTGTGGAGGAGCCACAGTTGGTGAAGCAGCTTCAGGAGGTTGTGGAGCAGCTGCAACTAGAGAAGCTGATAGGAGACCGATTGGAGGCATCCACTCATGCAGAGACCTCCAGTAGGGGGAAATTTCGAGCCAAGTGGGCAGAGGGATCACATGCATCCATACCTCTAGGTAGGAGGTGGGACGATGTGGAGTGACAGTCCTAAGAAGAGTGGAATAGGGGTAGGATCATTGAGCTACCAAACCTCTTTGATTAGACCTTGGTATGGGAGCCTTGATGAGGAGTAGCAGGATTGGCTGAGTGAGCAGAGGCAGTTGCGGATGGAGCGGCATAGAGAGCTACATTGCAAGAGTCCCAAGACTATGCAAAGTTAGGAAGCTACAACAATGCGAGAGGTACAAGAGTGTTGCACCAGTGCAAGATGGCACAAAGATGTGTGCAATGGTTTGAGATGCATGGAGTGTTGCAGAAGCTCAGAGGTTAGAGTGGGAGCACTTGTCAATGGCAGATAGAGCTTCAACATCAGAGGATATTTCTAGCCCAATAGGGATTTCAGTTGGGAGTATTTTTTGTTTCTAGAGTTGTTGGAGTAACAACACATGGGAGAAGTGTTGCATGCAGAACATTCCAAAGGTTTAGGATCAGGTTCGAGTTGAATGCCTTTCTTGTCGAGGGATTGTTAAAAATGGCGACAAGAAATGCTAAAGTAGAAGTGCTAAAAATTGCACTGCTATAAATAGCAGTTCGGGTACCAATGTTGGACATAGCAACAAGGAATGAAAAATGGAGGTGCTAAAAATAGCATTGTTATAAATAGAATTTCAGGATGGATTCCAATTTTAGTTAGTCCCTGAACTAAAATTGAGAGTAAAATTTCGAATTTGATCTTAGCAGCTGTTTGTAAAATAAGTAATTAATTCATCTTGAGTTAATTAGTTGTAGGAAATCAAACATGAAGCCTATGTGAGGACATGCAAAGTTTCTCCATTGATTGATGAATTTGTCCATTAGTTAAGGAGATGAGGATGAGTTGTACTTTGAGTTGTAATTAGTTAGCTTAGTTATCTGAGTTAAGTCCAGTTAGATTAGTTCTAACAGTTTGTAGAATTAATTGTGAGTTCAGTTAGTTAATGCATGCATGCATGTAACTGCTGCACTTCGGATAACTCAATATTCTCTCATAAATAACTCATGCATGTCGGTTTAGTTAGAGACCCGGTTGAGATGAGGTGATGGGACATTGTACTATCAGTTGTAGGAATATTCCTTGGAGGATATCTCTTGCATGTAGAAGGAATTCATTCCTTGAGAATTGCATAGTTACTTCTTCAGTTTAGTGAGTGTGTATGAGGCCAATTCACACAGGTGGCATCACTGGACCCCAAGGAAAACTGCACAAGGAAATAGGAGGGTTGGAGGGTTGGAGGAAGAAATATGTTGTGTCTATTTAGTTTGTGAGTTGTATTGTTCTATTGCAGAAATATAAGGATAACTTGTGAGCTGATTCATTTTGTAATCTGAACATATTTCCACTTGTATGATATTACAGAGATTGGGGTTTTAGGCTGAGGCTTTCCCTAGGATATTCTTCTGTGTTCATGTGTGATTTCTTTCTCATTATCATTTATATGTGTTCTTATTGATCTTGCTCATATTCAATTAAGCTTCCACAAAGTTTTTTGTAGAAGTAGATCTTGTATTTTACTTTAGTATATTGCATAATATGTTGATCTACAGTGGGAAATTCTACAGGATGGTGCTAAATTTAAATACATAAAATAACAAGAAATAAAGATATGATAAAAAATAGACGTGCAAGATTGTATTGGTCAAGTGTGACAGGGATACCAATAACTGAGACTAGAGATATTTATAGAATGTGGTAGTTACTAGTGTGTGTCTATTGTGCAATTAGTGGTATGGTGGAGAGACCTACCAAGAAGGGACATTGGTCTCGGGAAAGTATAGTAGGAAGATCCATAGAGCATTTATGTAAAAGGAAGATGAGAAGTGTTGTCTTCAAGTTGGGTTATGTTATGGTATAATTTTGTTGGTGATAAGTAGTAACAAAACACTTACATCAATAGGTAAAAAGTAAATTCAGGGCATCAGTTGGACTGACTCATGTTATCTCATCCCTTAATGGTCCTAAAGACAAGTGGGGACCCAAACAACTTAGTACTTGAAAGACTTTAAAACATGGCTGACAAATGACTGACAAGAAATGGCTAACAAATGACTTGAAGGTCTTGTTAAATTTGTTATTTATCATTTAATAATAGTAGGACACTATCCATGCAAAAAGAAATAGGTCCCAACCTCACCAAATATAGCTTTATTTCCTGTCACAAATAAGAAACAAACAATGTAATGATTAAATATGAAACATCAATCTTAAAATAACACGCATCAAAGTAATGTTGCTGCAATGTTACAATGAAAAATACAAATATAAAATCTATTATTACCTAAATTTGACATGTAGTAATCTTGCATGATCAATGGAACATGTATACCAAAAAAACAGTCCTAGGGTATTTCAATTTCCCATTTCTCATCTTGGTCCTCATTTTCTAAATTGTGAACATGATCTTCTCTAAATGAACTGTCATTATGAGCCTCCAAAACATTATGTTCTATATCAAGTTCATTAGAGATATTTTTTATATTGTTTTCTCCCCTTCTATCACAACCTGATCGCCAAAGAGTTAGCGCTCCTTCATATGGAAAATTTTCAATGTCATACTTTGTTACATATAATATTAAACATGTATCCACATGTTTATCAAGCTTGTTCCTCAACTTCTACTTCAAGAACGATAATGCACTAAACATTCTCTCATACAGCACTGATCCCAAAATCATGGTTTGACACAAATCCACTAATTTGAAATATTCTGATATGTTTTCATGCAGGTACTGGCTAGCACTTAATGTAGTCCACTACTGATGCTCCATCTGCTCCAACACATACCAAATTTTTGCAATCATTAATTGATCCATACTACTTTCCTTCAAACCATTAAGAACAAGTTCATAAATATTTTCAGCTGTAGAAGTCTCTCTCATCTTTTTAATCCCAAGTAGATAGGAATGCCTAATATGTTCATTAACCATATAAATTCTCATGCAAATCCATGAATTATTATCTATAGTCGTAACCTCATCAAAAGACAATGCCAAAAACATAGCATTTGCAATCTTCTATTTCAAGTCATCCTTTTCTACTTGAGCTAGATATCCTGCCCATCCCCAACCACTGGTTACAGACCAATGAAAAGATGGAAAGTTTGGCACTTGAAGAAAAGATTGCAATTTCATGTGATTTGGATAATCTGTCATAGGAAAACCTTTACATAAGATGTGAAATACAGTGCTCAACTATATCGGCTTAGATAACAAACTTCTTTCCATCATATTTTCAAATATAGATATGATGGTTCTTCTGCTTGCCTCAAGTTTCCTCTTACTTATTAAATATTTTTTATATTCTTCTGCATATTCAACATATCGACATTCCTTAGAAGATTTCCATCTAACAATAGATTTCTCTTTACCATTTACAATTTTCTTTTCATACACCTTTCCTGCATGCTTTTGTATCGTATCTAGCTTCATCTGAAATTTCACTACCTTTTGAGTTTTCCAACTACATGCAATACATCTAACTTGTCAGAAAACCTCATTCTCATTTGTTGGAGGTATTTCTTCAATAAATGGAAAACTTGAGACCCAATTTTCTTGGAATCGTCTCCCTATGGTCCACTGGCCTCTTTTCCTTTTCTGCGAATGGATTGTGTCACCTTCCAAGGCAAAGTATTTAACATTTTCATCACCAATTTCTGTTGAAACTGCATTTATCTCACCCTGATCACTTGAGGAACTTATTATTTCATCCATCGTATGGATATCAAATGCATTTCCACAAGAGTTAACCTCTCTCTCAGTAACATATTGTTAAAAGGAGCTTGAATCATGAAGAGAATGTGTAGTTTTGGATGGAGCCTTTTGAAAGTATGATAATACATCCATTTGCCTTGATGGTTTCTTCCCACGATTATCTTTTGACATCTCACTGAATATTCCATAAGTAAATTTTCAAATTGATTTGCAAACTTGCATCAGTAGTTTCCAAGCATTGAGATATGCTTCATATAAATTCACTTGTTCATACAAAATAGAATTGTACTTTTCAAAAGAATTGTTGAGTCAACATTGAAAAAACATATATAAGAAATTGAATTTTGAGGCAAAATGGAATTTCAAAAAAATTATTTAACAATGATAATGGGAAACTATTAACTTTTAAGACATAAAATATAATAATTCATTTGTATAACATTGAAACAACATCATCCTTGCAGGTCTATCTTAGTCCTTTTGGTTTACTAGTTTGGCTTGGGTCGATATCCATGCTAGATATCTATGGGTGGGCTTTGAATCATTCCCATTCCATGCAGTCAGTTTTTTGGACAAATTCTATTAGAAAAATTAGTGACTCTTTGAATTTTGTGCAGAAAATAGAATATTAATCCTCATGGATTTGAATGTAGGCATGATCTAGCATGAAATCCATTGTTAAATGAGTAAATTTCATATGGATTTGTTGTAGAATTCCCTTGTTTTGCATTTGTGTAGCCATCTATCATGCTAAGAAGTGGGTGAATCAATAAAATTTGCATGTGTTAAATGGGAATTCTATGTGAGCATTTATTATTCCATCTGCAGTTTTCATCACGAATCCCATCTCTTCAACAGTGCTAACACTTTTATTGGTTCTTACTAGATTAACACACTTCTCTCTATCTCGATGATTTGGGGTTTCTCGAGGCCATAGTGAGTGGAGTTTGTCACACAGATTTTGATCCCTTAATATATATATATATATATATATATATATATATATATATTATATATATATATATAGAGAGAGAGAGAGAGAGAGAGAGGAAAAAAATGGCGCTCACTCTTGTTAGGTTTTCGCACTCCTTCCCCTGCAGTTCAGCCCCATCGCCAGGGCTCCACCCTCTGCTAGAGACTATGGCAGCCAAGGGTTTCTGGGCACTAAGATATCCAAAAATAAAAACTGTTTTAGCGGCCATAGAATGAATTCTATGGCAGAGACTCTTTTGGAAATATGACATATTGTTCTGAGTTTTTCTCATGAAACAGGGGAGCGCATGAGTATGGAAGCATCTTGCTTGGTGGACAGATAAAAGACCATGAAGGGAAAGCTTTCTGTTGCTCAAAGATTCGAGCCCATTGCTGCGGAAGATTTTTACCTGCTGTTGTGGGCGAAGAGAAATGGTGAAGCCGCTGTTGTGTGGGTATTCCTCTCTCCACATTTTTTCCTTTGCTATTGTCTTTTATTTAGGTTTCCTTGGGTGGGTCTCCTCTTAGCGGTGGGGAAATACGAATGCCTTTTCCTTCTGCTGCATCTTTGTGATGGGGATTATTTTCGTCTGGATGCTGTTTTGAGAACCTTAATGGGGAGGGAAGACCGAACCGCTGTCCTCTGGAATTTTTTTAAAGGAAAGACCGACAAACATGGAAGGGGAGAGAGCTTTGGGTCGTGGTTCAAGTGTTTCGATGCGCCCCTATACACCTCTGAACAGATGTAGGAGCATGATCTCAAGGCTGAGAAGAATCCAAAGTCTTGGGTCATCCCCTTCAAAAATGACATACGTTCAGTGGACAGGATTCCCCTATTACGCACAGGACCTGTGGTTTTTTTAAGTGAGCAAAGGAAAAATAACCTCGGTGAACCTGCTCCCCTTTTTATTTTTGTGACCCAAATAGCAGAAGTTTCAGGGGGTAAAAAAACAAAGCTAGCCCTCAAGGACCCTGAACAGGAACGAACACAAATTTTCATTAGAACCCTGTCAGGGAATACTATCTGCAAGCAAATCTAGACAGGAATGCTGATAAAAATATAAAGGATGAAATACAAGAAGAGTTAGGCATCAGAGCAAACCTGCTAAGCTTGATACATGCAGGTAAAATTCTATAGGATAACTTTACAGTACAGCTCTATGGCATTGTGCGAGACTCAACCATCATACCAAGCACAATGCTGAGAGGAGAAAGCTTTGGTTCCTGCTCAAAAGGCACAGGTTCTTTCAAGGATGTTGTCAAAGGGAAGGGCGAAGCCATAAACAAACCATCACCAACACAAGATCCACTTGGACCCTATATTGTGGAGCAAAGATTGCTGACTCCAGTATTGCAAATTGATTTGCCTGAGGTAAATAATTTTCATTCTGATTTTTCTTCCTTGGCTGCCATATGCAGATTCAACGATTTTTGGCCTAAAACAGATGCATTAAGACAATGGATCTTCTCCACATGGACTACAAATTGTGACATCCTTTTGTGCTCCAAGGGGTTATTTATTGTCAAATTCGACACAGTCAAGGAAAAAGAATATGTCCTCCATGAGGGGCCATGGTTCTGGGGCAATGCTGGACTCTTCATGACCCCCTGGTTTCCGAGTTTTGACCCCTCCTCTATGGTGGTTTCCAAAATGCCAGTTTGGGTCAGGCTTCACAACCTCCCATTACACTTCTGGTTTCCCAAAGTTTTTGAAGCAATGGGGAATGCTATAGGTAAATACATCAAGCAAGATGTGGAAAGAATTGCAAGGTGCATTCATACATTTGCTAGAATCTGTGTGGAGGTTGATCTTAGTCAAGGGCTACCTGACAGTATAATTTTGATCCATAACAACACTCAGTGGAAACAACCACTAGATTATGAAAACACGGCCTACATATGTCGACGCTGTCAACAAACAGGACACCTCCGTAATAACTGTCCACAAATCAAAAGAGAAAACAGAAGGAAAAAGAAACAAGTTCATAAACTGACAATGCACAATGAATCTAGAAGAAGAAACAGAGGACGAGGAGGCAATTAACCCTCCACCTGAGTAGGATGATGATCCTATTGGGGAAGATGCCACGACAGCCATCCCCATGGCTAACAATCAGGAACAAATGTCCCCAGATTCCGGAAAAATTGCAGCATAGGAATTGATGGACTCTTAGTTGGAGAAGATACTAGATTTAGAGGACACGAGTGGAGCTAAAAGACAACATTCTCCAGATCACTCTGATACAAACAAGGAAAATCCTTGCATAATGGGGGACTCTTCTCTCGTACTTTTTTCATCCTCACAGACTCTGGGGGAGTGGCGAAAGGTTGAGAAGAAAAAGGGGAGGAAAGCATAATTTCCTCCCCATTTGTACTATATTTCTTGGTTTTTTTTTTTTTTTTTTGACTGCAGACTTTGTGCTACTTATCGCATATGCAATTTTGCATCTACAAAATGTAATTTTGTTATTATTAATAAAATTACGATTTTTCGCAGGGGAAAAAATAAAATATAATATATATATATATATATATATATATATATATATATATATATATATCACTTTCACTCCCTAAATCAGATATATATAAGCTTTTGCTCCCTAAAATCCAGATATATATAAGAGCAAGGATGGATGGATGTGAATGTCAAACGAAAATTTTGCTGTACATGTAGTTTTTGTTGTTTTTGGATGTGAAGAATAATTTGATTTACATATAATACCACATCAGCCATTTCAATATATGAGTAGGCATAAGATATTGGTCTTTGCATATATTTTGCCGTTATGAGATGGCCATTTGTGTATGTGGATGTTTTGGATGTGAAGAATAATTTGATTTATATCTCACTATAGCAATTTCAACTATGGCTCGACTTTAAAAAATGCATGCAGGAAGGAAGCAATTATGTCATGTATAATATCCCCAAGTCATTAGCAACATGAGAAGCACTCTGGTAAACATTGAAAATTTAATTTTGAAATGTGAGAGTGGGGGAAGGTTGAAAATTTAATTTTTAAATGTGAGAATGGGGGTTAGCACAATACGTTTCTAGAGCATTCAAGTATTTTTTTTTCATTATCAGTGATATTATGGATATTGGAATATACAATGTCTAATTCTTCTTTGACACATCCTCATGATGTTGTGAAAAGGGTAGAATATGGATTTCTTAGGGAGAGTGCAAGGTGCGTGCTCAAATATATATATGTGTACAAGATTTTGCTTGTTTGACCTATTTTGGCCAAAGGCAGATGACAGTGTGTTGCATCATATGTTGTTTGAGATAGGATGGGATGCCCACTACAACATTGCAGAATAATGTCATGTTTGAGGATATGACACGGGAACAAGCCAAGTGAAAAGGAACTTGACAACTTTTGGCTATAACACACATTGTCATTTTGGAGGAGAGGTGGAAGAAAGGTTAATTTATTATGATAAGAATGTGAAGTTCATTTTGATTGGTAATGATATAGATGTCATGCTTATGACTCTGTTTTTAAGAAAGAAATAAACACAACAGGTTTTCCTTCTTATTTATTACTTATTCGGGTAATGGAATTTACAATGCTTGCAACCTCCAATCGTTGTTGTTGTTACAACAACTAAAACCACAACATGACCAAGTCCTCTTTATCTTGCAAGTCCCATTGGTATGAGTCTCGGTTTCACCTACATTCACTGTATAAGCTAGTTGTCAATGGCTCCTCTTAAAACTAGGAATTATGGTTACCCTGTTTCTGCATTTTCTCTACTCCACTCACTCACACACACACACACATACACACACACACATATAGTAGGATTGGTGGACTCATTTTGGGCAGAAGGTAGGTGACACTTTGAACATCATTCAAACCCGATGTGAAAATAGGAATGAGAATTTGCAACTTTGGTCTTTCCCCTTCTTTCAAGGTAAGGTGGTGTTGTGTTGTACAACAACCCCCCAATTTGAAAATTTTACAGAAACAACCTTTAATTAGAAATGGGTCCCCTTTTGATGAACTTAGTAAAATTTGTGATTTCATAAATCCACATGCCTGGCATTAATGATATCACACATGAAAAACCTTTATCAAAAGGCCTGATATAATTGAATTATTATTTGAAACCTTTAGAATAAAATATGAAGTATTCCTTTGAAAAATATTCATAAGAGGATCTCTGATGCGATAAAGTGATTGGAGATCACATATCGCAAGGATATAAAGATACATTCCAAAAGGGCCTATGCTAAAACTTTGATTCGATAAACATAATCGCAATTGGCAGCCGGAGGTATCATATGACAAAAAGCTAAAGCACTAGTGGATTCCCTGATTGCGATTCATAAATAAGGCACACATTTCAAGGATAATTCGTTAAGAGGTATGGTTTGCAAGCATAAGTCTTTTAAAAAGAATAAATTAAACCAATTCGCTTTAAGCATACCTCCACCTTATTATGTTTTCCTTTATCACAATCGGAGCTATCAGGGGCTATCACATTAAACCTTACCTATTGAACCTCCTGATTGCGATTTGTGATTTATCGCTTATCACTGATCGGGGAAATCTAAAGACATGCTTGAAAGGATCACGAAGGATATGGCTGATGCGGCGGGTAATGATGACATTTATTTACTACGATTGGTGGCTATGACGGTTATTAATGTCAAATTTAAAGGTGAACCATTCAAGGATTTCACCCGTGGTGATTCTTAATTACATTTGGTTTATCATATACGAATTGCCTTAATTCTTTTCATTTCCCTATTAAGCTTTCAACAGAAATATTTCTCTGTTACGTTTTCCATTGTCTGTGCAGAGCTTCTATGAACTCATGAATCTAGAAACGATGGGAAAGAAATCGAAGAAAGCCAAAGCCCTGTTGTAGTTAAAGAACTAGAGCTGAATAAGAAAGGATTGATATCAGATACAACTTGCCTCAGTTTAGGAAATGCAAGCTGGGAGAGTATCTATAATTTAATAGAATTAGAGGAGCCTGAAGAACTCGAAGAAGAAGCTACTGAAGATTCTAAGAGCAAATCATAAAATACATTTAAAGAATTGGCTTGCTCATACCTACACAGAATAGTAGCGCGTGTCAAGGTTTTGCCATATAATGATGTGGTCAGATGGATTGTTGAAAGCATTGCAACTACAGACATGAGGTTTAGTACAACCGAAGGAAAAGTGTTCGGGTCATTTAGAGCAGAGGATCTTAGGCAAATGTATCATTTACCAAAGCCAGAGAAACATTACAATAAAGCATTCTTAGAGGCTTTTGTGAAAGAAAACGACATTGAATCAGACCCTATCAGGCAATGGAGACACTTCCCGACCAAACACAAGTGGCCCACCCAACATTCATAAAGACATAGAAATAATCCCTGAAAATCCCTCTGATGAGATTGTTTTGCTTGTAGAAGAGATACCACCACAGGATGTCTTTTACAACCCTAAGCATAGGGCTGTAGTCAAAAAGCAAAGGAAAAAGAGGAAAATTGATCACTCTCCTCTTTTGACTCCTCAGATGGAAATGATGAATGTGGTATGGAGGGAGGAAGTAAATCCCTCCGAAGATCTAAAGAAACTTTCTCAGTATGTCAGAGCATATACAATAACAACAATAGATAAGGCATCAGAGGTTAGTAACTTGTTGAAAGAAAAGGACCAAGCAATCATTCTGCTAGAAGCATAATCACAAGAAAAACAACAGAAAATAGAACAACTCGAACAGTGGTTGGCGGCACAGAGACAGCTTAATGAGTAGTTGAATGACCAATTGGTTAATGAAAAGCAAAGAATTGATGAGAAGGCCATTCATAAGCAGCAGGAGTTGTCTCAAGCATTGAGAAAACTACAACTATTGACCGAGCAGATGAGTAAATCAAAATAAGAGAAAACCGCTCAAATGAAGGATCAAATAGAGCGATTCAAAGAATATCCCAAGGTAGAAGAATTTAGAATTGAAGCCTTGGAGATGACCAAGGCTCTATCTCGACAGTTATACCTTCTATGTTCTAATATCTCATCAGTTGTTCCTTTATGTGACATCTCAACAACTATGATCAATAAATCAGCAAATGCAAGGCTTGAGCTAGAGAAGGCAGATGAAAACTTAACTAAGTTTCTATCTTGGCAAGATTCAGCTGAAGGAAAAGCTGCCAACCTTCCAAAAATACAGGAGTAACATAAAGAAATTCTATTTTCCAAATGGGAGTCTCAATTAATGAAAGCTGAGAGAGCTACATCTAGATGCAGATCAGCGACAAATAATTTGATTGAATTAATCAACAATAGTCTTTATTTATGTAATCTAATAACATAATGCTCTCCAGGAAAACTCCCACAAGTGAAATCATTGGAACAACAGTGGAAACAGGAGCTAATGCATAGAGAAAAACTAATCGGAGGAATTCAGAGCTTAACATGGGAAACGTTTTGGTTTTTCCTTGTGAAACCACATAGTCAACGAATGGTGATGAAGTGTCTCACGGACGCAATTAGCCACATGATACCTGAACTTGCCGATGCCACATTTACAGCTCAGTTACACTCTCGTATGAGTCATCCGCTAGAACTCCAGCCAATGCTTGCCATTTTTCAACTTCGATCAAAAAAAGATCAGCCAATACAGTGAACCTTTTTGACCGTCTGCAGCACTGCTATTTCAAGATGAATTCCATATTTTTATGTTTTGGTTATACTAGCACATAACATATTTCTTCCATAGTTTTTTATTTTTGTAGTATTTATAGACCCTTTCATGCTTTTGGAAAGGGTCCTCAATTTTGTATTAATACTTAAATCGGAGGTTACACTATTGTACTTTCGATATATATATATATATATATATATATATATATATATATATATATATATATATATATATATATATATATATATAAATAAAAGACTGGACTAGAATTCTGAGCTTTGATAAAAGAAGGCTTTTATGAGATATGCACTTTTGCTTCCTATGAAAGTATTCTCAAATTAGAAGATGGGATTTGAATGTGACTCACATCGGAGGAGATCCAAATGCATATGGTACTACTATATATGTCTTTTCTTTATGCTTCTATATGAATCATCATTTATCAACTTTGCTATTATTGATGTGTATATGTTTCTATAACAATTCTTTAATATGTCACTATTGAATGTTTCTGAATTGTCGTCTTTCATAAGTATATGTCAGTAATATATTAAGATTAGTGTGATAACAATTTAATTATTACTTTGTTCAATTAATTGAACAAAGTAATTATCATATGAATACTTATTTTTATCTATGAGTAAGTCATCTTCATGTTTACTTGTCAATAAAAACAATCAAGAATCGCATTAAGAGAAAGAATTCCTGGGATAGATTAGTTATATTTATATATTTTTGCATTTTAGAATAGAGCACTTATCACTCCTGTTAGATACTATAAGCCGATCATCCATTCAACTCATATATCACTGGGAAACTAGTCCCATTACATCCAGTCGGAGTCACCACACCAAATGGACAAGGACCTGCTTTAAGGTCTGGACCGGGTGGTTTTCCCCGATGTTGATGTAGCGATTTTCGAGGCATCAACAGGTAGAAAAATCAATTGTGACATTGGATTTTTGGTTTCTGATGCATGAAATATTTTTGAGCCAAATATTTGCAAAATTGTTCTCTTCTCTTCCACATTATTATCCTTAATGATTAAAAAAGAATAAATTGCTTCACTTGACCCACGTTGGCTCCAAAAAATATATTTCACAAATCCAATGATAGAAAATATGTCCAGTTGTGAAAGTCTCCATTCTAAATTCGATTTTGATGGTTCAAAAAAAATTATTTCACGTTGTAAAAACCACAAATCCAATGACAGACAATACGTCCACTTGTGAAAGTATCCATTCTAAATACAATTTTCATGGGTCAAAAATAGATATTTCACATTGTAAAAACCACAAATCCAATGACAGACATCTTTGTTGACAAAGAATTCAAAAATTGAATGATTTACAAGCGAAAACACACCTTTATAACACATCTGAAATCTTACCATTTTAAGACTATCATGTTAATGAAGTGAGAAACTACACTATAAAACATATGGGACTGGCCTAAACTAGAGAATCTCATTTGCAAAAATAAGCCTAAATCGGAGAACCTTGATTGCAAAAACCAGAAATTATATATAGTGATAGCATTGGTATCAATGTAAAATTGTACATGGGTATTGATACCTTACATCTATGGAACAATCGTGAAATACTAAAATTCAAACATCATTTAAAAATTGGGTAACATTAACTTCAAGCAGAAGAAATGTATGGAAAACATCTTAGCCCTGTGGTATAAATTCTAGAGAAAGTTGAAGCCAACAAGAGTCAGATCAGATATCATGGAGTTCTATATTGCTTCAAATTGGAGAGAGAAACTACTTCCATGCTTCAATTTGATCAACATGCGTACACATTTGGTGACTTATAATCCGATTGAGAACTCAGGTAAGCAGGGATGAAGGGTTTGAGTAATACTATCAAGCAGAACTAACTCGACAGCTAATTTTAAGTCAAGTCCACTTGTGGCCCGATCTCAGTTATGCACTCAAGGATGTCCAGACTGTTATTATATTTTGAAAATAATCGTACTGGATTTAATTATTCTATGGCTTTGGTCAAGTGTCTAACAATTTGCTGTGATTGTCTCTAAGTTCCTACTAGTTATGGGCATCAACACTTATGGTTAAAATATTTTTCTGATATTAATATAAATAGAAACAGAAGAATTGGTCATACAACTGTTAGTCATACAAGTGTTCATTAAAGTGAGGAATAATGGCATCCAAAAGCAGAATGTTGAGCAGTCCATGAAATATCCAAAAAGATATCCGTTATTAATAGCTCTTTGACACACAAAAAATCATTATTGATAGATTCATGAGGTATTCTAAAATGAGAAGGTTTTGGAACAACCTCTAAGTAGTCTATGGCCGAGGCATTTTATCGAAGTATTCTATGGATTTCGCCAAGTTCCCAACAATTGTTGTTATTGTGCTTAAGTTTGGCTTCTACCTCTTGGCATCAACACTTCTAGCTGAAAGATTTTCCTTATGTTGATATGAATAGAAACAGAAACAAAAGTGTTCACTGAAGCAACAAATAATGACGTGTGAAAGCAGAGTACTGTGCCCTCAATGAAATATACAAAAATAAGTCCATTGATAATATCTCCTTGATATTAAAAAATCATTATTAATAGATTATGCTGGCATTCTAAAATGAAGAGGTCAGAAAGAAAACAACCTCTTTTCTCTCACCTAGTCTGGCTTTGGCCATGTTCCCAACATTTGTTGTTATTGTGCCTAAGTTTGGATTCTACCTATGGGAATCAACACTTCTGGTTAAAAGTTTTTTCTGATATTTTAATATAAATGGAAGCAATAGGATTCATCACAAAAGTATTTATTGAAGCAAGAAATCATGACATGTGAAATTAGAATACCATGCACTCCATGAAATCTACAAAAGGAACTCCATTGATAATAGCTCTTTGACCTTAAAAAAATCATTATTAATAGATTGAATGGAACCCTAATATCAATCTGTGAACTGAATGACACTTGCAAAAAAACAAGAAAAAGGTTGTGGCTTACCTGGAATGCTAAACCCCTTCAGATTATGATTCACAAATTGCCAAGAAATGCAGGATTCCACACAAAGTGTATACCCTAGCACTAGTTGCAATGAGTCTCCAAGAAATGGAGGATTCCACACAAAATGTACACCTTGGTCGCTATGAGGCGTATTTCTCTCTAGCCTGCTCTCTGTTTAAGGCATTTCACCTGCTACTGGTCAAGGTATGAGGTCTTTTTTGGCCTCCTCTAGGACTTCAACCCCCCAAAAAAATGCTTGTGCGTCCTAAGGCCTTTTGGATTCCTACAGCGGGCAGATATGAGGTTGTTAGGCCACTTTCTAGGGCTTCGGCCTACTCCTTTTGACTTAGAATAAAATAAACCTCAAGAATAATTTCAATGGGCTTATTTTTGCCTATAAACAAATCCTTCTAGAGCTCGGAAAAGAAACAGAACATTTTCCTTACTTTTGGACAGACTTTGACCTCTTCACATGCACAGAGCAGACTTCCTATTGTCCTCTTTGAGCTCAGCTTCTCCTTGAGATTCTGTTGTTCATTCCTTAAGCTAATGTTATTCATAAGAATGGATTGCCATAGCTCTGTTTAGACTTCGTGGATGCCCTCTAACTAGTGTTGGGCACCAAATCAGGCTATCTTTCTATTGCATTTCCATCCCTCTTTTTAACCTTTTTTCACTTATTCACCTATGTTTGCTATGTTAAATCCACAAGGTAAATACCCCTTTCCTGTCTATTGGAATACTTTATTAATGAATTAAAGTCGTGGGGTTTTTCCTATTCACAACACTAAGACTTATGTTTGACCGTAGTTTCTGGAGAACAGGTATCAATCTTTCAGCATTCCGCAACAGATTCGCAATTCACAACAACGACCAGCCATAAGGAAGCCATGTAGCTAGAATCGCAGATCCCTGAACCATTCTTGGACCATTCGCTGATCTTGTCTATCTCGTGTTGGTGCCATTCCAAAATAATGTACATTTCTGGGTATACGATTACCAGGTTTTGGGGAAATATGTTGTTCTCCCTCATTGTGTATAAAAGGCACGTTATTCCTGTAAATGGGGGACTCCCCATAAATATTGTAATATCTCTTTCCAGATTAATAAAATATCATCTCTTTTGCTGCTCGATTCTTCGTTGTGATTAACGCATCCCTAATCAGAGAGTTGGGCTCTTCTGATCAGGTGCTACGTATTTCTGTGTGTGTTATTTATTATTTCATGATTGTTGTTACAACTTGTTAATCCCTGTAATGCTTTTCTTGAGTTATGTATCTAGTTTAGTTTTACAAATATGTTTTGAATTTTAATCATGAACCCTTGGTTAGTAATGGATGGTACTCTTGCCCCTGCATATATCTTGTGTGTTGCCTTGAAAGGATATGCACACGGATTGATAAATTATTGTAGGAAAAAGGGTGAATAGATTGTTCATATGTAGACCCCAACATTTTGGCGCCATTGTTGGGGAGGCTAACAAGGTGCAAGACACAATCCGAACCAACCAGAGCGTAAATCTCTCGTCCTTGGGAGAGAACAAGTTTTCTCACTCTACTCCAGGTCCTGAGCCTAGATGTTCTTTCTATTTTTTTTAGTTGCTTTCTTGTTTTGATTGGGCCACCCTCTTGTCCTAGGGAGGGAGGAGTCTTTTGATGCCCTGCTCTAGGCCCTGAGTTAGATTTATTTCTTTCAAACCCTTGTGTGTTTTAATTTCGAGAAACCCTAGCTTTTATGCTGGGGAGGGAGGAGTCCTTTGACGCCCTTCTCCAGGACCTGAACCATAGATTCCTAATTTTTTTAGCTATCTCTCTTTTTGTAAGATTTTTCATCTTGGGGAAGGAATGGTCCTTTGACACCTTGCTTCAAGACTAGGGCATTGTAGGTTGATACCAAGACCTTCTGTCATATCAAGATTTGTATGAACATAGAACCAAATAAGAGGGGCAGAGGAAGAGCCCCAAAGAGGGGAGGACTAGACTTGGGAAGAAATATTTATATCTAGCAAATTATAGCAAAAGTTGAACTGGAAGCATCCTCTCGCACAGCTATGAGACCAGGTGCATGGAGAGTAAAGTCTGAGGGACAATTAGTAGATCAACCAGTGTTGTCTACAACATTCTTTGGTGATTCGACACAGCAGGCCCCTCCAATAGTTGAGGAGACATCCAACAGTATACCTGACCAGGGGAACCTTACGCTGGTAATAGAAGGGGAAGAGGTTGCAAGCAGAACATTGACAGGGTCAGGCCACTCCAGCAAAGGAAAGTAGGTCATAGCCGAGGGATCAAGTCATTAGGACATAGGAGAAGGAAACGAAGGGGCACTTGCATCACCAAGGGATTGGGGAAGTGTTGTCAAAGCAACTCGAACCTGAGTGGTAAGGAATCCTCGTCCATATTCCACAAAGCCTATTGAAATACCCAGCGGTTATTGGAGGATATTTATGGCTCCTACAACCTCCACCATCAAGTTTCCGATCAGGGATCTGGGAGCTGGTGTGCCCACAAAGCCTATCCCATTAGCAACCTTACCAAGCTTTCATGGGCTTGTTTAAAAGACCCCGACACGTTTTTATTCGAATTTGACATAGTGTGCCAGGGGTATGACTACATGATGGATGCCATGAAGTTAAAAATTTTTAATACTACATTAAAAGGGACAATGTTGTGATGGTTCATGGGCCTTGGAGGAAGCTCTATTTCCACATGGGATGATGTGCTGACAGCTTTTTTGGAAAAATACCAGGATTACTGCAAATCCCATAACATCAAGGAGGAACTTTTTAAGTTCACACAAAAAGAAGATGAGAGCTTGGAAGATTGTGTGGAATGATTTAAGTACACATTACAGAGGTCAAGTCACTCCGACTTGGATAAGAAGATTTTAAAAATTATCCTCCTATGGGCTTTTCATTAGGAATCTTTGGAACTGTTGAACATTGTAGGAAAGGGAGACATCTCTAAGGAAAGATTCGAAGTTATCTGCGAACTATGCATTCAGTGCTTGAGGGGGCTTGCAAGAAATAGACAAGGGATTTGCTCAGTAAAGGTGTCTAGCAGGGGTGTTACGAAGGCAGAAATTGGAAACTTGCTAAACAACTTGAGAATGGATATCCTCAACACTCTATCAGCACAAATGGATATGCTACAAGTAAAATAGAAGCAGTTGGAATTGGACAGGACCATGGCTATATTCTGCCCGAAGTGTATAAAGAAGCACCCGGAGAGGGAATGTCCATTGAACTCAATAGAGGAATGTGAAATCTATGAATTAAATCATGCAACAAGCTCATGGCCCTCCTTGCCAGGCCTGAAAGCAGTGTTTTAAGGGACAGGGGAAGACACAAAGCAATTCTACCTCATGGGGTCTAGAAAGCCATGGCAGCCTTGACCACCAATGGGAAATCAAGCTATGTACTTAGAACCATCTCAATATTTCAGTAATTTCAATATGAATCCTCAGTCCATGCCCTATCCTCCCATGTGGCCACAATACCAGTTTCCACCTTGGCAGCAGTGGAACCCTCAAGCTAGTTCGAGCTCCCCATGGGCTCCAACTTGGCGAGGATCCTCTCTTGGGAAGTTTCCTCAGCCGATGCCACAACAGCAACTCCAACTGCCCTCTAATGTGCCTCCTAGTAGTCAACCTTCCCATCCTCAGCTTCCAATCCAACCTAACCCGAATCCTAATAATAAGGGAGTTCATCAAACCGACACTCTTAACCTACCTTTGTATAACATTTCTACTGCAAAGTTGTATGAAATGAATTTGCAATCAGGGCGGACAGTCAATGTTCAACCTCCTCCAGTTATCATTGAACAACTTGATAGTGAAGGTAAGGAATCATAATTAATTAATAAAGAACGAAAACAAATTGGTAGAAACTAGGCGCCTCCTGCAAAACAACATCAATCTGAACCACCTTATCCAGAGAGACTGACTTTGAGTAAATCAAGCCCTCAAGCTGAATTCAACTTATTAGGTGAATTACAAAACTTATTTGTCAAAATTCCCCTGTTACAAGCTATGAAGGATGTACTGATATATGCAAAGACTCTTAGGGAATACTGTTCAAAGAAACTTGCAAGGAAATCCAAAGACCCCCTTACTATTCGTGTCGTGGGAAAATTATCAGATTTTATGATGGGAAAGTCAATGCCTGTAAAGTATGGAGATCTAGGGAACCTAATTTTGACAGTACAAATTAATGGGGTAGAGATTTTGAATGTGTTGGTAGACCTAGGTGCTACCATCATTGCTATCACCGCTAAAACTATGCATACATTAGGTCTTCGTAACTTGAAACATACACCTATAGTGTTAGAACTGGCAGATCGATCTACAGCAAAACCAGTAGGGAAGTTAGAAGATGTAACAATTTCGGTGGATTCATGGCACTATCCCATATATTTCCTTGTCTTACATACGCAATCTTCGGTTGGCGGCCATCCCCTGATTTTAGGTAGACCATGGCTGGTTACTTCAGATACTTACATTGGATGTTGTTTAGGGCACATGGTCATTTCAAATGGGAACAACAGTAAGAACTTAGTGTTATACCCACCTGCAAAACCGAACCCATCCATAAAACCAGCAGGTGGCAAGAAAATTTTATCCAAGAAGGAGCCTGAAACAGAAAATGAGGAATTAAGACTAGTACTTACTATTGGGTAGGCCCTCCAGTTAAAAATGGAATCGGAGGATGATGTAATCACCTCTTTTATGGATGATCCTTGCTTCGTTTCAGAGCCAAATCAAAAAATCCTAGAATCCATCCTAAGCTGTGAAACACAGGAAACTATTGAAACAACAGAAGGATCAGAGGAGCTACCCGTAGATGCACCCCATGGAAGTGTCCCAGTGGAATTAGAACTAGGAAAGACCCTAAACATTGATCCAGACCTGTCAAATTCCCAGAAGAAGAAACTTGTAGATGTCCTTCGTAAACATAAAGAAGAATTCACCTCGTATTACTCAGACATGAAGGGGATTCCTACTAATTTATGTACTAATTTTGCACTTTCTAATACCCTAAACACCCACGCAGGTATGTAGTTTCATTGGTTGTGTTGGTTATTATAGGCTCTTTATAGAAAATTTTGCTAAAATAGCACATCCACTTTTTCAATTGCTGAAAAAATATTTTGTGTGGACAGATGACTGTGATGTAGCCTTCATGAAAATGAAGGAATTGGTCTGTAGCGTTCCAATCCTTAAGAGGGCCAAACTGGGCATTACCTTTCCACATTCACATAGATGCTTGCCAAACAGTGGTTGGTGCAGTATTAGGACAACAAGAGGAGAGGGTACCATATGCAGTTTACTATGTTAGTAAGAATTTGGCTCCTGCTAAATTAAATTACACAATGAATGAAAAAGAGTTCCTTGTTGTCATCTATGCCATCAACAAATTCTGGCACTACATTACTAGGTATCCTACGTTTGTACATACTGATCATGCAGCTATCAGGTATTTAATGAATAAACTTATTACCCCTGGTTGCATTACAAGATGGCTTTTGCTACTACAAGAATTTGACATTTCTATAGTAGATAAACCAGGGAAGGACTATGTGGTTGCAAATTTCATGTCTAGGATAGAAAATGATGATAAGAATACACTAATTGAAGATAATTTTCGAGATGAACATCTTTTTTCAGTTTCTGCTAACACTCCGTGGTATGAATATATTGCTAACTATCTTGCTACAGGGAAGGTGCCTCGTCATTTTTCATATAAAGATCAAAGGAAGATTATTCATCATAGTACTCGATATTCATGGATGGCAGGGTATGTCTTTCATAGAGGGGTCGACCAACAGATTCGGAATTGTGTGGTAGAAGATGATATCTATGAGATATTAAAAGCTGCCCATGACGACCCCTGTGGAGGACATTTTGTAGATAAGATAACATGCCATAAAGTGTTGCAGATGGTTTACTACTGGCCTTCCATCTTTCGTGATGCTAGGGATTATGTCCGTAGATGTGATAGTTGCCAACGAATGGGACAACCTGGGAAAGAAGATTAAATGCCTCTATAGCCCCAAGTATTCCTCGAACCTTTCAAGAAATGGGCCATCAATTTTGTTGGACCTTTCAATCCACCTTCTCATCAGAAAGCTCACATCTTGGTCTGCACCGATTATGTGACTGAATGGGTAGAAGCCAGAGCGGTCACAAGAGAAACAAAGCAAGTAGTGGCAAACTTTATTTTTGAAAAAATGTTTGCTCGATACGGTACTCCAAGGGAAATTGTGTTGGATGGAGGGGCACAGTTCACATCTCACATTATAGGGAAGCTAATGCAGAAATACGGGGTTAAACATAGAGTGACAACCCCCTATCACCCCCATGCGAATGGACAGGTAGAAAGTACAAACAAGATATTGGAAAATATTTTGACAAAAATAGTAGCAAGTCATCGCCGAGACTGGGCACATAAACTTCCAAAAGCTTTATGGGTGTATAGAAAAACATGGTGGAACACAACCGAGTTTTCTCCATTTGAGTTAGTCTATGGGAAATCCCCCTTGTTTCCAGTAGAATTTGAGATTAGTACACTCAAAACAGCTTTAGACATAGGCCTATACCTATCAGAAGCACAGAAACACTGACTCGAACAACTGAATGAGTTGGATGAGATTCGATCAGTAGCTGTCTAGAAGACTACTACTGTTCAATGACAGAGAATAAAATGGCTTGATAAATTCATCAATAGTAAGGTGTTTCACGTGGGGAATTGGGCATTAGTTTATGACTCCCGATTTAAGGATTTCAAAGGCAAGCTTTGCACTCACTAGATGGGACCATATGAAGTGGACGCAATATTTGACAATGGAATAGTTAGACTAATTACAATAGATGGGAATCATACCTCATTCTTAGTAAATGGACACCGTCTAAAGCTATACCACCGTCTAGCCTCTAGAGATGCCTTTGTCAAACACCTTTCTGATTCATCTGGTTTAATGGTTGTTGGTATAAAGGACACTCTCACTCTACTCTAAAAAAAAGTATATATATATAAATACTCTTATTACTTACTTTTTTGTATTTTACAAGAATAACAAAGGAATATGGCTAGGAGAAATGTAACACTTGATGTTGTTTCTCTACTGGTGCTGCTACTAACCTATTGTTGTTACTCCACTGGTGATGTTACTCCGTTGGTGCTGTTACTCCACTAGTGTTGTTACTCCACTGGTGCTGTTACTCTGATGGTGTCGTTACTCCACTGGTAGTTTGCTAGTGTTGTTACTCCGCTAGTACTCCATTGTTGTTGTTACTCCGCCGTTTCTATTACTACACTGGTGATGTTACTCCTCCGGTTTTGTTACTCCGTCATTGTTGTTACTCCACCATTGTTGTTACTCCACCAATGCTATTACTCCGCTAGTGCTGTTACTCTGCCATTGTTGTTACACTGTCGGTGCTATTACTCCATCATTGCTATTACTCTGCCGTTGTTGTTACTTTGCCATTACCGCTACTCCACCGGTGTCGTTACTTCGTCGTTGCTGTTACTCCACCGTTGTTGTTACTCTGACGATGTTGTTACTTCGTCGGTGCTCTTACTCAGTCATTGTTGTTACTCCGTCGGTGCTATTACTCCACTGTTTCCATTACTCTGTCGGTGCTATTACTTCACCGTTGCTATTATTCCAATGGTGTTGTTACTCCGCTAGTGCTGTTATTCCGCTGTTGTTGTTACTTTGCCGATGTTATTACTCCGCCGTTGTCATTACTCCGCCATTGCCATTACTCCGTAGTTGCTATTACTCTATGTGCAGTTACTCCACCACAAGGTAGGTCCCCAGGTATGTGTCTGATAACTTTTACAGATTTAATTAAAATATTCCAAAAATACACCAATACATGCCGCAGACAACTGTAATTAAGTTAGGGTGAACCGTCATAATAAATGATGACGTACCATGAAAATGCATTTATGACACATGATTCACACCAAACTAAATCTAATGATTATGGTACTTCGTAATCATGACCTCGATGCATTGGAATGCGTATTCGTACACAAAGAGTCATTACCAGTCACCTCCCCAAAATGTTTCATTAAACCACTAAAAATATCCAACTGTACTACCATAACTTGCCATCATTCCCTGAGATTTCTCAAACGTACCAGTACTATTCCATCCTTTTTCCCTGAGGCAACCATGACATTATTACTGTTGCCAATGGTTTGGATCCCTGTCATTCTCCCCTACCAGCTAACTGTATTCGTCGTGCTGATCCCGCCTCTACAGCAATGGGTGGACGGTGTGTGCGGCATGAGCCAAAAGATACAACAAGAGTTCGAAACAGTCAGGAGGTATGGCAGGTCTTCAAAAATGCAGGATGGAATGTATACTTTTACACGTTGAGGGGGTTGAACGAGGAAATTGCAGTAGAATTCGCACTCAACCTAGGAGTAGAAAGCTCTCGGGTCTGTAGGATAGAAGTCCCTATTATGGAGGAAGCCATTGCAAAAGTTAAAGGGTTCCCTCAAAATGGAAAATGATGGTTTTCAAAAATGAATTCCCTCTCGGAGTTTCCTGAAGTCTTCTTGAAAGCAGGAGAAAGCATCGTGAGGAAGGGTCGAGGATACGACCGAAACTCATTACCACATCCATGGGGAGGGGTAGTTGAGTTTGCCATAAAATATATAACTTGTGAGGGAAGATACTCCACTGTATTCAAATATCATCTCCGAATATTAGCTCACCTCCAATTCCCCCAAGCAGAGGCCTTTTCACTAAATATGCCTTATTTCTTACTGAGAAGTCTTCAGCTGATGGCACATTCAGCTCAAAGGTCGCAACAGGTGTTGGCGGTCATTACCCACCATGGGCTAGTCTAGCTATTGGTGATGAATGCAATTAGACGAATCCCGATCCCGTGGGAACTGTTTCAGGATTCCACGGAGGAAGAGATAGAAGCCATTGTGGCCACCAGGGAAGATGAACCAGAAGCAATGGAGGAAGAATATGCAGAAGGAGATGACTATGTCGACCAAGAGGAGCCGGAGGAGATGGAGATGGAAGCCGAAGATCTTGAAGAAGAGGCTGCTCCTCAAGAGCAAGCCACAACTGTGGAACCAATGGAAGACGTAGGAGTTGACATAGAAAGACCCACTAGTACCATGGCCGAGGCTGTTCCACAAGAACTAGGCTCGATTGTGGAGCTAGCAGAGAAAATTGACAGCATGACAACAACAGAGGCAGTACCCCAACAAGCAAGGATCAGATAATTGGTAGATATTGTGACCGAAGGTACCCCACAAGGGCTTCCTGCCATCATGGAGCTGATGGAGGAAGACAACCCGAACGAAGAAGATGTCATGACCACCTCGACCATAGAACCAATGGAAGAGGAGGAACTAGGACAAGAAGAGCTTGGAGCTGGGAAAACCATGGAACCTGTGGAGGAAGCTCTGGGAGAACTAGGGCATGAGGCTGGCACTGCTCCATAAGAACCAACATCAACCTCAGGACCGAACACTGAAGATCTCTACTAGTTCTCCTTTTTCTCTTATACCTCAAGAGGAGAAAGTGTATCTCGCTCCCCTTAGAGAACAAAAGAAGATATCGTCATTCCTCTTGCCTTGAATTTATCATGAAGACCACAACTGGGTGGGGTAGATTTTGCTTAGGTGATAGGCACTTCGGAGCCTTAAAGGGGAGAAGAGGCAGATATCCCTAAGGCAGGGGAACCGGGAAGGGTTCCAGTAGACACATTAATAGGAGAGCATCTCACAAGGGCACCACTAGTCATGGTGAGCACTCAACAAAGGAAAGCAGCTGTTGGCGAAAAGGAGGGACCAAGCAAAGTGGTCTGAACGAATAAGCCAGTGGTAAAGCCAGGTGAGAAGGCCGTGAAGCAAGAAATAATCGAAGAAGAATGGGCAGTGGAGGAAAACCTGACAATGGGCATGGCAGAAGCTGTCATGGGGGATTTACCTCTAGTTGCTGAAACTGAGGAAGTTTTGGTTAAGCAAGAATGGGTGGAGTTGTGTGAACAACGAAGACTCCATGTCAAGCAAAAATACCAGCTGCAATTTAAAGAAACAATGCAGCTTAAGATGGAGGTAAGGAAACTAAGGAAGTAGGTACACAAATTGCAGAAGCGGGTGAAGAAATACAAGCAACAGGTCAAAAAGTCCAAGGCCACAGTAGTAGAAGCAGAAACTCAGGTGGACTAGATAGCCACAACTTTTGTTGCCACTCAAACAGACTCAGTCAAGTGATTGTTTGAAGACCATGAATATGCCTTAATGGCTGATGTGCAGACTTGGAAATCCACTACAACTTGGTATCAAAGTGAGGTCAAAAGAACTCAGGAACGAGCCTCCACAACCATTTTTGAATATGTGGAGCGCATAGATGTCATGAGATTGAGGCATGCAAAGCAGCAGCTCAAGATGGAGCAACTCGAAAAGCAAGTGGGAGAGCTGAAAACTGATAAGGAGAAGATGTTTAACTTGGCACAAGAGGTGATGGCATGTTGTCCCCCTGCTTCTTGTTATTCTTTATTCTTGCATGAACGTTTTCTTTTATTCTGCATGGAGAGCATCAAGAACGAGATTAGTTATGAAATAGAGGATGGTGTACAATTCCTCCGCATAATGAGGAGCCATGACGTGCCAACTCAGCATTTGATGTGTGAGTTTTACATGCATGGGTATCTACTGCGCATGGACAGAGAATTTAACCTGGTCCCATATGTGGGGGACATTCATTTAAGGGCTCTCACCTCTTACACTTTTAATCAGATCAGCTAGCAGAAGGATTTTAATACATTTGAGTCCAATCAGGTTACAAAGCCATTTATAGTAAGAGGAGAACATGAAAGGTCAATCACCATGTTCACTAAACACAACACCTTTTTGGGAATTGAGGGAAATAGGGAAAGAATGCTAAGGACACAAAAATGGTGCCTTGATATTTGTGTCAAACAATTAGTCACATTTCAAGAGGAAGCCCTTGATAGTTGTCAGAAAAGGTGGATGATGTCACCTACAACTGTTCGGAACAGGGAACCTTTTGGGGCACCAAATTTTTCACGAGCTCTCACCAGAGTGCCCAGGTATGTGGCATGTGTCTAAACATGCGGGGTCTAGTGGATGGGGATCCAATTTCAGTTCCCCACCATCTGGTTGCCACTGGAAAATTACACCCGAGCATATAATGTTCCGAGTGATTGGTGGAAGGAAGTCCTCCTCTTAGATGGTTTTAAAGTTCCAAGGATAGAGATGGCTGAAGAGTATGATCTCGCTCAGCTCCAGGAGGCCAACAGTCTGCAAAACCCAGACCTGAGGAGGCGGTGAACTGCATGAGGGCATGCAGAAGTCTCGTTGGGGGAGATGTTGGGCACCAGCTTGCGCTATCTTTTTGTTGCATTTCCATCCATCTTTTTAACCTTTTTGCACTTATTCACCTATGTTTACTATGTTAAATCCACAAGGTAAATAACCCTTTCCTGTCTATTGGAATATTTTATTTATGAAGTAAATTCGTGGGGATTTGCCTATTCACAGCACTAAGACGTATGTTTAACCGAAACTTTTGGAGAATAGGTACCAATCTTTTAGCATCCCACAGCAGATCTTCAATTCACAGCAACGACCAGCCATAAGGAAATTGTGTAGCTGGAGTCGTAGATCCCTGAACCATTCTTGGACCATTCGCTAATCTTGTCTATCTAGTGTTGGTGTCGTTCCAAATCAATTTACATTTCTAGGTATACATTTAACAGGTTTTGGGGAAAGATGTTGTTCTCCTCTACTGTGTATAAAAGATAGGTTATTCCTATAAATGGGGGACTCCCCATCGATATTGTAATAGCTCTTTCCAAATTAATAAAATATCATCTCTTTTGTTGCTCCATTCTTCACTGTGATTAACGGAGCCCTGATCAGAGAGATGGGCCCGCTCTTATGATCAGGTGTTGCGTATTTCTGTGTGTGTTATTTATTATTTCATGATTTCTGTTACAACTTGTTAATCCCTGTAATGCTTTTCTTGAGTTCTGTATCAATTTTAGTTTCACAACAATGTTTTGAACCTTAATCACGAACTATTGGTTGGTAACGGATGGTACGTTTTCCCTTGCATATACCTTTCATGTTGCCTTGAAAGGATACACACCTAGATTGATAAATTAATGTAGGAAAAATGGTGAATAGATTTTTCATACCTGGACCCCAACAACAAGCCCTCAACCCTGCTGGAAAGAGTCGAATTTGTTAACTGAGAAATCTAAGGACCGAAACTAGAAAATTGATTGGAAAGAGTTAGATTTGTGAACTGAGAAATCCGAGGACCGAAACTATACACCATGAGAACCCGATTTGAAAACAATTTTATACACCATGAATACCATGAAAACAGTGAGTCACCCTCCATTTGAAAACAAATCTAACTTCCCCCCTCCATTTGAAAACAGATCTAAACTCTAACCTCCCAAACCACCTCCCAGTACCAAATCGAACCTCATAAACCACTCCCAAACTAGAAAAACCAAAATCAGGGCGATTACAAATGAATTTAACATTGTAAATTAGAAAATCTGGCGATTTTAAGGGAATACAATCTCCCAAACCAGGTGCAAATATGAAAATACGATGATTTTAAGGGAATACAATTTCCCAAAAAATACGAATCAGGCCAAATGAAGCTTCGCTTGGTTTATCCGCCCTTTTTCATTTTGGGCTAAAATCAAAAAAATAATTATTTTTTAAATAAAACTTGGGCTAACTATATGAAAAGGGTGTTTAATAAAAATTTCGCCCCTCTAAAATGCAAAACCCCTTAAGTTTCACCTTTTGGCTAAAATTTTCCCCTAAAATTTACCATGTTGGGGGGAGAACATATAAGGGGGGAGAGAAAGATAGGGATATAGGTGGGAGACATAAATAGGGGATAAAGAGAGAGAGATACGGGGAAGGAAGAGAGAGGAAGAGAGGGACATAAGACACAAGAATATGGAGATATAAAGAGAGTGATATAGGTAATACGACATATCGAGAGATAGAGAGATGGGGGGGAGGGAGGGAGTGGGGAGAGTTAGAGAGATATAGAGAAAAACACATAAAGAGGGGATGATTAGGGAATTGGAGAGAGAGACAGATATAGGGGAAGACATGGGGGGAGAGAGAAATGGATAGAGAGACAAGGGAATATAGGAAGAGAAATAGGTGAGAGGGGCAAGGGAAACAAGGAGAGATAGGTAGAGAGAGAGAGAGAGAAAGGGAGATAGAGGGAAAAAGAAAGGGGAGCGTTGGGCCACCAAAATAAAATTCTCTTTCACTCTATTTTTCACCTTTATCCTCATTTTGTCACCTCATTCCATCACATTATCATTACATAAACCTACATTATCATTACTACATGAGTTCATGTTTAGATTTTCCAAAGTTATTAACTTCATGTATTTAGAGTGAATTTATGATTAAAAGTTAGAAAAATGACATGTATTTTCTTATACCTAAAAATGGCTTGACTTTGATGACATGTGTAGATTGTTTGGAAGCTTCCAAGGCACCCTTATGTGGCCTCCAATGCACAAATTCGAATTTCAACTCAAGAGGTGGACCATATTCTATCGATAAAGATCATGGAGATCTTGATGTGTCATGGGATTTGTATCTAGTATTTAGGGATAAGTTGAGACAAATATGGATCTAGTATATATTTAAGGAATCTACATTTATTGAGTAGATATCCCTAATTCATGTATAATTATAAGAGAAGCATCCTTCAAAGGAAAAACATTATCAATTATTCATTAGCATCAGATTTATGATTGTTCATTCAACATGAATAATATCATTTTCTCCAAAATTATGAGTTATGAATGTTGTTTTATTCTTAAGGTGTCATAGTTTCTCATGTGTGCTCATTGAGGAATGGAAGGATCCCCATACCAAACTAAGTACACTTTTTTGTAGAGTAATGTTCATAGTTGTGAATATACTAGTTTTAATTCTCGATGTTCATCTTATTTCTTTGTTGTAAATACTTGTAGATAATTTCAATATGAATTCATGTTATGGCCATGTTTTGTTTTGTGACGATTGATCTCCTTTCAGTAATTATTTTGGGTGTGGAAGGACAACTAGGACTCTTAGAAAAAATCCTCTTCTCATTGAACCAGGACTGGATGGAATCAAGATTCTCTTTCTTATATGCTTTCCTAGACTAAATTTATATGCTTTCATGTTTACATTTCATCATGCTTTCTTAGATTTTTGGCAATGTTATTATAGAAGGAATGTGGAAGGACAACCAGGACTCTTGAACAAGAGCCTCTTCTCCATCTTCTAAAATAGTCTAATCTCATTGACCAATCATTTATATGCTTTCATAAAATAGATCTGAATCTTTTCTTTTCAAAATAGTTTAGATTTGTAATATGTATCTCCATTCTAAACAAACTTTCTACAACATTTTCATCAGAGGTCCCATATATTTTGGTTTGCTTCTAAGTTTATGAAACCCTCGGGTTGACAAATAAAATGACAATGATTTAGCATACAATTAAATCGCCCTACATTTTGGCGCCGTTGTCAAGGAAGCAAACTTAGATGTAAGCTAGTTAGGAGGATTGTTTAGGAAGCATTTTTCATTTAGGGTCATTTTCATTTAGGGTTAACTGCATTTAGGCATTTTTATTTAAGTTTTTTTTCATTTGCATATAGAAATCATCCACAAAAAAATCCACATTCACTTAAAAATAAAAAAATAAAAGACACAATAAAAATCCATATGTATATCTATAAGAACGATGAGTATAAGTTTGGAACAACTCACTTAGATCCTAGCAAGTGTCAAAATCTCCTCCTTTTACAAAGAAGAGATCTTAACAACAGCCAAAAGCTTAACTACTCCTCTAGAAGAAAACAACGAATAAACATTCGAAGAATCCTTTACATCTGATGATGAACAATTATTTGAATAGGAGATTGATGAGGACAAAGAGAAGTTGCAGCATGATCTGAATGAGAGTGGAATTACAACTGTTAGCTTATATGGGCCTGACCCTGGTTCAGAAAAGTTATTTAGCCAAACAAATCTCGCAGCTACCAGCCCTTTCGGCAACAGCCCATGGAGCGCGGACTGAGGTCTCACTCGAGGTAGCAGGGGAGGGTGCTGGAACTAGCTTTCCACACCCTTGGGATGTCTTGTTGTGGTCTGGAGGGTTCACGCATTTTTTAGTGGCCTCGCTCCACTCTTCTTCTGCGTAGATCTGGAATAGGGCGATTCCTTAATACTTATAATTTAATGAATTGTTATTGATCAGATCTACTTGTTACGGTCTTTAAGAAATAATTTAATAGAGATAACCAGTGCACACATTCAAAAGAGATATAGATTTGCGTAAACTCATAACATAAGCATAAGAATAAAGATCTAGCAGAAATATCAACCATAATTAACCAAATCCACAATATTTCAGATTCAACACAGTGTTTCAGAATCAACTTATCTTTCGTCAATACAACCAGATTTGCCCTACGCACTCAGCTGCAGGGGTCCGTGCACATAGTTGTGGACTCTACCAGGCCTCTGTGTACACAGCTGTAGAGCCTCTATCTACCCACCAGCACCCTTAACTCAAACTTACAGATGCTCCAAAACTTCTTGCCGCATAAACCCATTACAATTCAGATTAATAATGCTTAACAACTAACTACTTCCTAACCATAGAGCCTTGCTCTATTTATACATTTCCATGGTCTACGGACCATGGGTAGGCCAACTCACTTTACATTATTTCTAGGTAGACAACACTTTGACTTGACTCATTACACTTCGCGCTACATGCATCCCACGGAGTCTTTACTATATATTTACCAAAAACTTCGGGCTTTGAGCCCAAAAACCATTACGCGGTGCCTTTGCTACCCAACAATCCCCCAAAAAATTATTGCGACTCATCCCGAGTCACTCGACTAGCGTGACAATCTTTGCGTGGAGGTCAGTTAGTAGCTTCTGTGCTTCGCTTGTACTTGCAACAAATTCTTCTGCCATCCGCTATATCTGTTCAACGCATGCCACTGACACATCAGTCTCTGTTTCAACTATTTCCTCGGGTGCATATTCTGCCTGCATGTGTGCCACCTTGTGCTCGATGGTAGTTGAAACCGCAAATGCCTCATCAAGCCATGGCTGGAGACGTTCTTTAATCACTGCTTCCTTCTATCGGGCAGCATCAGCTTGGATTTTCAGGGCTTGGGCCTCCCTCATCTTGGCCAAGCACTGCATAATAGCAACCATCTGCACAGTCCCTCTGACATTATCATAGGCTTGCTGGACCTCCCTTGCCTCTGTTTCCAGTTGCTGTAGTGTTGGATCTTCCTAGAGTGAAGTGAGCGTAACGATCAACTGAGCGAACAAGTCGGTGCATTCCTTCATGGAACGTGTGATTGTTTCCTGCCTAGAGGTAATGATGATTTTGTGCTACTCGGTGACCTCTGGTGGCGTCGAAGGCTACACCTACAGTTTTAGTTCTGCGATCTGCAAACTGAGCTCCAGTTGAATCCTTGCGGCCTCCTCCTTTGCTTTACGGAACCTGCTAGCCAACTTGTGGATTCGTGTGCCACCAGGCAGCTCCGCCGCAATCTCTAGCTTAGGGGCAGTCAAGCATGCTTCCCCTACAAGTTGATCCACTTGCTAACTCTGTGCGACTGCTTCATCCCATTGGAGGCTCATCTATTCTATGTTATTTCTCTGTTCGTTGAGTACCTCTTCCATGCTTCTTTCCCTGGAGTGGAGCTCCATCGTGACACTATCCTCGAGCTAGTACAAGCTTTCGCACGGGAGGGCAGCCAAAGTTAACCCAAGCCCTATAAGTCGTCCTACCATAGCTCTATCCTCCACATTTTCTATTATCAATGCTCCTGCTAGGATCATGATAGTATGAGCCATTTGGGCCTTCGGCAACTGCTTAGTGGTTGACATACCTATAACCCCATGAGTAGTAATGGTTCTCGTCTGCGCTGCCCATGTCCCAAGTTCCTGTAGCTATGCATAGAGCTCCCAAAACACAATCTGTTGCTCCAACATGGCCTCGTCGGTTTCTTCCCAAGTGACTTCGCGAACTGTGTCCCCTATGTCACCTAGGTTTCCCTCGATCAAGTTGGTCAGTTCTCCATCCCATTTAGATGCCTTGGCCTTCTTCCACTACTTTTTTCGTTCTATCGGTTGCGACCATTTTAAGGGCACACTGGTGGTGGTTGATGGTGTTCCTTTCGTCCCTTTCTCCGTGGTCATCTCAGTGTGCACCTTCTGACCACTTTTGTCCTTTTTCGTCGCAACCCCTCCTGCTAGTGCCTTTTCTGTCAAACTCTATGCCACCTCTTGGGCTGCATGAACCTCTGTAGCATGCTATTCGTTTCGCTTTTGCTATGTTACGCACTTAGCTTCAGCCTCTTCTTCTGGATAGCGGCCTCATTGTGCCCTACTGCATCTGGTCTGTGCTATTCTAGTGGCCAATTATCCAATACCACATCAATAGCTTCGTCAATGGTAAGGAAATGGAGTGTGTGTTATAGACAATTTTGTGCCTTGCAGCATCAGGCATGAATTGTCAATAATCCAAGGGATCCAAAGTCCCTAAACATGATGTTCCTACCCCTAGAGGAACAAGGTCAGCAAACCAACAGCTCTCAGATCAGTTCTCCACCTGAAAACACTAAAAAACAAGCAATCCTGAAATCAAAGCAGGTGCTCCACTAGGCTTCTGCGCTGAAACTCAACTCCTCCATGGTGTACCTGCGTTGCAAAGCAGGTAGAACAAAGGCCACCTATGCTGAGAGAGATGGGACAAGTGGCACACTGAGTCATTGCTCTGGAATCTTCCAAAAATGACACTTGGATCAGGGATTTCGCCTTGTGATGAGTCAGAGGCTCTGTTTCTCCAAGTGGAAGCAAGGTTCTCCAAGTGGACTCAAGAACTGAAGATCAACTGAAGAGAGAGAGGACACAAGGCAACTACACATCAGTTGCAAGCTGACTCATCCTTTCTCAATTCATCTATATATTGAGCTCTCTCCTATGAGCTCAGGAGGCTGGAATTTTGTGCAAAGTAATGATATGCTGTTGGTTTCACTATAGAACTATTGGGTGATTGCTTGAAGGAGGTGAAGAGGAGAAATTCTTTCTGCTGGGAGGTGTTGCTGGATTGGGGCCTTCAATGGTTGTAACCTTCTCAGAACTTTACTTCTTCTATTAATAAAAGCTATTGAGGTTCTTCTATATGCACTTGTTTCAATGATGTATTGTGATAATTGTATATTTGATTTATGCTAATCCTTGAATCAGTTATGATTGCATGCTTCTTGTAGTTTCCTTCTTTGTTATTTTGCAGGATCTCATTGTAGCTGGGCCAGCAAAAGAGCAAGGAGCTGGGAGCAAGCAGCAAAGAGAAGAGTTTGGATTCGACATTAAGCGCAAGGCGACGGTTAGTGCATTTCTTCATTCTCTCTTGCTTTCGTAAAGAAGTAAACCTTAAGTAGTTTTCTTTACAGTTGTTGCTGAGGTACTATCACCCTTAGAGTGGGATAGGGTCATCCGAATCGGATACTTTTCCCTACAACAAACTGGCGACTCCGCTGGGGATTGTATCTATTTGATTGTTTGTAGTATTTTTCTATTCATTTCCTGAACAAAAGAGTACCAAATCGAAAAGCTTTTGACTATATCAAAAGCGAAGTAGAGGGCAGCTACTCTAGCTCATTTCTGAGCATGTTCATGATTTGAAGAGCTGATCTACAAGGATCCTTGTAAGCTCTTAGTGATAGCTTTTCATCTTCCTTGTCATTCCTTAGTGTGTGCTTGACTGATAGCTTCTGATTTGAGCAAAAACTGTGAATTTTTGAGAAAATTGTGACCCGGAAACTGAGAAAACGCAACTTTCGTTTTCCAAAGCAGGTAGTACACAGGCTACCTGCTTTGCAACGCAGGTCCCGAAGGGGCTACCTGCGCTGAGAGCCAGACTGGCTGTGCAGCACCTGCGTTGGCCCAATTTTGCCTTGTGCATTTGGGGTTTCTTCCCTTTTTCTTGCCTGTTTTCACTATAGATTTTGCAGCCAGTTACCAGTCTTGTACCTGTTCTGAAACCAACCTTACTTGCCATCATTCCGCCTCTGTTATATAATGAAATTGTACTTGTTCTTTTGTATTTCTTACATCATTTACAATTTCCCATAACGAAAATGAACTAGTCTTGCTTTGGCCTCTTAGATCTGAACCTGTGTTAGGCATTTTGTTGATCTAAAGAGTTAGCTTGTTTGCTGTCCATAGCTGATTAGTCTTTTTACTTTCGTCATTATGGTTTGATTTCATGTATTTCCAGTGATTAAACAAGTAAATCTTAAGGTGTCTTTTGATTTTGGACAAGCTTGTTTGTTTTCGCTTTAAATCGAAATCAAAGTTAAATAACAACTTTCTTTTTGTAATACATCAACATTAAGAAAGGGAAAAGAAAATACATGCATTGTGCATTTTGCATTTGAAAAAGTTTGCATGATGATTTAGGAGAAAGTGCATTAGTTTGTGCTGTATGAACTGTGTGAAAAGATATGCCTTTCTTCTCCCTCAGTAGTTAAGATTTTCATCAGTCAAAAAGATTTGAAAAAGCTTGCTTCTCATCTTAGGCTGCATTTAGGAATTTGTCATATACATCTCGTGGTGAACCTTGAAAGGCAAACTTTAAAAAGATCAACTTAAAATATACTGAATGAACCTAACAACACATTGAAACATAACGCAAACATAGAGGTCTAAGCTAGAGACATGTTCCGGCGTCGTTAAACGTAGTGACTGTCGATCTCGAAGAAGGTGGGTGATTCCTCCTGAGAGTCGGTGGCACTAATACGGACTTGTGCTCCCACGTACCGTCGAGTATATATTGGGAGACCCCTATAGGCATATATCCTTTATCCTTAGGAAGCTGTGTCGGCCGCCCTACTGATCGCAATGCAGTGAACACAACATTCACGAAGATCGACCACCCGTACCGTAAAACGTATTCTGTGGTTTTGCGAAAGGTTTGGCACACCCTCTGCCTAGATCTCCAGAGCAGTTTCTTTTGGCGTTTTTCAAACTCTATAACTTAAAAAGTCCATCCGAGCATTTTTCACTTCGGGCTCGTTAAAACATCGAAGGAGACTAGAGTCATCTTTAGCTTTTTCTCGACTCTTTAAAACTGAAAAAGCAAGTTGTGTCTAAAGCGTCGTTATAAAATTTATTTTAAGCGGAATAATCATCACCCTTCCCTTGTTGATCTTTGAAGTTAGTCCACCACAAGTGGAAGTTCCTGTAGAATCGCTAAGAAATCTTTTGGATAGACTAGATATGTCTGAACAACCGTCGACATCTAGGACTGTGTCGTCCGACACAGCAGCAGCAGAGCCTCCTGCTGCTACTCCAACGATGTTCGCTGGTATACCATCTGTCCCGGCAAATTGTCAACAACAAGCCGGAGTCCCATCAGGGACGATGACATGGTTAGTTCCTATTTCTTCGTCCGGATTATCATCTGGTATTTCTTATGTTGAAACTCAACAAATCAATCCAACGTGTCTTCAAAGGCCAATCTACCCTTTAAATACTGGATTGCCACCATATGGAGGACAGTATGCCTTTTCATTGTCCCCCCCTAGAGAACAACCATATGGGAGTTTACAACAAAATTCAAGTCAAACTGGAATTACATCCGGCGGTTGGGTACCAATACTGCCTCAGCAACCAAGAGTTGCATATTCAATGCAACCAGTCCACCCTGTGTCGAATGTTGCCACTATACCTGGTATGGTGATTGCGTCGCAAGTACAAGCGCTGCCTACTGTATGTCAACCCCAAGTTTCTCAGGTTGCCATACAACAGCCTCTTGTCTCGACATCTCAATCGCAACCTCAGGTCAGTGCCTCCTTATCCGGAGCGACTCAGGATCAAACAAGTACTGTGACTCCTCATCTTGGTCAATCATCTAGTATTGGGCATCAGCAAATGGTCCAACAACCAGAGCTGGTTCAAACTCAACAACCGCCATTCCAGCAATCATGTCAAGGACCTGAGAAACAAGTCTTTGTAAGTAATGGGCAACCATACTATAATGGTTATGCCCATCAACCTTGTCAAAGTTGCCAACATTATGCTGGTATGCAAAGACCCACTTCTCAGGCGATTCCATCTTATCCTGGATATGCTTCGCCTAACCTGAATCAACAGTTGCCCTTTGTAGCAACTCTAGAATTACCAGATCTAAACCGGCTGACGAATGATCCAATTGCTTATGCCCCTTGGTGGCCAGCGATTCCGCATAAACTTCCATCAGACATTCCTAAATTTAATGGAAATCCGGGTGAAGATCCGTCAAATCATGTGATGACATTCCATCTATGGTGTTCATCGAACACCCTAAATCATGATTCGATAAGACTTCGCCTCTTTCAGAGGACGTTAACGGGTCCAGCGGCAAAATGGTACATTGAATTGCCTAGAGCTTCGTTCGACAACTTCAGTACCTTAGCCACAACCTTTTTAACCTATTTTCAATTACCGATAAGGTATGAAACGGGAACAGAACTCCTTACCAATTTCAAACAGACGACTGCCACCCACATATCTGATCATATACATGAGTGGCGACGTCGTCGTAGGATGGTAAAAACGTACGTTCCTGATCAGCTATTAGCTGAATGGTTTATCAAGTCGTTACTTCCTGCTATAATGGAAGATGTGGCAAAGGGAGGAGTCATAACGGAAGAGCAAGTTATCGCTCGTGCGCAATATCTAGACTTGGTCTATACTCAGTCTGGCACGCTCTACGACAAAATACTTGACGCCCCTAGACCGGAATTCTCTATTCCTCCTCCTCCTAAATCAAACAATGACACTCGCGCCGGTAATGGCGTGATTGGAAAGCACAAAATTTCTAGTCAAAATGCAAATGAAGAACTTCTTGCCTCGGAAGTAAATGCCATGTCGACCGACAAGGGCAAAAAACTGAAGCAACCAAGGGGCAAGAAGAAAAAGACAGGGAGAAAAAGGAAACCCCCGGCAGGGTGTCATATATGCGATGAGGATCATTGGACGAAATATTGTCCACATATAGCTGAAGTTAAGAAACTCTTCAAGAGTTCAGAAACCCCAGCAGTATTGACTGATCTGTTTCCTAATCCAAGTCAAAATCTGGTTGCTAATCAAAATGCTTCCGGATCCCAAGTGCTTATGTTGTCTACCTCAAAGCAACAGAATAATGCTTTGACAAGGAGTAAAGATTACGGGAATCCAAAGCTGTCGAACAACAAGGTTAATGAACGACCTAGTAGTTCAACAACAACTTTGACCAAAGTCGTGCCACCCATCGTTCCTGAGCCAATGATAAAGTCACCAAAGGGAGTAGTACACAAATCGACATTTAATCCTCGTGTCAAAGGAGCATAGAATTATAATACAGTAAAGGACCTGGCCCAATCGCTGTCCACTATGTCGACACTTGAGGTACCACAAAATTGACCCTCCCAAGAGCAAGCTTTATTATCAGCAATAGGTGGGATTGGCCCAATGGATTCCAATCTTGTGGCCTTTGATCATAAAGGATATGACCCTCAGTTACCAGCTCAACTAGCTTTCCTTATTCAAGTGAAAGCCCTCAACAAAACTGTTCATCAAACAATTATTGATGAGGGGGCAACTACATGTCTTATGTCGATGAGTTGCTGGAAAGATTTAGGCTCACCACCCTTGTCGAAATCGTCAACGACGTTAAAAGCATTTGATGGACGATCATACACTCCATACGGGATTTTAAGTAACTTGCAGGTTGAACTGGAGGGAAAAACAGTAGGAATTGATGTTGAAGTAATTGATGGAAACCTCGATTACAACATCC
Organism: Pinus tabuliformis; assembly: GCA_031772625.1. Taxonomy (NCBI): domain Eukaryota; kingdom Viridiplantae; phylum Streptophyta; class Pinopsida; order Pinales; family Pinaceae; genus Pinus; species Pinus tabuliformis. The sequence continues at coordinate 847,903,544 of CM062809.1, read as the reverse complement.
TACTAGGAAGGCCCTGGATCTATGCCATGGCCGCGGTTGTGTCAACCTACTTCAGGAAGATTGCATTTCCCTTCCAAGAAGGAATTACAATCGTCGACCAACAAACTTTTCTCCCCAACAGTTCACAAGTTACAGGAAGCATTCCAATGATCCATGGAAGGAATCATTTGCTCCAAAATATCGGAGTAGGTCTCCTAAAAGACCCTGCCTTAATGGGTACTTTCGCCCTACCGCCTCCAATTAATCTGGCGGGAGTGGCCACGGTGGAAACCTACAAAATGAAATCTAATCCAATCTTTTGGTTGGATTCGGAAGATTCCTAAATATTTTGTCGGCATGGATCATCGCCCTAATAGAAATATTGTAAATACAGTGGGCTTCGAGGATAGTTCCTATCTCAAGTCAACCTCGTTTAAAAAATGAAATAAAGAGTAAAGAGGATAGTTCTTTACGATGTCAACCTCATTAAAAAATGAAATGTCCCCTTAAGGTTTAGGGGGCATATGCCTCGTCTGCATTATTATGCTGGGGGCATCCATTCGAGCAAGGTTTGATCGCTTTCAAGCTCGTTAAAAAATGAAGCAATCACCGAGCAGTTTTTGCACATAGTTCATGCTCGTTAAAAAATAAGCATAAGTTGTGAGCAATCTTCCCCTAGAGTTCAAGCTCACCCAGAAAAAATGAACCGGTAAATAACCTTGGTAAATGTAACCTTTGACAGCCATATTAAAGCCCTTGGTCGTGTTCTTGCAGTCTCACCTCCATCCATTCATTTGGCCAATCGTTCATCTCCATATGTTTGTTTACCCATTTTGAGGAACAGCTGCGAAGAGTGATTTCACTTAGCCATCCTTGTGACACTGCCGTGATTGGAAAATTCCAACCTATACCTGGAATCTGCTGCTATCCCTATTTATCACTTGTTCCTCAAAAGACGAGTCTTCTTTGAGCTCTTTTCTCTTGACTCGTAAAATATGAAAAGTTTGCTGAGTTTTGGCCTTCCAGCTCGTTAAACGACTGGAAGAGCTATCCCTCCTCTAGATTTTAATCTTTTTGGACCTGAGGGATTATTGCACAAAAAGATCGAGCGCTTGTTTTGTTCGGCTCGTTAAAGCAATCGAAAACTCATCCCTTCTGTATTGTTTTATACTTTTTCGGACTTAAGGGATTAGATGACGAAAAAGGAATTCTGGAGTTGACTTTATGTACCTTTTCAGACTCTCTAAAAATGAAAAGGATCGAGTTATCCTTGTCGTTAGACTCGTTAAATTCATTAAATAGCGACAAACTTGTCTTTAGACGAGAACGAGTTTCCCTATCGCCAGGCTTGTTAAAACATAGCGATGGGCTTGCCCGAAGGGCAGGTTATAGAACAAGCATATGTTATCCTCCTCAAGCTTGACAAAAATAAAGAGGTACTGGTCAGCAATGACTGGGGAAAAATTGGGAGAACCTCACAACTTTAATGGTAGCAAGTCACTCTTGAACATGACACTTTGTCCTCCGTATCACCTCGGGTTGGGTTGTTTCATTCACCGGTCTCATCACCATGGTCCTCACCACACCATCCACATTTGGGGTAATGCTACCAATCCATCACATCAGTGTCGCTATATGTTCAAGAGATGTTGTTCTGCAAAGAGTCAACCGTGTCCCATCCACTGCCATACATTGTCCTTCATCCATTTCATGACCGCCACCCTGAATCATACATCACAGTTTGTTTTCACCTCATCACAATCACTAGCTCCGTTCCGTGTCACTGATGTGGGATTCATTAAGGCCCTCCTTTGACGGATCGCTCCTTGTCGACATCAGCTCATTATCCGAGTTGATCTAGGAACAACCCCTTCAGTACTTTGAAGCTTGCATGCCTCAATGGCAAGTTTCTCACTTCCGGCGACAGGTATACATCAATGACCTTCGACCAGAAGATTTTGCATGGTGGTCGACGCCAAGTCCTTTATTCCCACCATGTGAATTGTACTGCCGTACCTTGAGGGTCATCATCCTTATCGGTGATTCCTCTCGCGCTTGTTAACGGTTTACATCATTGACCGGTAATCAAGCGATGTCTTTCCATGTTCGACTTCAAGAAATTCTCACATGGATCGACTTGTACATCGAGTGAAGATCGGAAGAGATTGAAGACCCCGGATCTAGTTTCATCCATCCAGGCTGCGATATATATTCAAGATATAAAGACATTCGATATGTACATCATTGCAGCAGATGATCATCCTTCTCAAAGGATGATAATTTCAGCAGAGAATTATCAGTCTATCATCAGACGATCGTCTGTGCTATGTACCAAAATGAATTTATAAAGCTGAGCATGGGAATGCCCGCCTCGGCTAGATCATGAAAAAGAATGAAAAATAATGTATTGTATTGTATCTTATTACAGGACACTTCTCAGCAGATTGAATGAACTTCGGATCCTCCTAATAAAGCATTTCACCCGATAAACGACCTCATACTTTAGGGGGCATCTGTTATAGACAATTTTGTGCCTTGCAGCATCAGGCATGAATTGTCAATAATCCAAGGGATCCAAAGTCCCTAAACATGATGTTCCTACCCCTAGAGGAACAAGGTCAGCAAACCAACAGCTCTCAGATCAGTTCTCCACCTGAAAACACTAAAAAACAAGCAATCCTGAAATCAAAGCAGGTGCTCCACTAGGCTTCTGCGCTGAAACTCAACTCCTCCATGGTGTACCTGCGTTGCAAAGCAGGTAGAACAAAGGCCACCTGCGCTGAGCGAGATGGGACAAGTGGCACACTGAGTCATTGCTCTGGAATCTTCCAAAAATGACACTTGGATCAGGGATTTCGCCTTGTGATGAGTCAGAGGCTCTGTTTCTCCAAGTGGAAGCAAGGTTCTCCAAGTGGACTCAAGAACTGAAGATCAACTGAAGAGAGAGAGGACACAAGGCAGCTACACATCAGTTGCAAGCTGACTCATCCTTTCTCAATTCATCTATATATTGAGCTCTCTCCTATGAGCTCAGGAGGCTGGAATTTTGTGCAAAGTAATGATATGCTGTTGGTTTCACTATAGAACTATTGGGTGATTGCTTGAAGGAGGTGAAGAGGAGAAATTCTTTCTGCTGGGAGGTGTTGCTGGATTGGGGCCTTCAATGGTTGTAACCTTCTCAGAACTTTACTTCTTCTATTAATAAAAACTATTGAGGTTCTTCTATATGCACTTGTTTCAATGATGTATTGTGATAATTGTATATTTGATTTATGCTAATCCTTGAATCAGTTATGATTGCATGCTTCTTGTAGTTTCCTTCTTTGTTATTTTGTAGGATCTCATTGTAGCTGGGCCAGCAAAAGAGCAAGGAGCTGGGAGCAAGCAGCAAAGAGAAGAGTTTGGATTCGACATTAAGCGCAAGGCGACGGTTAGTGCATTTCTTCATTCTCTCTTGCTTTCGTAAAGAAGTAAACCTTAAGTAGTTTTCTTTACAGTTGTTGCTGAGGTACTATCACCCTTAGAGTGTGATAGGGTCATCTGAATCGGATACTTTTCCCTACAACAGTGTGGTCCATGTCTTGTCGGGGTCCTTGCAGGCCCAGATGTAGACAAAGTGCATGTGCGCTTTAAATTCAGAAATGTACTTCACACTATCATATATTTCGTTGGATAGATGGGGTTGCTCAGTGATCCATTGTCGAACATTCGCGTCCATCAGTATTCAGAAAACCTTGATGCCCTGAATTTGTGCAACATCCCTTGTCACCCAAAGTGACGCATATTTGGCAACTTCTGGCCAATCCTGGTCAAAGGAGGGATACTCGCTGTCTTCGAGTAGGTCAGTGGTAACCAGCACAATGGAAAACAATAGCCATGCATAGTGGAAGGTTTTTCCCTCCTCTTAGACCTCCCTATAGTTGTTCAGGAATTCTTCACAAAGGAACTGCGACCAATGGAACCATTCTCCAGCTACGCATTCCTCAGCGAGTGCAATGACTATCACTGGAACCTCAGTGCCATGACATTTCCGCATCAATTTTCCTACTAGCAATTGTGTAGCAATGTGGACTGGCTTTTCTGAAATACTATCAATAACATACCCTCATTGCCCTTTCTCAAGCTTATATTTGTTTTTAAGGGTTTCTGTCATCGTTACATCGCCACTCTTATTGACAATTTCCCTGGGGTCTCTTCCTTCATAGGGAAGCTATGAAATCCTATGAATGAGTTCTGGGTGATGCGGATGGGTTTTTCGATCCATAAGTATCCATCATGTACCAAACAGAGGAACCGTCTCATGACCAATATGGTAACAGGGGGTTCGACAAAGTGGGGAATGGACAAGAGACAGAGCAACCCGACTTTCTCCACCTTGCATAGCCACTCCTTTCATTGAAGTTTTGTAACCATCCCTTCCACGCTCTGCTCCATCAACTCACCAGTCTCCAAATGGAGAAATTTTGTTGTATCTGCAACGTCCCAGTCTTCAAATTTCATCGTCAAAATACGACCAATCACCGTGCTTTCAACTGGAACCCCTTTTGGAAGAGACGGGGTGATGAGTATATTATCGACTTCATCCAAATTGGTAGGGACCTTATCCTTCCCTTTACATGGAGGCACATACTTGGGTCATTGCACTGGCTGGATAGTATGCTCGTTGGGGTTTATTTCTTTGACATATGTTGGAGAGCCCTCTTCCTCCTCATCACTTTCAATTGTAACAGTTTTTCCCTTTTCTTCCATTGTGATCTTGCTAAAGCGCTAATTTTACAGCGACCTCCTTACTGGTTTTGGTATCTGGGGGTCCTTCTTGGTTCGCGACGTCCTAGGTGATTTAGGGAGTTTAGCTGCCTGCGGCATGGGATTCTGTGGAATCTCCTTGGTGGGGTTTATCGACCTAAGGAATGATTCTTAGAGTTTCTTGGGCATTGACTGAAACCATGTGCTTTCTTCTATTAGTTTATCATTCATCTTACTCTGGACTTGAACCCAGGGCGTCCTATTCGTCGAATGATAAAGCCTTATTGTGTGCCCCTTTACTTGTTTGTTATATATGATTTCAAATTCAAAGTCAATCGTTCGCCCTCTTCATGGCTCATAGATTCGATTTTGGCAATTACCCTTCCGCCTTAATTACCCATCGCCCACTCCTTCATGTCTTAAATGGAACATCTTATCATGAATAGTACGTACAATGGTTGCCTCCCATCCCTCCCCTGCGGCAGCGCAACTCTTGGTATGTGGATGCGTTCTATGCATGAGACCAGCCTTGTGCGTCGTGGTCAAATCGCATAGCTTTCCTGCAGCCTGTTTTATAGTCCCGTGCCCTCTTCCAACTGTGTGGAGCACTAAGACTGGGGCTCCTATGGATAGTCAGGTGATCGCACCTGTCGTGCGAGCCTTCCCCGGCCCTACTAGCTCGGGCTATGGGCACGGTTCGCGTTCTGTTGAGTCTGATATCATATTGCGGTCTGTGCTTCCTTGTGACCTAGGGTGCAGTCACAACCATGCTAGCAGGGTCGCGGCTTGTCCTAGTAGTGTAGGAGAGCCAGCCATGTCTAGTCCCTTCAATAGCTCTTTCGCGTGGCCCGTGTGGGTGACTTCTAATTTTATTTTATCAATTTCTTCATCCAGCCTCACACTTTTCTCTCGTAGCCTGGCCCCCGTTTCCTCTAACTCACGAAGTTTCATTTTGTTGTGTCGAATAGCTTCCCATAAATGCCGAATCCCTTCATGCAGGTCTTTGTGTTCAGGTCGGACTGTAGGGGCACTGGCCTGTCTGGCCATGGATAGAGTTCCCTTGGCATACCCTGCTCTTTGTATGGTCTTATCGACCCAACGAACCCTTGTTACGCGCAAATTTAGGTGGGTCAGTGGTTGCGCAACATATACTCGTACCCTTCGTTGTGGATGGAAGACCTCCCTGCTCCAATGTGGCTTCCATGCTCGTCCTTCAATCCATACCCGGAACCGCCTTTTACCTCTCAGCTTCCTCTGTGCACCCCACCTTGGTGTGAAATGCTCCTTCTGATGCACTGAGCCGCTTCTGGGCTACGATTGAAGTGCTAGGGTTGACAAACTACCCTTCCTTTGTTGCACCATTATCTGTTGGCCGTTGTCTTACTTCAGTGGTAACACGTCGCAATGATCTAACCATCATATTAAGTTGAGTGTTGTGACCTCATGCAATCGGTTCTGCTATCATTCAGTCTCCTCATCTGAATCCGAGGTGCAGGAACTATTGCACTCCCATGAGATTCTTTCATCCTCTGTGGGATTCAACTGATCCTGATCTTCCGCTATTATCTGGTAGATGTAGTCTAGTTCATCGTCACTGTCCTCGTTGTGCATCGATTCAGTGTAGCGCTCTCCTTCATCTGGGTCCAGCGGAACTATTGCCCGTAGTGACTTCTTTTTGAACGTCAAGTTCCATCTTTTTAAGTTGATGACTCCATTCATGTCCGTGGCCTAATAGATTCCTAGCAATGCAGGGTAGGGATTATTGTCATCAACAGTTTCTATCACCTCGAAGTCGGTCTGCGTACTTATGCCTTCAATGTCCACTATCACCCCTTGCAATCAGCCCATCAGTAAGATGTTTTGTTGGTTGGTTGTCCTTAGTTGAATCGGATACCACTATAGTGTGGGCCTACCCATGCTTTCCCACGTTTGCTTAGGTAATACATTCGCATCCGATCCTAAATCTAGAATGACCTGGTCCATCTTGTACTCATCGATTTGCACTGTCATTCACGTCTCCCATCCGGTGCGTAGAGCATGTCTTCCCAATTTTCGGACTATGCGCGGCATGCCTGACCCTCCGCACTTAGTGATCAGCTCTTGTAGTCCTTTAACGGCTCTAGTGTCGCGCAGCAGCTTCATGCATGTCTCTAAGAAGGTAGTAAGCATGGATGGATCCATTCCTGGCTCAATTGGGTCCCTCCTACCTGGAGTAGAGACTTCTGTGAAGATCTTCTGAGCTTCCTTAGGCGTTTTCTTCCCTTGTTCCACCTTAAAGTCAGGTTCCCTTATAGGGGTGTCACGCCCCTTCGCGTCTTCTACAAACTCTTTCTGTGCATCTCCTCCTATGGTTGCGCTGCTCCTTAATAAAATGTTTATGCTGGGGTCCTCTTCATGTGGTTTTGACCTCATCATTTGGACATTTTGACTTGGGGTGGGCTGTAACACTCCCTTTTCACGCATCTGGGCAATTAACGTCAGACAATATACCATTTCATGGTCAAATTTCTCACAGTATGGACAAGAGATCCTGGTCGGGTTAGTGCAGTCACGACTGTAGTGTCCTGGCCCTCCACAATTATAACAGATCAGCTGTCTATGCCCTCGCCCAAGCCCCATTCCTCTTCCTCGGTTGCATCCTTGAAATCCCCCGCATGGCCCTACGGCTGGGTCGAAACCTTGCGCTTCAGTATGCACTTGGTAAGCTAGGGTCCTTTCCATCATTAAGTCGTAACTTCGACATGTTCGCTCATCGTGACCCACTGATCTACAAAAGTTGCAATACAGCTGCTGTGGGGTCTGGGTATACTTCTACAACAGGTGGCAGTTATCCGTTGCATGTTTTCCACCCACTTGACAAATCGCGCACTAGAGCGCAGGTGCCACACTTGGCCTTACTCGTACCTCGATCTTTAATAGCATCGCCCCCCCAGCAGATAGTTCACAAAGATGGGGCAGTGGTCCTTGTCGTGTCCTTGACTTTTGCATTTAATGCATCCTACCTCTGTATGCGCCTCCGGTCAGAACGCCCTTTCTTGCTTCAATCTTTGCATTTCTAAGATCAGGTTTTGTAATTGCACATTGATTTGTTGAACTCCCAACCCTGGATCCTATATTGGAGTTTTGTGCAACCTCATTGCTATCTCTAACGCTTCAGCTTGGGTTGAGAGTTTTTGGTGTGATAGCACCGTCCTCAAATGTGGTGTCAAAGAAGCCATAAACCACGCATAGTGTTGTGCATCCGTCAATGTCATGTTAGCCTCGCGGATAGTGCTTTTCAATCTTTGATCCAGATCTCACGTGGTTTCACCAGGTAATATCGCGATCTCCTTGAACCTAATAACCAATTGTGCCTTTGATTTTGGTCGACCAAATTCTTTGTTTAATGCGTCATGGATCATCGCTATTCTCGCATTCGGATGATCACTTGAGTACTTTATATACCACATCAACGCGCGGTCCTGCAACGTGCTAACTAGAGTAGCCTTTTTGATTTTATCATCCGTTATGCCTTGAGCTTCCCATACAGCCTTTACCATGAACCAAAACTAACCTAGTTCCTCATTTCCTACACCCTTAAATACTGGCAATTTGACTGTGCTTGCCATCCCAACCTTTGGTGGTGGCGGAGGTGGGGGTGGGGTTGGTGTAGATGGATTCAATGTTGGTGAAGTAGGTGGTGGCGTGGATGGAGGTGGTATCAGTGGAAAGCGCCCCTTAATCAACCAGACTACATTTCTTGGAGAGAACCATGCAAGCTCCTCCTCGCTCTCTCGTGAAATAGAAATCAGAGGACTGTTCCCTAATCCTTCAGTTCCCCGGTAACCTCTTCTATGCCGCGTTACGCCAGACATCAATAAATGCACATAATCTATTTTTCACACAACATCATTTTAATCCAAGTATTCAACAATTTGATATACTTACCCTGCGGTCCTTGGAGAAAGCACCTTTCTGCTTCACTATAGCTCACGGTTGTGTCTATCATGAACTTAGTGATAAACCCTCCTATTACTCGATGCAACCAGTGATCTACTGCGCGTGTGATTTTATCTTCTGATGCTTCCAACCGGCACACCAATTATGGAGTCCACACAATAGGTTGATCCAATTTGCACCTCCCCACACTATTGGCTAACCTCGCAATCGACTTGTACAAATCTATTGGGAATTTTGCGAAGAAGATCTCGTGGATATTTGTGTATATGTAGCGATCCAACCAATATTCCTCTTATATCCGCAGGTTTTTGTTTTCCTGAACAACGAACTCGTGAAGCCTCTTATCCAACCAGTCTTCAAGCTCTTTCTTTGTAGGAATCTAGTGTTTCGACATCAGACATCCCTTAGGCAGATCCCTGTCCGAGCAACAGATTCATTTGTTGGCTTATATGGGCCTAACCTAGGTTTGGAAAAGTTATTGAGCCAAAAATATCCCGCAGTTATTGGCCCTTTTGGAAACATCCCACAGAGCATGGACTGAAGTCTCATCTGAGGTAGCAGGGGAGGGTGCTAGAACCAGGTTTTCGCACCCTTGGGATGTCTTGATGTGGTCTGGAGGGTTCGTATGTCATTTTGTGGCCTCACACCACCGTTCTTCTGTGTAGATCCAGAACAGGGTGATTCCTTAATACTTATTATTTAATGAATTGTTATAGATCATATCTACTTGTTACGGTCTTTAAGCAAACATTTAATAGAGATAGCTAGTGCGCGCATTCAAAAGAGACATTGATTTGCGTAAACTCATAACATAAGCATAAGCATACAGATCTAGCAGAAATATCAACCATAAATTAACCAGATCCACAATATTTCAGATTCAACACAGTATTTCGGAACCAACTTATCTTTATTCAACTCTTCGTCAATACAACCAGATCTTCCCTGCACACTCAGTTGCAAGGGTCCGCACACATAGTTGCGGACTCTATCAGGCCTCTACAGACACAACTGCAAAGCCTCTATCTACCCACCAGCACCCTTGACTCGAACTTACAGACGCTCCAAAACTTCTTGCCTCATAAACCCATTACAATTCAGATTAATAATGCTTAACAACTAACTACTTCCTAACCATAGAGCCTTGCTCTATTTATACATTTCCATGGTCCCCGGACCATGGGCAGGTTGACTTGCTTTACATTATTTTTGGACGGACAACCCTTTGACTTGATTCATTACACTTTGTGCTCTGTGCATCCCACGGAGTCTTTACCATATCTTTACCCAAAACTTCAGGCTTTGAGCCCCAAAACTATTACGCAGTGCCTCTGCTACCGAACAATGGCTATGAAAGCCTTACCGAAAGGTGGTTTCGATGTTTTCAAGAAAATACCTAGTTAGATCAATTTTGTTTTTGTTCTTATTTCATTAAATCACACTCACAAAAACTAGATTCGATCGTCCTTGTATATTTTCATTTTAAAATTGCGAAATTGAAAATGAATATATTTTTACTACTATTTCACGAATGGTTGGTTACGTAATAAATTTAATTACACAGAATAGTTTGTACTTTCCAATTAACATAGAGTAGGTAAGATGATAGTTTCAGTTCCGAATAAGTATGCTTTCCTCTTGCATTTTTGCACGATCTCGAGGATCAGAAAGTAAGATGTCTATAAACGTTTTCAGGTTTGCAATATACTTGTCTCCATTTGCTAAAACAAATTTGTCTTCATCTTAAATAAAAAATAAATCTAGATTGTTTTAGAGTTAGAATAAAAGTCAAATTATTTTCAAAGATTTTAATTTTAATAAAAAAATAGAAATAAAAAATAAAAGAAAAATAGGAATAAAATTAAAAAAAATTTATCAAGGATAAATTTAATTTCTTTTTAATTTAAAAAAATAAAAATAAAAAATCAGCGTTTTATTTTTATTTTTAAATTTTAGCTTTTTAAGTATAATAATAAATAAATAAAAAATTAGAGATAAAATCCAATATTCTTTTCCTATTTTAATGCAACATAAATATTAAAAAATATTTTAGAATAAAGTTTATTTATTTATTTATTTTTTTTTACAAAATACCAAAATAAACAATTAAAAAATAATTAAAAAAAGAAATTTTGAGAACCCATAAGCCTTTACCCTATTTTGTCCATGTGAAACAAGTTTGATATTGCACAGCGAAATAGTGGGAAGCTGCGAAACAAAAAGAGGTCACGCAACAACGTTTTCCTGTGCCTTCGCTCCATAGCATCATTTCTTTATCTTACGAATCCGTATCCACTGTAGGCAGGTAGAGAGATTCCATAAATGATATTGCTCTCTGATGAGATTTTTTTTTTTTTAATGACGTATATAAAACATTCATGTCTCAATTGAATTCAGAAGGAAATAAAACAGTCGTCAAAGCACATATACCATGTCTTTAAGGTATAGATTATTATCATCTGCAAATCAGAGATGAAAATGAAATTGAAACCCAAAACGCTATTGACAATAAACTGAAGTATGACCATGCAAGTGAAGAATACTAGTACTTAAATGTTTAACCATTCCAGTATTTAGGTCATACAAATTTAGCCAAAGAGATCTTCCTTCTGTTCAGTAAACGCCGCAATCTATGTCTGGAAGTAAGTTTAGGAATTGCTCAGTGGCTACACCTTTAGTGTTCCCTTGATACCGTGCCATTGACTCAATCTTTATCCATAATCTCAGACTGGACTTCGCGATATGACAGCCAAAAACCCTTCCGGTGAGAGTTCAGTTAACCATATCCACCACCTCTTTCATACATATATCTTCTATCATCAGATGGCTTAAGACAAACTTAAGGTCTCAAGAACATTGTTGAGATTTTCTGTTTGAGCAAAATAGGAAAAATCTCAGCTGATGACAACAATAGGAATTCAGGTCCTAGATTAACTCCAGGTTGTTGGGAGGGAGTTAATGCCTCCTATATTTGATGTGAGGGAATTAATGAGGCTGTTATATTCTCTAGGCTATATAACAGGCAACCATTCGGATGTTTTCTAAGAGAGTGTGAGGATTTCTTGATGTAATCTCCAATTTGATTAATAAACTCCTGATGCCTATGTTTGGTGGACGTAGCCCAGATTGGTTGGGTGAACCACGTTAAATACTGTGTCATATGTGTTTGATTTTCTGTTGTGTGTTTTATTGGTTTGCTGTGCCTCTGAATTCCAGCAAGTGCTGAAAGTGGAGCGCTGACTACTTTGAAACCGACTATTGATTGCGGGTTTTCTAGCCTCGGTCGATCGGCGCAGTGGAGGTTGCGTGTTTTGTAGCATATCATGCAGCTGGTGCTGGCCATTTGGCGTTTCTGGCAGGCATAGCCATGCTGCAGAGACAAACAACTCGAGTGCGGATTGCATGATTGCTGGAGCCGTTGTTGAGTTATAAAAATTATGCGCGTGGAGGTATTGCGCTGCTGGAGGTGTAACATCCCGTGCTGGAGGTGTGGAGACGCGCTGGAGGGTGCGTTTGTTTGAATGTCACTGTTGCTGCCTGTTGCTGCACATTTCAGACATGTGGTGGAGTGGACCAAGGAGCTGGTGTATGGAGAACCTTTGTCTGGTGGCGGTAGCGCTGTAATACGCTGCTGAGGTATGCTTTCCGTATTAAACACTGCGTATTACCATTCAAATGCGTGCTGGTGTGTGCGCATTGTGTTTTTTAAAACTGCAAAACCAAAATGTCATCTGGTTATGTGTGGGTTACTGTTTTGAAATCGCTGTGCTGTGAGAGCACTCAGCGGACGTATGGGGTTGTGTATACAGTTCTGAGGATTCCCGTATGGATTTGTTTTGTGGATAGATTGTTTCCAAACGGCGAACAGTGTGGTTTTTTTGTTTTTCACTACTGCATGGGTTTATGTGTATCATTGCTGTGTGCGTGCAATTGGTTCGGCGTGGGTTTATAGCCGGCGTTCAGGTTCATAATAGTTTTCCTTTTGTTTTGGGAAGTATTGAACACACTAAAATCGCACCAAAGTCACCATTTAGGAACAATCCTTGGCATGAGAGCACGTTAGTGTTTATCCAGTGCGGCATTCCTGCGGAAGAACATTTGATCTCTGCATGAATATTGCAGATTTCTTTGGTTGAGACAGAAGTTAATAAAACAAAATTTTTGTTTGTGGCGGTGGTCTTTATATACTGGAATTTTTTGCACAGCAATAAGTCAGTTCTTTTTTAAAGAACGTCTCTTACTTATTTTTTTGAGAAGTGCATATGGCAGAAAGTTTTTTTTTTTTTAATATAAGTGCAAAGGGCAGTTTTTTGTTTTAAAGGCAAAGGCAGAAAGGCATAGGCAATTTTTTTTTTATTGCTGGTTGGAGATTATTGTGTTTTTTGTTGATACAATGGCGAAAACTCAAAGTGCCCGGTTTGAAATTGAGAAATTTAATGGCAAGAATAATTTTGAGATCTGGAAGGTGAAGATGCACGATCTGCTGGTTCAACAAGGTGCGGCGAAAGCACTGTTGGGGAAAAACAAAAGACCTCCTTCCATGACAGAGGATGATTGGGATGAGATGGACGATAGAGCTCTGAGCACAATTCAGTTATGTCTGGCGGACGATGTTCTGTTCAACATTGTGTCAGAGAAAACCGCCGCAGGCCTATGGACGAAGCTTAAGAAGCTCTATATGACGAAATCTTTGACAAATCGGATTCTCCTGAAGCGGCAGCTTTATGGTTTGCGGATGAAAGAAGGTACCTCAATTGTTGATCACCTGAATGTTTTTAATACCTTGTTGGTGCAATTAGACAGTCTAGATGTGAAATTTGATTCAGAGGATAAGGCAATAACTCTATTGTGTTCATTGCCTGAATCCTGGGATCACTTTATTACTTCCATAAGCTTTAGTACATCAAATATCCTTGAGTTTGATGATGTTGTTGGAGCCTTGTTGGCTGAGGAGACGAGGAAGAGGTCGAATGCAGATACCTCTACATCAGAGGTAATGATGGCCAGAGGTCGCTCACGAGAGAGACACTCCGGGGGAAAGCATAGCGACTCTCGTTCAAAATCCAAAGGAAAGAAGCCAAAAGTGAAGTGTTGGCATTGTGGCAAGGCTAGACATCTGAAAAAGGATTGCTAGAAGCGAAAGCAGGCTGCTAAAGAAGGCTCTTCGACAGAAAAGAAGGAAGCCAACACCACAGATACAGGTTCAGTATCTGGTTCAGGTATGAGTGATGAGGTATTGTCAGTTAATATTTCAAAACATGATCAACATTGGTTGTTAGATTCCGGGGCATCTAACCACATGTGTATTCATAAAGATTGGTTTAAAACATATAAATCAATTGATGATGGTGTTGTGTACATGGGTAATGATGTAACATGTAATATTGTTGGGATTGGAAGCATACAACTACAAATGTTTGATGGCACAACCAAAATATTAACTGATGTGAGGCATGTACCAGATTTAAGAAAAAAATTGATTTCATTAGGAGCACTTGATTCAAATGGATATAAAACTGTAATTCAAGGTGGAGTTATGAAATTCTATAAAGGTATATTACTAGTGATGAAGGCTAAGAAAGTAGGAAATCTATTTCAGTTAGAAGGTAGAACTGGGTCAGATCATGTGTCTATGTCTGAACATGACGGTAGTTCCATTCACTTATGGCATCAAAGATTGGGGCATATGAGTGAAAGAGGATTGAAAATTTTGGCTGACCGAAAGTTACTTCCTAATCTAAGATCTGGAAAATTGGATTTCTGTAAACATTGTCTGTTTGGTAAACAAAGTAAACAAAAGTTTAAAACAGGCAAACATACTAGTAAAGGCATACTTTATTATATCCATTCAGATGTGTGGGGTCCAACTCCTACAGCTTCATATGGTGGTTCATCTTATTTTTTATCATTCATTGATGACTTTTCTAGGAAGGTCTGGGTCTACATGTTGAAGAGAAAGTCTGATGTTTTTTCAGTTTTCAAGCAGTTTAGAGCATTGGTAGAAAACAGCACTGGTAGAACTATAAAATGTTTAAGAACTGACAATGGTGGTGAGTTTTCCTCCAAGGAGTTTGACAGCTATTGCAAGGATGCAGGGATCGAGAGACATAAGACCACGGTTTATACTCCTCAGCAGAATGGAGTTGTTGAACGCATGAACAAGACTCTTCTAGAGAGAGCAAGGTGTATGTTGAGTAACGCCAGGTTGCAAAAGGAGTTGTGGACGGAAGCAGTGGAAACAGCTTGTTATGTGATAAACTGATCTCCATCAACGACAATAGGCTGCAAGGTTCCGCAAGGGGTATGGATAGGACACCCTTGTGACTATTCTAAACTCAGAGTGTTTGGTTGTGATGCATATGCTCTAGTGCCTAAACATCAGCGAACTAAATTAGATCCAAAGTCTAAAAGGTATATCTTTGTTGGGTATGGTGATGGGACAAAGGGATTTAGATTGTGGGATCCTACTACCCGCAAAATCATCATCAACAGAGATGTAAAGTTTAATGAATCCTCTCTTGTACAGTTAGATGTAGATAGAAGATTGAAACAGGATGATGTATCTGATTTCCAGCATATTCAGTTTGACAACATTTCTAATGATAGACCATAGTTCAGATTCTAGTCATGAACAGGTTTCAGAATCAGATTATGAACAGGGTTCAGATGGAGGACATGAACAGGTCTTAGATGGCGATCATGAAGAAATTCCTACAGTTGATAGACAGCCAATTGTGGAAGCACCAAAAACATTCTTAAGGAGGTCTACAAGGATCAAACGCCGTCCGAGAAGGTATGATGATCATGTTACTTCAGTTGCTTTGATAGCTAATGATGATGAACCTTTGTGTTATCAGGAAGCTGTAGAAGGTTCAAATAGTGACAAATGGAAAGCAGCCATGAAGGAAGAAATGATGGCCTTAGGTAAGAATGGCACGTGGGATCTGGTTGAACTTCCGAAAGGCAGGAAAACTGTAGGGTGAAAATGGGTCTTCAAGCTGAAACGGGGTGTGAATGATACGGAAGACAGGTACAAAGCTCGGCTGGTTGCAAAAGGGTTTTCTCAGAAAGCTGGTATTGACTTTCATGAGAATTTTTCCCCAGTGGTTAAAATTGTTTCAATTAGAATTGTGTTAGCATTAGTGGCTTTGTTTGATTTGGAGTTGCAACAGTTAGATGTTAAGACTGCATTTCTACATGGTGATTTAGATGAGGAAATATATATGGAACAACCGGAAGGGTTTGTTCAGCATCGCAATGAGAAATTTGTTTGCAGGCTCAAGAAGTCATTATATGGCCTGAAGCAGTCGCCTCGGCAGTGGTATAAGAAGTTTGATTCTTTCATGTTGAGTCAGAAATATGTTAGAAGTGAATATGATCATTGTGTTTATTTCAAACAGTTGAATAATGGTATATTCATTATCTTGGTATTGTATGTTGACGATATGCTTTTAGCAAGCAAAAGCATTGAAGAAATCAACAGGTTGAAGACTCAGATGGCAAGGACGTTTGATATGAAAGATCTAGGAGCGGCAAGACAGATTTTGGGCATGGAGATTTTCAGAGACAGGGGCAATGGTAAGCTGTGGCTATCACAACAGAAGTATGTTGAGAAAATACTTTTGAGGTTTGGTATGAACAATGTGAAGCCTGTGTCAATCCCTTTAGCTTCCCATTTTAATCTTTCTTCGAGTTTATGTCCTAATACAGATGAAGAAAAGGATTATATGTCTCGAATTCCATATGCCAATGTAGTAGGGTGTTTAATGTATGCGATGGTTTGTACTCGACCAGATATTTCTCATGCAGTTGGGGTTGTCAGCAGGTACATGGCAAATCCGGGTAACGAACACTGGTCAGCAGTGAAATGGGTGCTTCGGTACTTGAGAGGCACAAGTAGTTATTGTATTTCTTACAATAAGAGTAGTGAATTTGTCTACGGATATGTTGATTCCGATTTTGCAGGCGATTTGGATAAGAGAAGATCAACTTCAGGGTACGTCTTTACTCTTGCAGGTGGAGCTATAAGCTGGATGTCGAAGCTACAGAATATTGTTGCTTTATCCACTACTGAAGCAGAATACATTGCTGCTTCTCATGCTTGCAAAGAAGCGGTTTGGTTGAAAGGTTTGCTTGGTGAGTTTGGTAGGTTACAGGACAACATCATGTTGCTTTGTGATAGTCAAAGTGCAATACATTTGGCTAAGAATCCAGCCTATCATAGTATTAAATCAAAGCATATTCCAATCAAGTATCATTTTGTAAGACAGGTTATCACTGAAAGGGGAGTTTCTCTTGAAAAGGTGCATACAAAGGAGAACTGTGCAGACATGTTCACGAAACCAGTTTTGTTGGAGAAGTTATGCTGGTGTTTGGCTTCTCTTGGCTTGTAGAAAAGATAAAAAAATAATAACAGGGCATCAGGCGAATTGTTGTCAAGGTGGAGATTGTTGAGATTTTCTGTTTGAGCAAAATAGGAAAAATCTCAGCTGATGACAACAATAGGAATTCAGGTCCTAGATTAACTCCAGGTTGTTGGGAGGGAGTTAATGCCTCCTATATTTGATGTGAGGGAATTAATGAGGCTGTTAGATTCTCTAGGCTATATAACAGGAAACCATTAGGATGTTTGCTAAGAGAGTGTGAGGATTTCTTGATGTAATCTCCAATTTGATTAATAAACTCCTGATGCCTATGTTTGGTGGACGTAGCCCAGATTGGTTGGGTGAACCACGTTAAATACTGTGTCATATGTGTTTGATTTTCTGTTGTGTGTTTTATTGGTTTGCTGTGCCTCTGAATTCCAACAAACATAACTAAGTAGTAAGTAGCCGCTGAAGAACCTCAGAACAACCACGAAATTTGACATAACCAATAGGCAGATCAGTATATCCGCAGAGATGGGTCAATACTCATCAAGGCCTACATATCAAGATATTGATTGGTAATTGGTTGCATTCTTGCTGGCGTCAACGAGCTCATGCTAATGCTCACTAGGATCTATTGCTTTATGCCAACAAACTATGAAATCCTCTTCAACCCTCTTAGAATGTTGGTTATCACACCTTAACCATGACCAGGTGACTGGATGAGCTGCTGCAATTAATACAGAAATATTATTTCTTCAACACTCTGTGGAATGCATGCATAAAGAAAGAATGCAGGGGTATCAATGAAAATGGAAGAAACGTATGAGTAACACCACCAAAGCCACGACCTTGGACCCTGATTTCTTCAAAGCAAGGAATATAGGGCCGATTCTGACTCCCTTTTCACTCGACTCTCAGATTCAGTGGTTTCAATCGTACAAACCAAGGTTTTGCACGAACTTCAAAAGAGACTGTAACCAGCATTTTGCGGAAGCATTATTTCTAATGGGGGAAATCAGAGGAAATGACTACAACTATCCATTCTTTAAAATTCGGTCAATGCAAGAAGTGTCTACCTTCGTCTCTTTAGTCATGGCCAAGATTGAAAATGCACTACAGACATTGATTACTGTGGGCGGAGCAAAGAAGATTTTAGTACAAAACAAGTTGCCCATTAGTTGCTCGTCGTCGTATTTAACACTATACACTTCATCTGGAGAACCAATGGATAACATAGGGTACATGCCAAGGTTTAACAATTTCTCCAAAATGGGGAATGATGTTCTGCAAGCTGGAGTGACAAAACTGCAAGAAAAATATCCGCAAGTTAAATTTGTTTTTGCAGACTTTCACGGGGCAGGCCTCAAAATTTTGAAATCTCCACAGAAATTCGAGCTGTAAAATAATTTGTTACAGGATTGTTGTGGAATGGGTGGTCGATATAATTACAATCCGAGCATAACATGCGGCGTAACAGGAGCATCTATCAGTACAAATCCTGGACGACATTTCAACTGGAATGGGATTAATTTGACTGAAGCCACTTACAGAAATATATCAAAATTGTATCTGGACGACACATTCACATCGCCTAGTCCTCATACTCTTTGCACAACAGGAACTACATAATTTTAGACGCCACCGTGAAGTGACCGATGGAATCATAAAATGAAAAAGTATCAATAATACATTCTAATAATAATTACGCTGTAATGCGTTTCCCTCTGGAATCCATCCCCCTTTTTGCCTACCTGTCATCCTTGGACACCGTTCGATTAGATGTTAGACGATTGCAAAAATTTGAACCGTCGATCAAAACCGTTACAAATAGTTTCTAATCTATTGTAGGTGAAGCTCTGGTCCTTGTGATGCTTTGTTTCCCTCACTTCGAAGGAAAGAATCATTCAGGTAAGGGTGTGTGCATGAAGCTTTGGTCCTTGTGATGCTCTGTTTCCCTCGCTGCAAAGGAAAGAATCGTTCAGGTAAGGGTGTGTGCAAGGTTAACAACGTTTCTTGAATTCATGGACAATACTCTACAGTCGAAAATGGTCCATTTCAGGTTTGACGAGCAAGCCATCCATGATACTCTACAGTTGAAAATGGTCCATTTCAGGTTTAACGAGCAAGCCCAAGATGGCTACTCAAGATGTCGAGACGAAGGACTCAACAGTCGCGGTCTCCAATTCTTCTGTGCCATCACCTCCTCCGGTTCTCACGCGTAAGTTCTATGAGATTTCGCCATTGCAGGTAGTGCCCGTTTTGCCTGTGTTTGTGTTGAAATTGAGGCATATTTGTGGGTGTTGCAGATCTGAAGATTACTGGGCTTTAGTATTTTTGCAGTTATCGTTGACATTTCTGCAATGCTAACTGTTGTGGTGCAAGATGTGTTGTCCATATTGAGTACTGTGGGTCCAGATGTTCAGGCCCTCAGTGGTTTCTCTACTATTCCTTATGGAGTGGGTGTAGCAATCTATGCATTTGAAGGGGTAAGCATGATTTTGCCCCTGGAATTAGGTATGGAGAAAAAACATAGATTTGGTGGAGTTTTGGCCGTTGCATTTCTCTTCATTTCTCTCATTTATGGGGGTTTCGGAGCATTCGAGTATATTGCTTTTGGAAGTGAAACTAGAGATATAGTGACTCTGAACTTGGGAAAAATCTGGATCACAGATTTTGTTCATATTTCCCTATGTCTGAACCTTTTCTTCACATTTCCACTGATGATGAAACTTGTTTATGAAGTCCTAGAAGGGAGGTTTAGTAGAGGGGAGTTTTCCTTCATGATCAAATCTCTTGCGATTTTCTCGATAACAATAGTGTCAATTTTGGGCCCTTCATTTGCAGATTTTTTTATCTCTGATTGGGAGCAGTGTTGGTTGTATTTTGGGTTTCTATTTCCTGCTCTGTTTCATTTGCATGCTTGTTGGAATGAATTATCTCTGATATGGATCCTTGTTGATGCCTTGCTCATCGTATTTGGCATTGTCTTTGGCATTGGTGGGTTAGTTTCATCGATTACTCAAATCTGTAGCAAATAAACATTCTTGTAAGTGGCCAGGGTAGAGGTTCCAAGCCATGTCAAGAACATGAAAACCCAATAAGCATGGAGTTATATTTGGGCCTTGAGCTTCACAGGTTCCGACCATTTTCGTAATTGAAAAAATACAGAAATTTTGCTCATATATTGTAACTCAAAAGGGATTTATCAAAGACTGTAGCGACATTGGTGGTGGGATATCTTTTCTTTCAAAAGAAGAACCATAAGCAATCTGAGATGGGGAGAGAATCTTGGTGAGAAAAGCTTGGAGGAGGACCCTTCATGGCATTCTTCTCCCTCAATCATGTAAATATTCCTTCTGCAAGAGAGTTCAGTTCTATCTGTGGCTTAGTGGACTTTGTTTGTTGTTAGGTGCCTTATTGCCTACAACCTCGATTGACATTTTTTGGCAAATTGTCTCAATAATCATTTCCACTTGAGAACTGAACTAGTGACAGAATGCCTATTTTTAATGCTGTTATAGATGCATGATAATAGTTTTTGAGTTTTGATGTTTCTCATGAGCATTTGGATTTTTTAATTTTAAGTCTAGCAGGCATTTTATGGGAGACAATAAATTGAGAACTGTTTCATACCTTTGCTTGTGCATTACAATGCCTTGCGACTAATATTTTTTTAAAGGTTATCATATTCGTCAAACCATGTAATTCTCCATTCTACACTTATGCTCATTTATGTTATTGAGTCCTTCCCAAAGGAAATATAAATTTAAGCTGCTTTGTTTGATTTAGTGACTCATATCAGTTTTGTTGTAGATTGATCACCTTCCAATTGCATTTCCCTCTAGTCAACCATGGATAATAGGTATCATTCCCTGTTGCCTTTAGTTCTTGGGTCTGTCTGAGTCCACATGTGTTATATGATCATTACAATCGACAAAACCCCCAGTGGAATGCCAACATTAGAAGAAATTTACCTTTGCTTCATACTGGAGTTCTGAATATTATGTGGTCCCTGCTTACAGTTGATGCTCTGTGGTGTTCAAACCACTTGACACAAAGAGGATATCCAAACATATTCTGAGCTTCAGCTTCTTCTGGTCTAATAAAAAGTGAACACCACACATACAGGTGTGATTGGGGTTGCTCATCTTTGTAGGAAGAAGAAAGGAATGTCATTGATACATTTGTGATTATTTCTTTCAATAGGGCTCTCTTGAATGTTATCGATCCCAGCTTTGGCATTTAAAAATGTGACTCAGCTCTTAAAAATGAGGTAACATTCTCTGCATTTTTAAAAAAGAAAGAAAAATTGAACACTTGAATCGTTCAGGTAAGGGTGCGTGCGGGGTTAACACCGTTTCTTGAATTCATGGACGATACTCTACAGCTGAAAATGGTCCATTTCAGGTTTAATGAGAAAGCCATCCATGATACTCTACAGTCGAAAATGGTCCATTTCAGGTTTAACGAGCAAGCCCAGGATGGCTACTCAAGATGTCGAGATGAAGGACTCAACAGTCGTGGTCTCCAATTCTTCTGCGCCATCGCCTCCTCCGGTTCTCATGCATAAGTTCTATGAGATTTCGCCATTGCAGGTAGTGCCCATTTTGCCTGTGTTTGTGTTGAAATTGAGGCATATTTGTGGGTGTTGCAGATCTGAAGATTACTGGGCTTCTAGTGCCCCCGGCACATGAGAGTTAGCATTGCTAAAATACTCTCGAAAAGTTCCTAAGTGTTTCTCAAATTAAAGGAAAGGAAATTTCAGGGGAATGCCCTTTTCTCTTATTTATTTTCTCATCTGTTGTAGGTGAAGTCCCAAGAATCCTCGTTGAATCCTCATGAAGTCTATTTGTCTACGTCGTTGGATGTTACCAGGAAGGTAGGCTTCATATGGGCCATTTTTCCACTGGAGCTCATCATCAGTGGGATTTGAACCCTTACCCATCTGGCCCCTTTTAGTATTTTTGCAGATATCATTGACATTTCTGCAATGCTAACTGTTGTGGTGCAAGATGTGTTGTCCATATTGAGTACTGTGGGTCCAGATGTTCAGGCTCTCACTGGTTTCTCTGCTATTCCTTATGGAGTGGGTGTAGCAATCTATGCATTTGAAGGGGTAAGCATGATTTTGCCCCTGGAATTAGCTATGGAGAAAAAACATAGATTTGGTGGAGTTTTGGCCGTTGCATTTCTCTTCATTGCTCTCATTTATGGGGGTTTCGGAGCATTCGAGTATATTGCTTTTGGAAGTGCAACCAGAGATATGGTGACTCTGAACTTGGGGAAAAGTTGGATCACAGATTTTGTTCAGATTGCCCTATGTCTGAACCTTTTCTTCACATTTCCACTGATGATGAATCATGTTTATGAAGTCCTAGAAGGGAGGTTTAGCAGAGGGGAGTTTTCCTTCATGATCAGATCTCTTGTGATTTTCTAGATAACAACAGTGTCAATTCTGGGCCCTTCATTTGCAGATTTTTTATCTCTGATTGGGAGCAGTGTTGGTTGTATTTTGGGTTTCTATTTCCTGCTCTGTTTCATTTGCATGCTTGTTGGCATGAATTATCTCTGATATGGATCCTTGTTGATGCCTTGCTCATCATATTCGACATTGTCTTTGGCATTGGTGGGTCAGTTTCGTCTATTACTCAATCTGTAGCAAATAAACATCCTTGTAAGTGGCTAGGGTAGAGGTTCTAAGCCATGTCAAGAACATGAAAACCCAATAAGCATGGAGTTATATTTGGGCCTTGAGCTTCACAGGTTCCGACCATCTTCGTAATTGAAAAAATACAGAAATTTTGCTCATATCTTGTAACTCAAAAGGGAGTTATCAAAGACTGTAGCGACATTGGTGGTGGGATATCTTTTCTTTCAAAAGAAGAACCATAAGAAATCTGAGACGGGGAGAGAATCTTGGTGAGAAAATCTTGGAGGAGGCGCCTTCATGGCATTCTTCTCCCTCAATCATGTAAATATTCCTTCTGCAAGAGAGTTCAGTTTTATCTGTGGCTTAGTGGATTTTGTTTGTTGTTAGGTGCCTTATTGCCTACAACCTCGATTGACATTTTGTGGCAAATTGTCTTAATAATCATTTCCACTTGAGAACTGAACTAGTGACAGAATTCCTATTTTTAATGTTGTTATAGATGCATGATAATAGTTTTTGAGTTTTGATGTTTCTCATGAGCATTTGGATTTTTTAATTTTAAGTCTGGCAGGCATTTTATGGGAGACAATAAATTGAGAACTGTTTCATACCTTTGCTTGTGCATTACAATGCCTTGCGACTAATATTTTTTAAAAGGTTATCATATTCGTCAAACCATGTAATTCTCCATTCTGCACTTATGCTCATTTCTGTTATTGAGTCCTTCCCAATGGAAATATAAATTTAAGCTGCTTTGTTTGATTTGGTGACTCATATCAGTTTTGTTGTAGATTGATCACCTTCCAATTGCATTTCCCTCTAGTAAACCATGGATAATAGGTATCATTCCCTGTTGCCTTCAGTTCTCAGGTCTGTCTGAGTCCACATGTGTTATATGATCATTACAATGGACAAAACCCCCAGTGGAATGCCAATGTTAGAAGAAATTTACCTTTGCTTCATACTGGAGTTCTGAATATTATGTGGTCCCTGCTTACAGTTGATGCTCTGTGGTGTTCAAACCACTTGACACCAAGAGGATATCCAAACATATTGTGAGATTTAGCTTCTTCTGGTCTAAGAAAAATTGAACACCACACATATAGGTGTGATTGGGGTTGCCCATCTTTGTAGGAAGAAGATGTCATTGATACATTTGTGATTATTTCTTTCAACAGGGCTCTCTTGAATGTTATCGATCCCAGATTTGGCATTTAAAAATGTGACTCATCTCTTAAAAATGAGGTAACATTCTCTGCATTTTTAGAAAAGAAAAAAAAATTGAACACTTGCCTCTGCAATGGCAGAATATGGATATGTTGTCTGCATGATATCAAGGGAATAACTTATTCGGCTGATGTATTTCTTACCTGCCTATGCTATCTATAATCGTGTTGTTAAGATACTTAACAATTTTCTTATGCACAACACTCATGTGTGCAATGTTCTAATAGTGATTTATGGTCAAGTTTCCTACCAAATCTATTTGTATCCTGAATGGTGGCCACTATTTTCTCATAGAAATTTATACTTGAAAAGTGTTGATCTTACATTCATAATAAGGCCTCATGCTAATTGGAAATTAGTCTTGAATCTCTACAAATTACACAATTTAATTTATGTCATAATGGAACAATGTTTACACCCAGTTTGATGATTGAATGCGGTTGTGGGAAGTCATGAAGTCGTTGTCGATGATGGTCAGTGTAATAATTATGTTGTATTTGGCAACATTGTTGAAGATCCAGTAGCTACACTTAATGTACAAGGCTAGAACAACTCTTCATTTCATTCTTGGGAGGTATCATCTTTTCTTCTTCCCATAAAGATATAAGCTATGGAGGATGCGTGGATGGACTCTAAAAGTTTCTAGGATGACAAATGCATAACAACTTCTAAAATGAAACATGCATATTTAGAGGGACTAAAGTATTTATATATGTTTCATATAAGGTGTATTTCTTTATGCACTAAAGATAAACTTATGTATAATTTGTTATATCAAACCTAAATCATTTATTTTCCAATACAAACATAAAAGCATAGATTGATGGCACTAAATATCTCTAAAAATTCTATAAAAATAATGCAATTTACTCATTTAAATGATTTCCTAACAATCATTGATAGCTTAGCTTGCCTATATTTTCAACTATGAAACTATCTGACACTACTCAGAAAAAGGGCCTCTCTTAGAATTCTCATATGGAAGGAAATAACCAAACTTGTCATGCCATCAGGGACTTGATCATAGAAATATTCCTGAAATCCTTTAAAGTAAATATCTCTGCTATTCTAAAGATAACAAATTGTGGAGTTAAACAAATAACCACAGAGGTGTTCTAACTCTAGAACTATCAAGTAGGATTTGTGTCTTGCTACATGTATCCCAACCCTTTGGAGAATAGTTGATCCTTTCCTGTTATTCTTTAGGCTAGAGGTACAAGGCAACAATCATATATAATTATGAGAACAAACCCACAAAGCCTGGAAAGGGCCACAAGAAAAGCCTGAGCCTAAAATTGTGATCCGACATTTCTATCCATGGCGCTACCTTGCTTTATCAACAAAGATGTACTCTGTTTTACTGCAACCATTTCACAGATTAAGCAAGAGAACCAGATGGAAACCATTCTTAATATAAGTGTTTATTCTACTTGAGTTTATAAGTGTTTATTCTACTTGAGTTATTGTGTAGACTTTTTATGGATTTGAATTCGTATTTCCCTGTGTATTAGTATACTTTTCTGAGGAGCCTTGCACCATAGCTGCTGCTTTGTCCAAAAAACAACACATTGCCAACCAAAAGTAGATATCAAGATACAATTGTGTATACACAAATCAGTTTGGGTTGATAGTTATTTAAGACTGAGAATCTATTAATACTGCTTTATCTTTTATATTTTTGGACTAATAGTCCTAACTCATAAAATGACTTAAAAATCTGGAACTTGCTAAAAATTATTTGTGTGATAGCATAGTTTGGCCTGATTTAACGGATTCTATGTAGTGGTCCTTGTAAAGCAACTTCGTATTGGAAGGCATGCTGATATTTCTCTTTCTTGTAATACAGATTACAATGCAAGCAATATGAGTGATGGGGTTGCCTGCAAGAAGCTTGTGCCTGTAAAATGGTATCCCACCGAAAAATACAACAGTGGCTATACCCACTGCCACGGTGAGAATCCCAACATATTTTAGATTCACATTAATCAAGTGGCTTCAGAATGGCTTCAGAGTTGAGAGATACACCAACAAAGTCAGCAAAGCAAAACTAATCCCTGAAACAATAATTTATACAACATTGGTTGAGAGATACACCAACCGAGTCAGCAAAGCAAAACTAATCCCTAACAATAATTTATACAACATTATAAATCATCATCATCAAAGAGGTTACATAATGAGGAAAAATAGATATAAGCTCATGTTCAGAAGAATGAGGAAAAATTCACCCACAATTAATAGAAAATCGATATCAAAATATTGTATATTTAGTCGCCCTAAACAAAAGGAAATGGACTACAATTTCGACAACCTTTATAGCTTCCTCTGGCTCTAGCAGAAACCTGGATGGCTTCCTCTATCTCTAGCGGAAACCAGGTGTGAGCTTGGGTATTTTGGTGTGCGAACTGGGCGAGCTATGGGGAACGGGGGTGATTAGGAAGAAAGGCCACAGACACGATTTTCATAATTTAGAATAGCTTCCTCTGGCCCCAGAATAGCTTACTCTGGCTCTCACGGCAGCTCCGTTAGAGCTGGGTATTTCGGTGTGCGAAATAGGAGAGCTGTGGGAGAAAGGGGCAATAGGGGAGAAGGGCGAGAGTGGAAGGACAGGGAGAAGATAATGGGGCAATTGGGGATAAGGGTGAGCTGTAGGAGGGAATTTTACATTGAGTCTCAAGCCCCTCTCGATACAGGCTGTCAAGAGTACAGTGCAGAGACAGGCCAGGGTTTCTCGAGCATAGATTCCACGGGAGGTTTTCGACTTGAGCATCACGTCTCTGTCTAATGGAGACGGAGGAGGGCCCAGGTAAATCGTTGAGTTGCAAGAAGTAGCATCCAAAAAGCAGAAAAGTATTTTTGATGAAAAGGTAAATAAAATGATTGGCTCGGAAGGAATAGAAATACGTTTCTTATGGGCCTCTTTATGGGGTTTGTTGCGATGTGTGTATTGGCTGCAATTTTTTATGGTTTATACTAGTAAACTCTGTTGGTTTATCGCAGAGTTTGTGTTGGATAATAGGTGTATGCAGAAAATATCCTCAAAGTTTTTATCAAAGCCGGGTGAAACAAAGGACGGGGATTTTTCAGAATACAGGCCAATTTTGGAGAACGTGGACCTTCTGTGGGGGTCTCCTTGGACCGTGTTTGTAACAAATCGAAATTCCATCAAGAAAGCAAAGGAATTTGTGAAAGAGGGCAACATGGATGGTAGAGAATGTGATACCCTAATCTGGTTTCTGAGAAACTATAGAAAATTGACAGGATGTGTGGGTATACGGAGTTTGGATCCTGCAAAATTACAAAATAAAGCGGGTTTGAAGTTCTTGTGGAAAAGAGATCATGGCCCTGTATTAGATGTGGAAGAGCATTACATATACACGATTAAACTGTCATTGAAGCTAACAGCGGTTTCATTGGTCAATATAATCGTTCGGTTGTCACCTGATTGTGGGAGAAATGCTTTAAAAGCATACTCCGAGGCATGTGAACTGATGGATTTGGTGGAGGACTCAGATCCTGCAACCGATAGCTTGCTGAGTAAAGCGGCAGATAGTGTATTCAAAACATTACAGGAACAAACTGCGGAGAATGCTCTGGATACTACAAGTGTTGTATACATGGAAGATGCAGCTGCTACAATCGATAATCTTGCAGAAGAAAGTAAAAGGAAAGTTACGGTGATTGAACATGGAGGAGACTCTCTAGATTGGAAGAAGGCAGGGGCAGGGAACGCCTTATACAGATTATGCAAGAACATTGATTGCAGTTCAACAGGGAATTTTATGTAAGTGGTTGATGAATTACATAGTGCTTTAGCAGACATTGTCGGTGGTTGCATAGAGAGTGTGGGGAACGTGTTAGTGGATAACTGCACTAAATGGGCACAAGCTTTCCAGGAAGGGAAGTTGCTAAAAGCAGTTTACATAGCCGGGAAAAATACGGCACTGTTGGAACGGCTGAGATCATGTCTGAACCTGCACATTAGCCCAACAACGACAAAGTCGTCGATGGTAAGACTTGTAGTAATTGTGCACTGAATGTTTAATCAATACACTGTCCATCTTCCCCACATTCTCTCAAATAGCCTAACTCTACCTATGCGGTTATAGGATCCTAACACCTGCGGGTATTAGTCATGATAGCATCTAATAGCATCCACCCATTGTACTTTAATTCTTTGAATGCGTTTTTTGTGGAAACGATTTCAATTATGTTTTAAATCTTTGATAACGTTTTTTGTGGGCAAGATTTCAATTATTGTGCTTATCAGTGGGAGAAACATATCACCAATGATATTTGATCAAACCAAGAATGAAAATATGGCTAAGTTGTGAGCAGAGGCAGATGTGTGGACAACCAGGGTCTAGTAAGATGAAATTAGTGAAGGTTGAAAAAAAAATGTAATATGCGAAGTCAGGGAGGTAATATCACAAATTTATAATTGCAGACATGGTTGACAGAGCCAAGAGATTCATTTTTTCTGGAGTATAAAAAGAATACAAATTCACTAGGATTGGATCCATGATTTTGCTGAGAATTCACCAACCAAGTCGCAACAAAAGCGAGCGCATTTTTAGGTGGTAAGGCACCCATCAAATCATTGTATTGAAGGGCCACGAAATGCCATTGACACAGACACAATTTCGTTGGGGAAGCAGCGACCAAAACATAGTAAATTTTAGCACGAATTAGCTGTGGAAATTGGTATGATTTCGCTTGGTAAAAGGTTCATTGAATCTACTATTTCAGGGGCCATTAAATGGAAATTGTTTGTGCAATGATTTGTAGGGAAAACTGGAAGAGACACAAGTAAAAACTAAGTTCTAAAATAGCCAAGAAAATGGCTAATCTAAGAGGATCATAAATGTGCCAGAAATATTAAATTTTGTTCAAGTCAATTTGGCGTATGGTTTATTTGGATTTCAAGTCTACTAGGTGTATATTGTGCATTGATGAAGCTCACTGCCAGGGAACCACCCCCAAGCAATTCCACTTTTGGTTTTTGTCATTCCACTTTTCAAATCTCAGCCAGCAGACCGAGAGAGCCAACAAGCAAATATCTAGGTGTTGAAAAATCCAAGCATGTCACCAAGAATCAAACATTAATTGTGTGCCAAGAAAGAAGAAGTGCGCCCACGAAGAGAACTCATGAATATCAAATGCACAATGCATCCAATAAAGAAATGAAAGCATTTCCATATATGCGTTTTAAGAAACATTTTAGTGTTGGAACTTGCCAGTTTCATGCTTCTTCGTGAGACCAATATAAATGTATTGTTTCAACGTCATTGGTGGCAGATTTATGCAAAATATTTGATCATCTAAGTTTAACATATTTGCCTTTTCTTTTCCTACAAATAATTTGCTCTTTATATGTGCTGGAGTTATTGGGACATTCTTTAGGAACTAGCAGGAATGCAAATTTATTATTTTAAATCCCTAATTCTCCTCATCATTTGCAAATTGTTCATCTGCATCTATGCTCAGAGAAGACAACTTAGCTTCAGAACTTTTGTAAGACAAAAAATCAAAATTTTAGCAAATATGGAGGTAATAATAAACGCCCTATGGTGTCAGAACAATGTTTTCTTGGGTTTCTTTTGAGCCATTGCATTAGAGAGCCGTATATTGGTGAGGGACCTTTAACCCAATGCATCACTGGCTTCATATAGGTGTGATTGGGGGTGCTCATCTTTGTAGGCAGAAGAAAGGAATGTCATTGATACATTTGTGATTATTTCTTTCAATAGAGCTCTCTAGAGTGTTATCAATCCCAGGTCTGGCATTTACAAAATGTGACTCAGCTCTTAAAAATGAGGTAACATTCTCAGCATTTTTAGAAAAGAAAGAAAAATTGAACACTTGTTTCTGCAAGCAGAGTATGGATATGTTGTTTGCATGATATCAAGGGAAATATCTTATTCAGCTGATGTATTCCTTACCTTCCCGTGCTATTTGTAATCATTTTGTTAAGATACTTAATAGTTTTCTTATGCACAACACTCATGTGTGAAATTTTCTAATAGTGATTTCTGGTCAAATTTCCCAGCAGATCTATTTGTACCTTGAATGGCAGTCACTATTTTATCATAGAAATTTATACTTGAAAAGCGTTGATTTACATTCATAATAAGGCCTCATCCTAATTGGAAATTAGTCTTGAATCCCTACAAATTACACAATTTAATTAATGTCATAATGGAACCATTTTTACAACAAGTTTGATGATTTAATGCACCTCTTCGAGATATTAAACTTTGTTTCTTCATATTGAATGTGGTTGTGGGAAGTCATGAAGTGGTTGTTGATGATGGTCAGTGTAATAATTCTGTTGTATTTGGCAACAATGTTGAAGATCCAGTAGATGCTCTTAATGTAAAATGCTGGAACAACTCTTGGTTTCGTTTTTGGGAGGTATCATCTTTTCTTCTCCCCATAAAGATATAAGCTATGGAGGATGAGTGGATGGCTATAATGACTTTGAATGTGTAGTAATCCTCTGGATGGTATTTATTGTGAGAATTTCATGCGCTTGAAAAGGTTTCCAAATCAAAATAAAACGCAGTTTGGACGTAAACATTCTTAAGGAGAAGGCCATAATGAAGGGTTTGTCTTCCTCATTATTTGTACTAAAGATCCTCTGCATACATGCCAGTGAAGAATTTGTTGCTATTTTGTTGAACACATATCTAGCCTGTCCTTTGGTAGAAATTCTACATGCACCATTGAAAGAAGCTTCTGGATGTAGGGAATTGGTGATGCAACATATATTCATTATGTGAGTAATAAGGAACGGAACATAGATTTTCCCAAAAAAATTGAGGAAGTTGAAGCCCTAGAAGAAATTATTATCAAGGCATTGATGGATTGGAGAAGCAGGTCAAAGATGGAAGCTTCTAGCTACTTAGGGTGTTTAAACTCCCATGACTGATTTATTGGATTGGGGATGTTGTAACATTTTCTTGGCAACATGATAGAGTTAAAAATTTTGAGCTTTTCCAGAAATCCACCATCTTTGTGGGAAGAAGAAAGGAATGGCATTGATACATTTGTGATTATTTCTTTCAACATGGCTCTCTTTAGTGTTATTGATCCTAGGTTTGGCATTTAAAAATGTGATTCTGCTCTTAAAAATGAGGTAACATTCTCTGCATTTTTAGAAACGAAAGAAAAATTGAACACTTGCTTCTGCAATGGCAGAATATGGATATGTTGTCTGCATGATATCAAGGGAATAACTTATTCAACTGATGTTTTCCTTACCTGCCTATGCTATATGTAATCGTGTTGTTAAGATACTTAACAGTTTTCATATGCACAACACTCATGTGTGCAATGTTCTAATAGTGATTTATGGTCAAGTTTCCCAGCAGATCTATTTGTATCATGAATGGTAGCCACTATTTTCGCATAGAAATTTATACTAGAAAAGTGTTGATCATACATTCATAATAAGGCCTCATGATAATTGGAAATTAGTCTTGAATCTCTACAAATTACACAATTTAATTTATGTCATAATGGAACCATTTTTACACCCAGTTTTATGATTGAATGCGGTTGTGGGAAGTCATGAAGTCGTTGTCGATGATGGTCAATGTAATAATTATGTTGTATTTGGAAACATTGTTGAAGATCCAGTAGCTGCACTTAATGTACAAGGCTGGAACAACTCTTCATTTCCTTCTTGGGAGGTATCATCTTTTCTTCTTCCCATAAAGATATAAGCTATGGAGGATGATTGGATGGCTATAACGACTTTGAATGTGTAGTAATCCTCTGGATGGTATTTATTGTGAGAATGTCATGTGCTTGAAAAGGTTTCCAAATCAAAAGACAACGTAGCTTGGACGCACAAATTCTTAAGGAGAAGGCCATAATGAAGGGTTCATCTTCCTAATTATTTGTACTAAAGATCCTCTGCATACATGCTAATGAATAATTTGTTGCTATTTTTTTGAACACATATCTAGCCTGTCCTTTGGCAGCAATTCTACATGCACCATTGAAAGAAGCTTCTGGATGTAGGGAATTGGTGATGTAACATATATTCATTATGTGAGTAATAAGGAGCGGGACATAGAGTTTTCCCAAAGAAGTTGAGGAAGATGAAGCCCTAGAAGAAACGCTTATCAAGGCATTCATGGGTTGAGGAAGCAGGTCAAAGATGGAAGCTTTAGCTACTTAGGGTGTTTAAAGTCCCACGAATGATTTATTGGATTGGGGATGTTGTAACATTTTCTGGGCAAAACAATAAAGTTAAACTTTTTGAGCTTTTCCAAAAATCCACCACCTTTATTGGGTGTTCTTATTCTCATAACAATTGGTATATGGCCCAAAGATTTTTTCACTGTATTCTTTACATCATAGTCGAGTTGTAGTCAAGATATTATAGGGTTGCATTACTCAATGATTATCAATGGCATACCTTAGTGTGAGTACTATGACATGGGCATTATCACCTTTTGCTGCATCTATCACACAATGTTTTTAATGGCACCAACAAAAGTCATTGAATTTTAGTCATAATAATGCGAGGGCTCTGTGATGAATGTGAGGAATATATGTTCATAGAAATGAGATGGAATAGTGAGTGGATGGGCAAGCAATGTTCTATTTGCAGTTCGTTTTATGATTGTGATATTGTCAGTGGCAACTAGATTAAACTTCCTCATTGGTCATATCAAAGAGCTCTTAGGAATGGTTTATTTGGGTTTCAAGTCTACTAGGTGTATATTGTGCATTGGTGAAGCTCATTCCCAGGGAACCACCCCCACACAATTCCACTTTTGGTTTCTGCCATTCCACTTTTTGAATCTCAGCCAACAGACCGAGAGAGCCAACAAGAAAATATCCAGGTGTTGAAAAATCCAAGCATGTCACCAAGAATCAAACATTAAGTGTGTGCCAAGAAAGAAGAAGTGCGCCCACGAAGAGAACTCATGAATATCAAATGCACAACACATCCAATAAAGAGATGAACACATTTCCATATATACATTTTAAGAAATATTTTTTGCGTTGGAACTTGGCAGGTTCATGCTTCTTCGTGAGACCAATATAAATGTATTGTTTCAACATCATTGGTGGCAGATTTATGCAACATATTTGATAGTTTAGGTTTAACAGATTTGCCTTTTCTTTTCCTACAAAGAAATCGCTCTTTATATGTGTTGTAGTTATTGGGATATTCTTTAGGAACTAGCAGGCATGGAAATTTATATTTTTAAATCCCTAATTCTCCTCCTCATTTGCAAATTGTTCATCTTCATCTATGCAAGAAGACGACTTAGCTTCAGAATGTTTGTAAGACAGAAAATGCAAATTTTAGCAAATATGGAGCTAATAATAAATGCCCTGTGGTGTCAGAACATTGTTTCTTGGTTTCCTTTGAGCAATATCATTAGAGAGCCGTATATTCTTCAACTTGGTGAGGGACATTTAGCCCGATGCATCAGTGGCTTCATGCAATTAGATGTTCCTCTGCAGATTTATTCAAGATATTTGATCATTGAATTTTAACAGATTTGCCTTGCCATCACATTCATCTCCTCCAAATTCAGCTGAATTTCTTAATGTTGTCTCATTTTCTTCATGCAATCCTTCGGGAAAGCTTCCTATTTCCACCACAATATAAGTGAAGATGGAACGGTAGCATTAAGAATTTTTGAAGTGAGTTTTCCCTTATTTTCTTATCGTTTTGGGAAATAAATTGGGGTTTATTAACATATTCCTAATTATTCACTGCATATCTCTATACACAAAGCAATTTCGTTTGGAAGGGCATCAGTCTGAATACAAAGAGAAGTTTACCCTTATTTATTAACTGTTCAGTTAGGTTGATAAAGAACCATCTAGAAGATGGAAGCAGAATATTGAAGAAACTAGTTTTGGTTGTAGATTTTGGGAAATCCTCTAAAGACCCAGGATTCGGCATCGACTAGAGAGACAATTTATTTGATATGGTTTATAAACAAATATATGATTCTGCTAGCATGGGAAGAGCAGGTGGAGGAGCCATGTTTTGGCAGCTGATGGCAAAAGGAATGAGATCATATAGAGATGGTATGATATTGTCTTGTCTCAAAGTCCTTCCACAACACCTAACACCAATATGATGCATGTTCACTTAGGAGGATGCACAAAGACTTTATTTGTACAAATTAGTCCTCATGAAAATGACATGGGAGAAACTCTGTGCTTACTAAACTTTTCCAATAGAGTTCAAGGATTAGAGCTTGGTCCTACTCGAAGGTAGCAAGATGTAAGTTTTCACTGTAGCATGGTCCTTGCCTTTTCTTGATATTTTTCTGACTTTCAAAAATTGTCAAAAAAACATTAATTAATGTTATATGCTATTGCCTTACGGGTTTCCATTGCAACATCTGGTGCAATTAAATTAATTAAATTGTAAAATGATGTATAATGATGATTGAATAATGTTACAAATTTAAGTTACAACTCAAATTTCCAAGGCCAAAACCCTCAAGAAGTGCCAAGTTGTGTTCATGACTGCACAGGATGAAAGACTCAGAATAACATCTGAAATTCTTAATAGTATGAAAATAATCAAACTACAAGCATGGGAAGAAAAAATGAAAGAGCTGATAATAAATCTCCGAGTTGTGGAGTTCAAATGGTTGTCTTCAGCACAATTTAATAGAACATATGGTACCATACTCTACTGGATGTCACCCATCATTACTGCATCTATAGTTTTTGCCGGGTGTCCTATCATAGGGGATCCACCATTAATTGCCACAACCATATTTACAGTGCTTGCAACATTCCATGTGATACAAGATCCAGTGAGAATGCTACCTGAAGTTTTGGCTATATTAATTCAGGTTAAAGTCTCCTTAGATCGTTTTGGACAAGTTCTTACAATATGATGAGTTGAGACCAAATTCTGTTGTGAGGAAAGCACTTGCCGGATCCTAGTATACCATCGAAATTCATCAAGCCATACTCAGCTGGGATCCAGAATCTTCATTGACAAAGCCAACATTTGAAGGGAATAAATCTGCACATTAAAACTGGAGAAAAGGTAGCAATTTGTGGCTCAGTGGGATCAGGGAAATCTGCTCTACTATATACAATTCTTGGAGAAATCCCAAAAATTTCAGATGTAAGTTGAGCATTAACTACTCTTCTTGAGCAAAAGTAACCATTTCATAGTTCAACAAGATTGTAGATGCAGCTTTTTTGCTTTCTATATACATAAATTCTTCCATAAACTTTTTGATTGGACTACGTGCAGGTTGAAGTATATGGCAATGTTGCCTACGTGGCACAAACAACTTGGATTCAGAGTGGTACTGTCAGAGATAACATACTCTATGGGAAACCAATAAACAAAATTCAATACAAGAAGGTAATAAAAGCTTATGCATTAGACAAGGATATAGAGAGTTTTGCTCATGGAGATATGGCTGAGATTGGGGAGAGAGATTGAATATGAGTGGAGGACAAAAACAGAGGATTCAGTTGGCTAGAGCAGTATATGACGATGTTGACATTTATCTATTGGATGATCCCTTCAGTGCAGTTGGTGCTCATACAGCGTCAACTCTATCAAATAAGGAGGAGATATTACATAAGAGAGACTCCAAGACTTGCTAATATTGCTTGTTGTAGTATGAAAAATCTGGTTTACCTCTGTATCAGATCTGTAAAGATCTTAGAATGAGATCCAGACATATTAATGTGAAAATTTTTGTGCATATTAAATATAAAAGATTTGAGTTTTGGGTTATCAAAGCTATAGATTGAGAACTACATGGATCGCTTGATAGGCTGGCTGGTTTGATTTGTATATCAAGATTGCTAGCTTCTTTGTGGTGGTAGTGTGAGATCAATTGGGAATTTCTACTCATTTCATACTCCAAGAGGGAAATGAATTTCCCAATGATGGTGGTGATGAAGGAACCCAGCAAAAGCATAGAGAGTAGCATAGTTGATTGGATAAAAAAATCAATTGTGTAAATACAAATAACACACCCTACAAAATGATTTTTTCTTGAATATTGATCAATATGAATGGTTTTCCTTTCACAGTTCTTGTGTTTTGATTCTTTATGAATAGGAATTGATTCATTCAACTAAAATTGGTATTGTTGATTTTGATGGTACTTCTGTTCTCCAGCTTGATGATTGGGTGTTGTGCCGAATTTACAAGAAAAATGGTCATTCTTAGAGAGTACAAGGGGTAGAACGAGATGAATCACCAAGTGCAGATGAAGTGATGGCTTCTTTACCTGATATTTATCAGCAAAACAAACTACAACTGCCCAACATTGCCTCTTTCAGTGGGTTGTTGGAGAGTGACGATCCTTTCATAGATGGTTTTTTAAACGATGAAGCCATGGATGGCAATGGAAACAACAACAGACTACCTCAAGTCCAGTTCTCCAACCTCTCTCACAACAATTTCAGCAACAACAATGAAAACAATAGCGATTGTCGTTATGAAGTTGTCCCAAAACAAGAAGAATTAGCAGTGGAGAATGACAACACATTCAATTCTCTTAAGAGGACCCTCTCCTTAGCATATGGGCACGATGAAACCAAACTTGCAAAGAGATTCAACAACATGCAGAAAAACTATAGCTACAACGTCAACATTAATGTTTCAGCCTTGCTTAATTCAATGCAGCCCAATCAAACTTTCCAACAACAAAACTTCCTAAGCGCATTGCGTCATAACGAATATATCCTGGCACGGATTTATTTCATCACAATGTGACATGGTTTAAGGTCTTCATATTTCTAGGCAAATACATTAGAATGTTGTTTGAAAAGATTAAAATGCCTCTCCTTAAAATTTTGTATATTGATATGGATACCCAGTTATTGTTCGTGTGAATTCATTTGTTTAACTTCACCTTCAACTAAGCAATCTTTAAGTTATCTAAACAAGTTCAATGGATATGTATGACTACTTTTATTCCATTTCATAGGCACTTTAACCCTCAAATAGGGTTTTTGGCATGTCTTCCTCAATTCAAATTCATTATCATCGACCCTTGCTTTCAAAAAAGCCCATTCACATTTCAATATTCTTCCACACACTATGCCTTACAGTGTTTCCTTTGCAACATTAGGTGCAAATGCTAGTATAAGATCATATGCTCAACGAGTTTTTCTATGTGAACGTCGATCTCAGTTTTTGTCTGTGCCTTCTCAATGGCTTCCAAATCAAATGACACTTTGCTCCCAAATACGGTGGAGAAACAATTTGCTTATATCCATATACTATTATTTTTTGAGAGAGACACTTAATGAGGTTTTATGTTTAAATTCCCTTGATTGATTTTTTGGTGCAGCGTTAGATAGATTTCATGTCTAGATTAGAGTCCCATTTCAAGATTTTGGCCTTGACTTATTTATTTATTTTTTTCTAGTAAAAAAACATCAACATGATTAAGGATTATGCATGGAGTTATGATTTTTTTAAATACATGCAAGGTCTTCTGCCAAACCTCGTGGCTTCAGGGAGGAAGAAGAACAGAGTGAAGCGTGAGAATGAAAAGGTTGCGAGAGAATAGAAAACAGTCGAGGCATGATATTTCTTGCTTTGCTTTTGATTGACACCATTGGTACTTTTAGGTTGGTTAACGCTTATTAGGTTATACATAATATTTTCAAATTCTACATAATTATGGATTATATGAATCTGTATTAGAATGTTAAAAACAAATAAAAAAAATCAAAACAGTTAAAAAAACACAAAACAATTAAAAAAAATAAAAATAAAAATTATTAAAAACAAATACAAAAAATCAAAACAATTAAAAAAACAAAAATCAAAACAATTAGAAAAAGAAAAAAATGAAAAAAAAAAAACTTAAAAACAAAACAATTAAAAAAATTTGCAAATGGACATTTCATAACTCTTGAAAACAATTTATGATAATTTGCTTTATTGGAGTTACTTCAAAGGAACTTGTGCACAAAGGCAACAGGTAAAAAAAAAAATCATTTCATTTTGTTTTGGTTGCTAAGCATTCATACTCATTCTTTCATTTTATGTCTTCCATAAAGCTTTCACAAGTTTCATGCAGGATTTGTACTGGACTTTTACAAGTGCGTAGATGATCCAAGTTCATGCAGATGTGATCTCCAAAAATCACATTCATCATTGAAATCTTGAAGGAGCTAATTACATATGTCATGACATTTTTCGCTGGACAGAAACCTTTTGTGCCATGATGTGTTTACCCACACTTCTCCTTCAGAGCCTCATCAGTCATCCATATTGGAGTCCATTGATTCATTGCCTTATCCATCATGACTTCATACATGTCTACTTTTATGAGTTGCATACATTTTTTCCTTCTTTTGAGTTCATCTTTTGGCCCCATGAATAAACCATCCATCTCTCTACATTACCTTCTTTTCCTTATCATAAAAATTGTTTGATTGTGACATATTTTATCTATAGTCCTACCAATCATTTTGTACGAACTCACGTTGATTGATGTGGGATTCCTTAAGGACCACCTGTCATGTGGAAAGAGTCAATTTTGCGGACAAAACCAACCTCCCTAGAAGCGTAAGGCTTTCTAGTGACAAACAAGACAATTAAGAACAATCCTTCTCTAAATATGCATTTAACATATAAGAAACCAAGTGTTTAGATCCTACCTATAGTCCAACGTTGTTGTAGTAGTCCAACCTCGTCGATCCGGATGAGCTCCTCCTTCTCTTTGAAACCTGCATTCACCAACAATCAAACGATTAAATAGCACCTGAATATCTCATAAAATAAAACATATTTAACATACAGACCAAGGAGTATATGAAACAACTCATAAATAACAAATTGTTGAGAAGAATGGACTTATTTGTATTAATAGGAAACAAAAGAAACCATTACAACCTGAGCCTTGGTGTTGTGCAAGTTCCTCCCAGGGTCCAGCAAGATTTTTCCTTTACTTTGACCAGCTCACCCACTTCCAAGTGAAACAAGAAAGGATGACAATCTCTCCTCACAAGCTTCTACAAGGAAGTCCTAATCTCAGTAGCATCTACCCTTAGGAATGTTTAACTTTCAGCCTCTCCTCCCTCTGGCCCAATGCATGTATTTATAGTGTTGTAGAGGAAGTTAATCAGGTCCACCATCAATGGGATAAGCCCCTCTTTGGGTGGGTTAGCTCCCCTCTTGATGGGATAAGTTCCTCTTCCATAGGGATACATGAACCATCTGGAGGCGCTCCATACACGTCAAACAAGCTTCTAGAATGCTCTAGAAATGACCACAAGTAACTCTTTTGGAGTGAAACTTGCGCCTTTTGACCTTTACAGGAGTACGCACCCATTGCTTTACAGACAGAGCGTACAAGTACGCAGGTATTGTGAACTTGGGTTGCGTACACGCAGGTAAGGCTTGAGAGAAACTGTGTACCCAGAGATAATTGACTTTAAATGACTTTTCTCTCTTTCTTGGAGTTTGACATGGAAAGCAGAGGCATGAGACTTGCCAAGGAGGATAGTATGACAGTTGATGGATCCATACTAACTGCAAATAGTCATGGTGACATTTTGTAGTGTAACAGATTGCCCCCTAAAGTGCGAAGCCTGAAGTAGATTTAGGGTTTCAAATCATCTAGGAAGGGTGAAGTACTTTATCATTTCAAGGATTATCTTGTGGAGAGCCTGGTCAGAACCTGCAAATATTCAACACAAAATACATATATAAGATGATATCATCGCTGAGGTAGGCATTCCCATACTCATATTGAAAACTTTAACTAACAATCTAACTACTGCTCTGATACATGAATGATTTTGCAGTACATCACAACCATAGACACATGTAGACACAGTATGGACGCAGCCATCTGTTTGTGATTAGTCTACTTATATAATGAATACAAAACTCCTCGCAGCCTGGATGGTGGAAACTAGATCCAGGGTCTTGATTTCTACTTCCCGAATTGGTACGATTCTATCCATGCGAATAAATGAGTTGATGTCGAACATGGTAGAAACCACTTGATTACCAGTCAATGATGTAAACTGTTAACAAGTGTGAGAGAGACCACCAGTGATGTCAATGGTTCTCAAAGTACCCAGTACAATCCATGAGATGCGAATGAATGAGTTGATGTCGAACATGTCACGGAATCCATTGATCGAAAGTCAATGATGTAAACTGTCGTCAAAGGCAAGAAACCTGCCATTGATGCATGCAGACTTCAAGGTACTAACGATTTCTAAGTCATCTCTCTAGATAATGTGCTGATGTCGATAGAAAGCGACCCGTTGCAGGCAAGCCCACAACACGAAATCATAGTTCAAGTTGAAGAAATGTTGCTGTAAGGACTGAATCAGGGATGGTCAAAGATGGATGACAAGTATTTTGCATATGAATGGTTTATTTGCAGAGACCTCTTGAACACATAACGACACGACAGATGGCTTGGCGATGATTGACCCAAAGTTAATACCCAGAAACGGTTGAAGACTTTCAAAGTGGTTTTAATCAACTTTAAGACAAAGGATTTCCCAACCCAGGTGAATGAAAAGTGTCGTGTTCAAGAGTGGTAGTAAGGTTCTTCTGTGACAAAGGATAACAAATAGGTTCATTCTTCTCTCTTTTCCCCCACCATTTCTGGCAAGTACCTCTTTATTTTTTACAAGCTTGAGGAGGATAACATATGCTTGATTATAAGCTCATCCTTCGGATGAGTCCAACTTAGTTTAGATTCGAACCCTAAGAAGGAGTGGTTCGTTCCTGTTTGTAATCAAACAGGTCCTTTACTGTGAAATTTTAACGAGTCCAGTATAGGAGAAACTCGGCATTTTTCAATTTTAGAGAATCTGAAAAAACTAAAGAAGACTCCAGGGTTGAACTTTTTCGTAAATTTGTCTCTCAAGCCTGAAAAAGTATAAAATAATACTTGAGAGAACCGCTTGATCTTGCGACCAAGGAGTACTTTCATGATTAGTGCCTCTGACCTGAAAAGTAAAAAGCGATCAAGGACACGTCGTTTTATTTCCAGTATCGAGTTTGAAACGACAAAAACTCGACAATCTTTTCCTATTTTTTACGGTCAGAAAAGGGCTATAAGGGGACCGTCTTTTAATTCTGTTTTAACGAGTGTAAAAGAAATGCTCGGCAATCTTTTCATGTTTTAGGAGTCAAAAAAGGGCTTAAAAGATGACTCTGATGTTTTGGTTCGTGAAAAATGATAATTTTCTCTGAAAGTCCTTTTGTCCTGCACAAAAACAACACATTACTCATACCTATTTAAGATAGGCAAAAATACATTGAAAAATATCTCTCCATGGTGAAAAATAAACAAACCTAGCATTCATTTATCCAAAAAACTTATAAAAAGACTTTTTACCATGTCATTTTTACCATTTTACTGTTGAGGGAGAGAAAAGGGCTTTTGGCAAGAAACTTCTCGTGGACTTTGCAGAGAATCCGACCGTCGGAATCGAGCGCCGTCTCTTTCAGGTATTCCACAACATCCTCCTCTTTGTTTTCATCCATTTAGAATTTCATTTTAAGCCCTAGTTTGATTTTTTGGGGGCTTTGGGGTTTTAAGATACACCTTTCGGGGTACGCAGGTGCCCCATGGGCGACCTGCGTACCCCGACATTTTCGTTAATGGGAAAATGGCAGGAGTACGCAACCTACCTTCAGAACAGCTGCGTACTGCCACTCTGTTTCTGAATGCGGGGTGCGTACTCCATGCAAAGCAATTTCAAAACCCCAAATCTCAAAACTAAACCATTATTTTTTGATTTAATGAATTCTAATGGGTGTTTTTTGGTGTGTAGATTGCCCACCATGCTTGATTGGCACGAAAGAGAACACGAAGATGTCGATTTGGCCACAATAGATCATCAACCTTCCATTGATGCCTTGAAGGCATGCGGTCTCTACAAATACTGGGCCATACCTGGCATGAGGGCCCAGGTGCCATTCTTAGAGTCGCTGGTTGAAAGGTGGAACGTCCAAGAACAATGTTTTTACATCGGAGGGAACCAGCTCGAGATAGAGCCCTCATACATATATTTTCTCACTGGTTTGCCTAATAGGGGCGAGCAACTGTCTCTGTTCGGGACTAGGCTGGGTGGCCAATCCCTTGCTAGTCTCCAGCCAGAGTGGTGCAACAATCAAAACCAGGAGAAGGGGATAGAAATCAAATACATATCCTGACATGAACTTATGGTAATTGCCTTTACAGTTACCAGACTCTGCAGCGCAGCCGCTTTGCACATTGCCACCGGGTCCCAAATGCGGATGGCGATTGATTGCTTCCGAGGCACCATTTTCAACTGGTGCGATGCTGTGTTGGCCAATATGAAGGGCCAACTGACTAGGGCAAAGAATGGGCAATTAAAGACCTTTGGGTATGGGCCTTTAATTGTGAGCTTTGCCCTAGAGAGAGTTCCGATGCTTATCCCTCAGCATCTCACTGTTGCGGTTGGGCCACCTCGGGAGCCAAAGTTGATGCGATGGGTTGCGGTGATGGCCCGGCATCCTGATGAGGGAGCGAGAGTTGTCCGATTTCCTGCGGGTTACTTTCACTGGTTAGAGGACCAGGTCTTTGCGATCCAGGATTTTCCTTATGCTGGAGTAGATTTTCGCGGTGATCCGGACATGGTTCTTCCACAGGGAGAACAATGGGACGACAGAGGTACTTCATTTTTCACAAGTTTTTAAATTATCTATTTTTTTTGTTTTTATATATCATCTCAAAACTGACAGTAAAAATTTTCAAAATGCAGATGTGAGTCCATGGCGTCCAGCCAATCTCCGGCCTTTTGAGAGAAGACAACCAGTTGCATCGACACCGGTCCCACAGGATGCGGCTACAGAGACCTTAGCTGAGTTGGAGCAGGATCTAGAGCGTCTGACGGCGGATATACCAGAGACTACTATAGATGATATTCCTATCAGACTTCAGCGCTATGTAGTCTCAGTCCCAGGACCTTTTAGGAGGTTTTTATGTAGGGTAGCCCGTGCAGTGGTGTCGTATAGGGAGCACCACCAGTGATTGGATGGTCACTTTGTAGACACATGTGACATTTTGGTTTTTTGTACTTATCATTTTTGCCAATCATAAGGTGTTTTACAACCTATGATCGAAGACGATGTATTTTTGACACACTCCTATTTATATATATCATTATTACCGGCTTATCTTGTTAAACATGTGTGATTAAATGTTAATGTTTTTAAATTTACATGTATGATTATCGCAAATGTCTGTCTAACATTCGAGAAGCAATTGCATCTGCTAATGTATTAAAAGACCTTGGAATATGTTGATATTCGATGTAATCAAATTCACATTCCAAAAGACGCACTCTCAAAAATAACCTTAATAACACTGGATTTCTAATGGCATAAACTCTATTAAGCTGTAATACAACGAGTTCAGAATCTAACCTCACTATCAAACTCCGAATCCCAAATGAAATGGATTCAGATAATAATTCAATCACTGCACTGTATTCTGCAATGTTGTTTGTTGTTTGACCGAGGCTCACCCCATGCATAGAAACTAACTCGTCAGAGGGCGAATAGATAACCCAAGCTGCGGAAGAGATATTCCGTGTACTACGACAAGCACCATCAGCAAATCCAATGTATGTTTGGAGAAGCATCGACATCTGCAAACATCATGGGTAAAACCAAGATAAGCAGAATAACGACGAAAAACACACTTTCTAAACTAAGCACACTGTCTATTCTAACAAACACACTAGCTAGAAAGAGAAAATTAACCTAACTATCCTAACGAAAATCTTCACACCCACCATTTAAGCATAGTACCTCTTTAGGTAAAGTCCATTTCTGGGTTTACCCAAAGAGTCCCCATCAAAGTCAACCAGCTCATAGGCCCCTTTTGCTAGCTTCCGCTTAACAATGTAGGGTCCATGCCATATAGGAACGAATTTTCCAGCACCTAATTTATCGTTAGCTTGATCATACAATAGCACTAGGTCTCCTTCCGAAAAATTTTGAGGGGTCACATTTCGATCATACTGAGCTTTCATTCGTTTTGCATGAGTCTCGATTGCCAGTGCAGCATCACGTCGAGTCTCATCTAATTGAGCTAAATACAATAAACGCTTCTCCTCTTCGGAAGTAGCTGGAAGTAATTCGACAGCCATTTGAAGTGATGGGATTTCGCATTCAATGGGTAGCACAGCTTCCAAACCATAAACTAGTTGGAAAGGAGTGAACCCTGTTGATGTTTTCACCGAAGTTCGATATGCCCAAAGCGCGGAAAATAACATGTTGTGCCAATTCGACCGATGAATGCCAATGATTCGTCGGATCATGATGACCAAAACTTTGTTGATGGACTCAACCAGACCGTTGGCTTGTGGATAATAAGGAGTTGAGATATCGTGGCGCAAACCAAGCTGACCTGTAAGTTCTATCATCATAATGTTTCGAAAATGGCGCCCATGGTCAGTGATTATCGTTTGTGGGACACCAAACCTAGCAATAATGTGATTGAATACGAAAATTGCAGCGGTCTTGCCGTCTGCCTCGAATGTAGGCATCGCCTCGGCCCACTTAGTAAAATAATCAACCGCAAGGATGATATACGCATGCCCCCCAGCCGAGTGAGGGTTACATGTAATAAAGTCGAGACCCCATTTGAAAAAAGGACCAACTGCAATTATAGGGTGGAGACGAGCTGGTGGTGCACGCATCTTGCGATCAAACACTTGACTGTTGTGGCATTTTCGGACCACAATGATACAATCTTTAAACATGGACGGCTAGAAATAGCCAGCATGCAACACCTTCTGAGCTGTGGCATACCCAGACATAT
The DNA here is from genome assembly GCA_031772625.1 of Pinus tabuliformis. NCBI lineage: Eukaryota > Viridiplantae > Streptophyta > Pinopsida > Pinales > Pinaceae > Pinus > Pinus tabuliformis. The sequence goes on along the minus strand of CM062809.1, from coordinate 847,858,821 downwards.
GACCGCCACATGCCCCAGAGTGAAAGTCATTCAAAACCCTTTCCGCCTCTTCGTGAGTTAAGCAATGTCGGAAAACCAAGTCCGCCCCACGGCGATAAAGAGTATCTCCAATAATTTTGTACTGTTGGGACTGGAATCGAATTTTCCGACATTCCGCCTTAGAAGCTTCGGGCCGAAAGGATTGGGTTTGGAGATAGATGATTATATCCCCGTACCACAGATCTAAAGTGCTGATGAGAAACAAAGATTCGTCCATAATGGGCTCTTCTGCCACAGTTTCCGTGTCAGCACGCGAGAAGTCACAGATCAACTCTGCAAAGACTAAAGATTTCTTAGACTTAGACTTTTCAAACTCTAAGTCGAACTCTTGCAGGATAACGATCCATTTAGAGTACTTGCCCCCTAGCAATTGTTTAGTCAAAATGTAGATCATAGGGTTGCAATCTGAAATGACTATAGTTTTACGGAGAAGAATGTAACGACAAAAACGTTGGACAGCCTGAATGGCTGCCAGGGCCAATTTCTCCACATGCGAATATTTTAGCTCAGTGGGATTTAACGTCCTACTAAGATAATATATCACATGTTCCGTTGCGAATTCGTCTTCCTGAACTAATACCATCCCAATCATGGAATGAGAGGCAAGGAGGTACAAAAAGTAGTCTTGGTTGTAGTTGGGAGGATGCAACAACGGTGCATGGGTCAACGCGTGTTTAAGTGCATCAAAATATTGCTGAGCTATCTCATCCCAAGAGAATTGAGCGTTCTGTTTCAACAACCGTGTAAAACCTTTTGTAATCTCGGCGTAGTTAGGAATGAATCGGCATAGAAAGTTTGCTTTCCCTTGCAAACTTTGGAGTTGGCGAAGACTCGAAGGGGGAGACAATTTGATGATAGCTTCTACCTTCGAGGGATCGATGCGAATGCCGGCTTTTGAAACTATGAATCCCAGCAATCATCCCACTTCTATACAGAAGACACATTTGTGTGGGTTCAAACGTATACGATAATGCCTACACCTCATGAAAATTGCTCGTAAATGGACAAGGTGTTCAGCTCGATGTAGTGAATGAGCAGGAAAATCATCGAGGTACGGTTGCACAATGTGTTTGATGTCATGAAATGCATAAGACACCGCCCTTTGAAAAGTGGATCCGGCATTCTTAAGCCCAAAAGGTAATTTGCAATAAGCAAATGTCCCCCATGGACAAATGAAATCCGTTTTTGGTTGATCGGCAGGTAGAATATTGATTTGATTGTAACCGGAAAAACCGTCCATAAAGGAAAATATTTCACTACCGGCACAATCATCAATTATTTGATCGATATAGGGTGTTGGATAGTTGTCTTTGGGACAAGCACGACTAATATCCCTATAGTCGATACATATTCTTATTGTTCCTTGCTTTTTGTTTACCGGAACAATATTCGATACCCAATCTGTTAAGGGGATCGGATAAATGAAACCTACTTTCAACAGCTTCTCGACTTCTGCTTTAATTGCAGCCGCTTTTCGAGGGTGAATCTGACGCAAACATTGCCGAACGGGTTTAGCGTCCGGGTAAGTCTTAATCTCATGGACAACAATTGCGGGATCAATTCCTCGCATTTCCTCATAGGACCAGGCAAACACGTCGCGAAATTCTTGAAATAGGGCCTTGTATGTTTGAATCTCATCATCTGAACACGAGGCACCTATATGAATGTTTTCAATGATTCCGGGCTTGACTGAAATGTCAATGGGAACAGTGCGAGAGATGTTTCCCAAATTCAGCTCTGAATCAGGATGTTTCAGTGCACTCTGAGCTTCTTTGACATATTCAGCTGTAAAAACTGATGAGAAATCGTTTTCAAAGCGATCATCCTCAGGTAAAAACGAAGATCTATGATGGAGATCTTCCCATGGTAAATCGTCTACACACAGTACTTCACAAAGTTGTTCGTCAGATGACACAACTTCGGGAAACGCTATTAACTCCGAGGTTGAAGTGAAAAGTGACTCCTCATAGACCACATTCATTTGGTCGATTTTGGTTGAACGCGAGTCGGTAAAAGACTGCACGGCTTCGTAAGAAATTTCATACTGACTCAAAGGCATAGCATCACCAAATGAGTCTATTTCAGATTCGGAAGGAACGATCCAAGGATCGTCGTAAACAATGGTATCTGAAGTAATCATATGAATGGATGCGAATGAAGACACGACGTTTATTGGAGGAAAAGGAAAAGTTCCCAGTAAGCCAACATCTTTAACTAATCCTACACCAACATCCTTATAAGGGATAGTCGTTTTACCGACATGCTGGATACTCTCTGAAGAGGCTGGGTCGGATGAAAAGTAAGCCAACTGGTCTATGGTCACGTTCTTGCCATTATGTGGAAATTTTATCACTCTGAAGACCGATGAGACGACCGCTGTCATAGCGTAAGACCAACTTCGACCCAAGAGAAGGTTATAGTCTAGAGGGGCATCAACCACCTCCACATCCAGACTAACGGTTTTTCCTTCAACCCCTATAGGCAAATCCTGTAGAATGCCAAATGGATGGAACCCACGGCCATCAAAGGCCTTAAGAATTGTCGGGGATTGATTAAGTGAAGGAGAACCAAGCGATCTCCAACACTGAATCGACATAATACACGTGGAAGCTCCCTCATCAATTACAGTCCGATGAATAGGCCTGTTTTTTACTATCACTGGAATCTGAAAAGCCATCTGATGAGGTAAATGTGGTGTACTATTTTCTAGATCAAAGATTATCAGGTTCGGGTTCTGAACATCAACAGCTCCTATAGCCGACAAAAGTAATTTTCGTTGTGTTGGACATGATTGTAGCACTTCCAAAGCCGACATTGCTGAGGGTGAAACAGCTAAATCCTCAACAATGTTGTAATTCTGGGCCGCTCTCGCATGTGGATTGAAAGCAGACCTTTGAAGTACACCCTTGGCGGGCAGTTTAATTACTAAGTCAGGGTTAGGTTTCGTGATCTGTAGTGGATCGGAACCGGGAGCTGAGGTTGATGGATTTGACTTAGAAGATTCTGCTTCTTTCGATCCATCAACAGGACTTTTACTACCATAATCGTGTGACCGAGTCGCAATCCTTACATGAGACATCATCAATATGGGTTCTTCGACGGCACTCGAGGAAGAACCTATCATTTTGCTATCTTTTGGAAATGGATCCTTCAAGACAGCAAGAATTTGGGAACCTTTGACTAGTTTCGCAACCTCGGCCCGATGAGGGCAATCTCTTGTAAAATGATCTTCTTCACAAATAAGACAAGGATAACGGGGCTTGCGCTTTTCATCATTGGTTTCCGACTTTTCTGTTTTCTCCTTTGGAGCTTTGTCTACTTTATTCTTCTTCTTGCCTTTCTTCTTCCCACCATTTTTTGATTTGGCCGTAGATGTCTCTACAGCGTGTATATCAGCGGAAACTTCAGCAGAAGACTCTCCTGTCGGGGAGTCTGGTAAGGTGATAATGGGCGAAGAATTCTTTGAAGACTTCTTCTTGCTTTTAGTATTCACCGTACCAATCATGCCATCAGTAGCATGAGATCCCGAAGGAGCAGCAGCGATTTGATTCGACTTTGGAAGATCTGGGATCTTTTCGTGTAACGTACCCGACTGAGTATAAACTAAGTCAAGGTACTGCGCTTGAGCAATGACTTGCTCTTCAGTAACTACTCCAGCCTTAGCTACGTCTTCAATAATCTTCGGTAATAATGATTTAACAAACCATTCAGCTAATATTTGGTTCGGGATAAAAACTTTCACTAAACGCCTTCGACGTCTCCATTCATGAATATGGTCGGAAATATAAGTAGACGTCGACTATTTCAATGAAGTTAATAACTTGGTGCCATTATCATATCTGACCGGCAACTGAAAATGTGTTAAGAACGAGGTAGCTAACTGACTAAATTTATAAAAAGAGGCCCGTGGTAACTCAATGTACCACTTGGCCGCGAGACCAATGAGCGTACGCTGAAAAAGACGTAAACGGATCGAATCATCTGAGATAGAATTTGAAGCACACCAGAGGTGGTAAGTCATCACATGATTTGATGGATCCTCTCGAGACTTACCTTCGAACTTGGGTATATCACTGGGAAACTTATTTGGCATTGGCAGCCAGAACGGAAGATAATTTATTGGATCGTTCGTTAGGCGCGTCAAGTCTGGTAAATCCAATGTTGCGATAAATGGCAATTGCCGATTAGGATCCCTAAAACTCTGAGTCACAAGACCAGTCCCAGGAGGAGGATATCCAGGATAACTTGGAATAGGAATCGCATTCGAGATATTGTATACTCCCGGAAAACCAGGATTAACCGGACCGTACTGGGGTTTTTGTGGTTGTTGATAAGTGTACCCAGGATACGGTTGATACTGGTAAACCGGTTGTTGGACAGCAGGCCCGTATTGGTACTGTCCCTGGTACGGTTGATAAACAAATTGTGGTTGAGAAGTAGCAACCGTACTTAAACCTGGCTGCCCCACAGGAATCTGAACCGTAGTTTGAATCGTGGATCCAGACAATGGTAAAGATTTCTGCGGAGTAGTGGTAGAGACAGTAGAAACCAGAGCTGTCGATACTCCAGAAGTAGGTGTGGTGGAAGGAACAGATGTTGTGGTAGTTGCAGCAGTCGTTTGAGATGGAGTACTAGGTGAAATTGGCGACTGAGTAACTACCGAAGGTATAGAAGTTTGAACATTAGACTGGACTAGTTGCTGGGGTTGACCAGAAACCACAGGTTGTCTAGTTTGAGATGACAATTGTATGCTTGGCTGCAACACTTGTTGAACTTGCGATGGATCCCACACTACATTCATTCCGGGGTATTGACCCATGACAGGTTGAGGATATTGAGATCCATAACCAGATTGAGGGTAGGATTGATAATTGAAAGGTACATTTCCCGTACCTTGAACATAAGATTGACCTTGAGGTGGTTGATAACCTTGACTTGAGTACTGACCTTGGGGTAGATACCCTTGAGGTAAGTACTGATACTGGGGTTGACCTTGAGGTATATATTGGTACAGAGGTTGACCCTAGGGTACATATTGAGGCTGGGGTTGACCTTGAGGAATGTACTGTACCATGGGTACATACTGTCCTTGAGGTTGCCCCCCAGACGCAATTTGTGTACCTTGGGGTTGCCCCCCAGGTGGTAATTGACCACCTTGAGGTTGAGAATCGGGAATTGAACCTGACATCATATAAATGTCTCCTACGCCCAACGGTTTATTACCATTGTTTCCAGCTAATGACCCATGTCCAATGGGTTGAGGAGATGCTCCTGCAAAAGTACCAGAAAGTGACTGATACCTAGCAGGAATAGAAGGACCACCATACAAGAAAGATTCAGGGGGTTGAGCAAACACGGATGACTGACTAGACATATTTACAGGAGTATAAATACCTCCGAGTGGATAAGGAGTACGAGGTGGAGAAAAACTTATCCCTGAGTTGTCTAAGTAATTAGTTAACGAAAGATACCCAGTAGTACTTCTAGGTGGACTGTAAAAGATAGACTCACGCTCTCTTAGATCAATAGTAGGTTGATCTTCAAGAATAGGGCCTACTTCTTCTTCTGGAGCAAGTTCTTCAATAGCTATCAAACCAGAAGGAAGATTTTCGGTGATGACTCTTTCTACCCTAGGTGAATCAGGAACACTAGAAGTTGGAGTAACAGGTTCAGATATTTCAGGTTCTTCGCCATATCACTAGTAGATGAAAAACTACCAGCAAGCTTAGAAACTGCAACAGCTTCAGGATTATAACCTGTTTCTAGACTTTGGTAATCTGGATGGACTACCAATGAAGACTCTCCTTCTTCAGTTGAACCTACTTTACTGCCACTAGGAGGAGTTACAAGGACTTTCAAACCTTCGTAATGACCCGGGACGTCTTCAGGAGGGTCACCCCGAAGTCTACGGGACTTCCCCAACAAATCGGCCACGGTAACAATCTCAGGAGACTGGCCCCGAAGTCTACGGGACTGTCTCGGTAATTCCACCACAGTTAAAAACTTTTAACTACCGCACACGCAAACAAAGTAAAAATCTCAAAACAAACCACCTAAAGTCTCTAAAGAACCAAACAAATTTGAATCACACGCCTAAAGAATCTAGGGCGTCAAACCATGCACCAACAGTAGCCTTCCGGACCGAAAACACTAGTTGGTGATGAAGCCCAACATCGCCGAATTCAGTACAGAAGTGGTGGGTGGAACAGTTACCCTGGCAACCTGCTTAATGAATAGACCAGCACAAGTTCCTCCACTTTAACCGTCTCGAGGGAAGTGAACCCCCTGGAAAATCCAAGTGAGTCTAGCCGACGTCTGCTCTAGGTACAGTGGGATCTTCCCTCCACCGTCACCTCGGGTAGAATCCTAAAGATAATGGTCACTAAGGTTACCAACAGCAACAAATATACCTGGGGGAACAGTCTACGACCCGATAGCACGCAAGGGCAGAGTAACAAGCTCAATCCCCTTGCCGGCTCCTTGACAATAATCCAAGGTTTACTGACAAGTGACCCCAGGCTCCTCGACAATAATCCGAGGTTTACCATTTGTAATACGTGCGTATCTAGCGTCTTTCCCAATGAAGGAGGATTGATCCCCTCACTAGGTCGGACACGGTCTCGTGCTTCTCCTTTAAGAGGAGCTTTCCCAGAGTACAAATGAAACAGTTGGATTTATCCTACCACAAGATAAGCTACTTGTTTGATTTTGCTGTCTTGGAGAGTCAATTACTCTCCTACTCCAAGACACTAGCCTAATCTATATTGGTGTTTCAGAGCCCTAGTAAATAAAAAGTTACTAAGTTGATTTTACTTTAAGCGTTAATTTTTATGGCTTTTCTTTAAGACAAAAGGTAGCGGAGATGAAACTGATGGTGTGTAGACTCGACTCAAACCACTACAAAGATGCACTTAGGATGATTTATACTAATTTTCTTTTTCAATGAATTCCTTAGCTAAGAGAGTTGGAGAATGCAAAATTTATATAAAAACAACTTTCTTGGCAATGAAAATCAAAGAAACAATCTCTTTATCTTTTCCAAAACATGCAACACATGACCACTAATTATTTTGCGAAAATTCCCTTTTCATTCAAAGACTCAAATGCCACTAAGCAAACTTTTCTTTCAAAGGAGATTTTTGGATTTTTTCCTACTTAACAAAGCATTTAAAAATCAAAAAGCAAACCTTTACAAATCTATCAAATCAAAGCTACTTAAAAGCAAATCAAAAGAAATTCACCTAATAAGCAAATCTAATGAGGCCAAAACCTACAAAGTATGATCCCAGGATGTTTTACTCAGTCGTGATTTAACTAAGGACTAGTCAATGCAGAATCAAAAACTAGTCAAAAACAAACATAAAATCTTTTGTTCTTTTTTGTAAAATGAAATTCACAGTTCAATCAACAAACTCTTCCGAGATTCGGCAAAGAGACAAAACAAAGGTAAATGTCTCACAAGGGTAGATTCTATGAAAGGTCTGACTCCTAAGAAGACTGCAAATACCAGGGAGATCCAAGGTTTTACGACTTCTAAAGCCAAAATCACTACAGGACCAATGCAAAAATCAAACCCTAAGGCAAAATCTCTATGAATTCCACTAAAACACTTGACACTGACGAAACAAGTTCAGATGAAGATCTCTGGTAGGTAACCAGTGAATCTGGGTGGAAAAACCAAATTAAAAGCAAAATCTAAGAGGCAAAAAGGAGAAAATTGAAATTTTCTCAGTTTTGATAGGGTACGCAAGCAACCTGTTTACACAGGTGCGGGTACGCTCTGTGCACACAGTCGCAGTGCGTATAAGTACGCACTGTGCTGAACTCATAGGCTGCGTACTTCTAGCAAAACTAAGAAAAACTAAAATCTAATTTAACCCTAAGCTAGCCCACCCAAACGAACAGTGAGACAACCAAAAACCAGAAAGAAAAAGACTTTTCTCATATCAAAGTTTCAAACAAAGGAAAAATCATTCACATCAATGGAGTTCCCCAGCGGAGTCGCCATTTTGTCATGCGGAAAGAGTCAATTTTGCGGACAAAACCAACCTCCCTAGAAGCGTAAGGCTTTCTAGTGACAAACAAGACAATTAAGAACAATCCTTCTCTAAATATGCATTTACCATATAAGAAACCAAGTGTTTAGATCCTACCTGTAGTCCAACGTTGTTGTAGTAGTCCAGCCTCGTCGATCCGGATGAGCTCCTCCTTCTCTTCGAAACCTGCATTCACTAACAATCAAACGATTAAATAGCACCTGAATATCTCATAAAATAAAACATATTTAACATACAGACCAAGGAGTATATGAAACAACTCATAAATAACAAATTGTTGAGAAGAATGGACTTATTTGTATTAATAGGAAACAAAAGAAACCATTACAACCTGAGCCTTGGTGTTGTGCAAGTTCCTCCCAGGGTCTAGCAAGAGTTTTCCTTTACTTTGACTAGCTCACCCACTTCCAAGTGAAACAAGAAAGGATGACAATCTCTCCTCACAAGCTTCTACAAGGAAGTCCTAATCTCGGCAGCATCTACCCTTAGGAATGTTTAGCTTTCATCCCCTCTTTGGGTGGGTTAGCTCCCCTCTTGATGGGATAAGTTCCTCTTCCATAGGGATACATGAACCATCTGGAGGCGCTCCATACACGTCAAACAAGCTTCTAGAATGCTCTAGAAATGACCACAAGTAACTTTTTTGGAGTGAAACTTGCGCCTTTTGACCTTTACAGGAGTACGCACCCATTGCTTTACAGACATATCATACAAGTACGTAGGTATTGTGAACTTGGGTTGCGTACACGCAGGTAAGGCTTGAGAGAAACTGCGTACCCAAAGATAATTGACTTTAAATGACTTTTCTCTCTTTCTTGGAGTTTGACATGGAAAGCAGAGGCATGAGACTTGCCAAGGAGGATAGTATGACAGTTGATGGAGCCATACTAACTGCAAATAGTCATGGTGACATTTTTTTCGTGTAACACCACCTTTCAACAATTCTTGACCCATCAACCTCAAAACATTATCTAGAATAAAGATTAGAGTCATTATTAGTACCTTGAGGCTTGCATTCCTTAATGGCAATTCTTCTCGCCAACAAACATTGGGAATACATTAATGTCCCTTATTTGTTGGATATTACAAGTGGCTTGACGCCAGTTCATTTATTAGCACTTCGCAAGATGTACTTGGGTACCTTGTCACTCATTAGCATTAATGGTGAGTTTTCCTCGCATTAGTTAACGACATTCATCAATGATTGGTAATCCAATGACTTCATTCCATGTGCAATATCAACACATTTATTCGCATGGAAATAATTGTGCCACGACATGGGATGACATGAAGACTATATGATTCAGTAGTAGATTCAATAGTATTTTATACTTTGGAATAGATTCAGTAGCAGTAATAAAGGATCCACATTCACGACTTCATCCATCACGACACAGATCACATTCTTGTATTCTTCATTTCATGATTCAGTAACATGAGCTACATTTTTCTATAGATACATAGTTTTTCCACTTAGGTAAGTAAAGGTATATTATTTTCTAGCTTTTTATCATATAATTCCTTTAATACTGAAATTATAATTTTTGCAAAATGCTTCACCATGTTCATGTTCATACCTCATATTCACATTTCGCGATATATCTCGCATTCATATTCCATTATCACCTTTCATATGTCATATATATCCTTTATGTACATGTCATCCTAACCAACATACTTTTCAAAATAACTACTATTGCATTATGATTCAAATGTTACATGTTTTGCAAATAATGATCGAAGAATGAATGGTTGATTAAATGTTTTCAAAGTCTTTTGATGCAACACAAAAACAACAAAAGTATTGTTACACAAGAACCAACACTAATCAAATTTTGGTTTTCAATCAAGAACCAACCAAAATAATATGTTGCAATCAAATGTTTTTTCAAAAAGAACACTTTGCAAAAAGAACAAAGTTGTCAAAAATAAAATTATGCGAAGTTAAAAACTCGATATCAGCCAAATTTCATATAAAAACAAGACAATTCAAAAATATTAAATCATGATTAAGTGAATCAATGCAATATATTGCATGAGGACATGCAATAACTTAAGTGATGGGGTATGTTGGGCCACTTAATTAACATTAACTTTCACTCTATTTTTCACCTTTATCCTCATTTTGTCACCTCGTTCCATCACATTATCATTACATAAACCTACATTATCATTACTACATGAGTTCACATTTACATTTTCCAAAACTATTAAGTTCATGTATTTAGAGTGAATTTATAATTAAAAGTTAGAAAAATAACGTGTATTTGCTTATACCTAAAAATGGCTTGATTTTGATGACATGTTTAGATCATTTGGAAGCTTCCAAGGCACCCTTATGTGGCCTCCAATGCACAAATTCGAATTTCAACTCAAGAGGTGGACCATATTCCAAGGAGAAAGATGATGGAGATCTTGATGTGTCATGGGATTTTTATCTAGTATTTAAGGATAAGTTGAGACAAGTATGGATCTAGTAGATATTTAAGGGATCTACATTTATTGAGTAGATATCCCTAATTCATGTATAAATAATAGGAGCATCCTTCAAAGGAAAAACAATTATTAGTTATTCATTAGCATCAAATTTATGATTGTTCAGTCAGCATGAATAATATCATTTTCTCCAAAATTATGAGTTATGAGTGTTGTTTTATTCTTAAGGTGTGTTATTTGTTCATGTGTGCTCATTGAGGAATGGAAGGATCCCCATACCAAGCTATGTACAGGAATGGAAGGATCCCCATACCAATCTAAGTACACTTTGTTGTAGAGTAATATTCATAGTTGTGAATATACTAGTTTTTATTCTGGATGTTCATCTTATTTCTTTGTTGTAAATACTTGTAGATAATTTCAGTATGAATTCATGTTATGGCCATGTTTTGTTGTGTGAATATTGATCTTGTTTCAGTAAGTAGTTTGGATGTGGAAGGACAACCAGGACTCTTAGAAAAGAGCCTCTTCTCCTTGAACTAGGACTGGACAGAATCAAGATTCTCTTTCTTATATGCTTTCCTAGAGTAAATTTATATGCTTTCATAGTTACATTTCATCATTCATTATTAGATGTTTGGAAATGTTATTATAGAAGGAATGTGGAAGGACAACTAGGACTCTTGAACAAGAGCCTCTTCTCCATCTTTTAAAATAGACTAATCTCATTGACCAATCATTTATATGCTTTTATAAAATAGATCTGAATCTTTTCTTTTCAAAATAGTTTAGATTTGTAATATGCATTTCCATTCTCAACAAACTTCCTACAACAGTTTCATCTAAGGTCCCATATATTTTGGTTTTCTTCTAAGTTTATGAAACCCTCGGGTTGAGAAATTAAATGATAGGGATTTAGCATACAATTAAACTGCCCTACAGGGAGTTAGAGAGAGAGAGACATAGAGACTTGGGGGGGGGTGGGGGAGAGAGAGATGGATGAAGGGGGAGACATATTAATGGAAGGAGTTAGGGAGAGAAAAAGAAAAACACAGAAAGAAGGGAGGCTTAGGGAAGTGGAGAGAGAAGGATATAGGAGAAGACATGGGTTAAGAGAGAAATGGATAGAGAGACAAGGGAAGACAGGAAGAGAAATAGTTGAGAGGTGTGAGGGAGACAAGGAGAGAGAAGGAGAGGGGAAGGGATATAGAGGGAAAAATAAAGGGGAGATAGAGAGAGAGACATAGAGAGTGGGGGGGGGGAAGTGAGGTGGGGGAGAGAGAGATGGATGAAGGGGGATACATACCAATGGAGAGAGAGAGAGATGGTGAAATATGGGGGGAAGGGGAGAGAACGATGGGAGAAGGAATAGAGAGAAATAGATGAAAGATAGAGAGAAACGAGGAAATAGAGAAAATGGGAGAGAGATATAAAGAGGGAGATATAGGGAGAGAGAGATAGAAAGAGAGAGAGAGGAGGGGAAACATTTGGGGGGGAGTTATATGGAAGGGAGAGGGAGAGAAGGATATAAGAGACAAAAATATGGAGTGAGTGGGAGGGATGAAAAAAGGGATATAAGAGAAAAAAATATATATGTGGAGAGAGGGAGATATGGAGAGAGATAAAGAGTGGGGAGAGTTGGGTAGATAGAGAGAGAAAGAGACATAGATATTGGAGGATTATGGATGTGGAGAGAGAGAGAAATGCAGGGGGAGAAATAGGAGGAGAGTGAGATAAATGGATACAAAGAGACACAAAATGAGGGCAAAAGAGAAGGGAGGGAGGGAGATATAGAGAGAGAAAGGGAGATAAAGATAAAAAGAAAGTGGAGTCAAAAAGATATAAAGAGAGAAAGGAAAAGGGGGAGAGGTCAGGCGATATATATAGGGATGTAGGAGAGGAAGAGAGAAATAAAGGGAGGGATATAGGATGAAGACATATAAGTGGGGGAAAGAGAGAGAGGGAGAAGAGGGATATAGGAGGGTGAGACGTTGGGGGAGACAAGGGGGTGATCCAAGAGGATCTTCATAATTGGGATTTCAAGTTAGTCTCACTTTCTACCTAATTTGTCCACACAATAATAACTTGTAATAAGTTTTCTGACATACTCTGAATGAGGTCAAGAGGAATTTATATGCAAAATATATGTCTTGTTGAAGTTTTTTGCTAATTATAAATAATAAAATTAAACGATTAATATTTATTTTGATCTTAGCTACTCATGTATTTATCATTTTTATTTTTAATAGGAAATTAATGCAAATGTGAGAACTATGTAGCATTGGTGCAAAAGCTAAGTAGCATACTAGTTTCCTAGTCTTGGGTAGAGTTAAGATATTCATGGATTTTGTTTCCTGGACTCAAGGGAGAGTTGATATCTTCATAAATTTGAGATCTTTATGGAGAGTTGAAATTCTCAGTGGAATTATTGAGATATTTCCTCAAACCAATCCCTTGAATGGTGTTATATGCTAATTTATGGGATCTTGAGAGTTATTATATCCTAGATATGATGAGGTAATTCTCCAACGAATATTTATTTAAATCCTCTTTGGAGAGTGAAGAGTAAGACTTGGACTCATTAAGCCCTTCAAATCCTTGGATTCATTAAGTTTCTCTATTTGGAGGGTCTTTGTAAGCCCCTTATGGGAGAATGTGCCATTTGATGTGGGAAGCTTATCCCTTTGTGAAGGATAACCAACCCCTTCTTAGGAGAATATTTCATCCCTTTGTAAAGTATAACTAGCCTCTTATTCGGAGAAGAGTTCAACCACTTTTACAAAAATATAAGCCCTCTTTGAAGGACAAATAATGAAGAAATTCATGGTTTGAAGTGGACCCAAAGACATAGCCCATGTGGGTGAACTAGGTTATCAACTTGGTTTTCATATTGTCTTATTATATGCTTTCTTATTGTTCTTAAATATTTTTTGCAAATCCAGGAAAACAAGAAAAATTAAAATACATATGAATCAATAATTTTTAAGTTGAAGAACTAATTTTAGATCGAGTTAGTATCAAAGCTACAAGAACAAAATCTGAATTTGAAAATGAATTGCTAGTAAAAATAATCCTAGAAATTAATTCGATGAGTATTTTAAATTTTATATCATAAATGGCATACTTTATGTGGTCATAGATGTCAATGCAGCCTATGCAATTGATCCCTCGAAGGGTAATTTGCACAGCACTATCATTTAAATTAAGTAAGAAAATCATCATTTGAAATAAATTAATTGTTGTGACCTTTATGACTCAATGGTGACTCGTGGGTTATATTACCTACACATGTGGATCAAGGATGTCCACCACAAATTGTGATATGATATACAGGAAAGGTTAGATGGATCATGATGTTGGAGTTTCCACAATGCAAGATAATGCCATGCAATGACTAAAGTTGTGACGTGGTAATAGCTTTGGTTGTGGGTGTTCAGGGTTGTGACCAATGAAATGAGTGAGGCCCCAAGATTAAAATGTCCTTGTGATTTCACTTTCCACAAAAATTTCAATTTTCTCTTTATTCTAAAAACAAATAACCTATATTGTGTTGAAGACTCTCATCTTATTAGCACATTTGTGTAAGCATCATTTTTCAATGGTTCCCTTTGCATCCAATTTTGGAGGTGAAAAATAATGATGAGAACATATTAAAGAGGTTGGATATTAATGGGTACCTAAATTGGCATATCTTTAGCACTTATATAATACCTTTTTTCCTATCATTTTCCCATTTGCATCCCTTTCTTCTCACATTTTCCTATATATATTGATACATATTTTGTCAAGGTGAGAATATTCTTCTATGTGCCATTTTAATGTTTATTCATATGCATTTTGTAAAAAAGGTTACCATTTTGTACTGACAATGACATATATGATTCAAGAATTACACATGTACCACTCAATGTATGGTCTTGATAGTATCTACAACTCCCTATAGGCATTGCAACTCCATATGTATGTTGCAACTCCTTGTTCTCGGGCATGATTTAATGGCTAGAACTTTAAGACATTACCAAAGCTTCAGGAACACTCCACTATTTCTATAACTCTCCATCATTATTGATGCTCCTCTCCAAAAGATTCTCATGTGATTTTCTAATAATTAGCAAACAATAAACAACTCATACATAATTCCAAAATAATTATTAACAACTCAATTATCATGTCTAATATTGATCTATATTGAAATAAGAGAACAAAAACTTCTATGAGAACATCACCTCAAGCTTCGAATTAGTTCAATGCTCCATTGGCTCATGGCTCTAGTGTCTACTTATAGTTACGAGAGTAAAAACACAAGAGTTGCAACAATGAGTTTCCACACATAAGTTGAAACACCATAGTCGTTGCACCAGAGTTGCAACAATGAGTTGTGGCACCAAAGTTACAACAAGGAGTTGCAGCATCAGAGTTGGAACAATGCGTTATTGCACCAAAGTTGCAGTAGGGAGTTGTGTCACCGAAGTCGTAGTTTGGATTTGTGGCATAAGAGTTGCAAAGTTGCAACAATTAGTTGCAGGATAATTATTGAGTTACAAAAATGTCTTAGAGTTGCCAAACATGGTTTCAAAGTTATATAAATAGTGCTTTAGAGTTGAAACAACATCCTAGAATTGCATCAACATGGTTCCAAAATTGCGACAATAGTTCTCTAGAGTTGTAGTAGCTATATTTCATAGTTGAGTTGTGGAATTAGGGATCCAAAGTTGTAGCAATAATGACATAGAGTTGCAACAACTGGATTTTTTCACTCAGTTGCAACATTAGAGCTGAAATAATGGAAATACAACAATAATGACCAAGATACACCCTGTGACAACATTACAACTTTCACAATAAACTTTCTGGCACTTCGTCCTTGTACATTTTTTTTTTAAATGGGAAAACTTATCATAACTCAGTTTTAAAACTAGTACTGGGGTCAACCATCACTGGTTTCTATCCATGAATGTAAGCTAACTCATCACTATTATTCAAGGAAGACCACACCACCTATCATTACCCATTGGTGGTCCATAAGGGGGCAGGATTTCACTCATACGAGATGTCTCTGTATCTTGGGCCATTAACTCATTTCCTTACATCTAAGGAAGATAAGCTTTTAGCCAAGCAGAAGCTGTTTCTCAAAGAAAAATACAAATATGATCTTTTTCCAATGTTTAATCATGAATTCATATAAAATACTAAGAAAATGTCATGGAAAAAACTTTATGTCTAAATCCCACATATAAGCATTAGAATGGATTAAAACGTGGTCTTATGCAAGTGAAAAGGAATTATGAATATGGAAAATAGGATGTAAAAAGTTGCTAATTCTAAGGCCTGTCATAAATATTAACAGAGTCCCATGACTCTTTAATGGTAGGATATGCAAGATTCCATAAAGCATATTAAAGGATGAAAAAACATTTTTGACGAAAGAAATGAATAAATATATGCAAAAACCCATAAGGGAATGACAAGTTTTCCAAACAAATAAAGGAGAGATAGTAAAATCTCCATGGTTACTTCAACCATTACACATACCTAATCAAAATGGGAAGATATATCAATGGAAACCATTAAAGGGTTACCAAAATGTGAAGGTAAGGATACCATTTTTTTGCTCATTGATAGTCACAAAATATGCACATTTTTGTATAATTCAAAGTAGATATATGGAAAGACATGTGGAAGAAGTATTCAAGAAGGAAATTCATAGAGTTTATGGTTTTCTAAAGTAATAACAAGTGATATATATCTTAAATTCACAGGAATATTTTAGAGCTGATTATGGAAGATGAGTTGAAAAAAAATAGTTATGAGTTCATCACATCATCGACAAAAAATGGTCATCAAGGATATCTAACAAATGTTTAGATGGTTATCTTGATCTAGATTTAAACAGGAACGCAACAAAATACAGAGATAACCATATACACAAAGATGCAGTGGAAATAATACTTCATTTCATTAATGTAAAATACTAAAATATGCTTACAAACAGAAATGGAAATAAACCAGCTAGGGCGATGGTAGCCTATCTCTGAGAAGAGATGTGGTGGCTACATGCCTCTGAACTGTGTTAAAATGAGGCTCGAAGGCCTATTTATTGTTGAGAAACAATGGAAAACCCTTAAAATCCCAAAACCTAACCGTAGAATATGAAACACTAAATTGTTGGCCCCATTTGGGTAAATTGGTACATCAATTTCCCAGTGTCATAACTTTGGCACCCGATCTCTGTTTGACGCGTACAATAGCTCTTTAGAAACATCTATCCGAGAACTATAAATTTGGAAAGATAAAAATCGGTACATGGACCCATGTTGCTCCCATATTTCCCAAAAAACGTCGTTTAGGGCCTCAAAACAACTCTGGAAGTTCAAGACCTGAAAAACGGCTAAAAATAGTAAATTGTGCTACAATTTAGGAAACTGAAAAACTGAAAGAGATAGTTGTGGGGGTCCAAATAGGATAGGTGGGTGGCCACCAACATCCACATGGATCATTACTCCCCCCTTAGGAAGCAATGGTCCCCATTGCGTTGATTTCCTCCATTCACTGAACTTGGTCCTTGGTGAGTTGTTTTGCAATCTCGGATGTGTCCAGTAATCGCGGGAAGCATGGTCGAGGGCGGTACACATTGAACACTTGGTGAAGGCGAAGGAATGGAGGAATTTTATGCTTCAAAGCATTGTTTCCCATAGCCTTGGTACTGGTGTAAGGACCATGTCGGAGTGGTATGAGTTTCTGATGGGTTCTGGTAAGGCATTCTTTCTGTCGATGCAACCAGACTTTGTTGCCCACCTAAAACTTGGGTGGTACCCCTGTGGGTGCGGAGAAGTTATTCCTATGTTCTTTCATGACAATATCCCTCTATTTTTGTTGCTGCTGCTGTGTGGAGGAACCCTTCCCGGGGGTCATGGATGTGGCGACAATCTTCCCTTTACTTTCGGAGCGAACCAGATAGAAAATGAATTTCCTAGTCTGGGAGATGAGCTTGCTACCTTTCTTGTGAGTGATCAAAGAGGTAGCAGTAGGTGGGGCTACCTCCCGTATCCTGTATAATGAATTATCTAAAGAAATAATGACAGTGCGAGGCCTTGAATCATACACAACATGGCGCCTCCACAAGTATCGTTGGCCTAATAGTACATCACAAACATCCAGAGGTGTAACATCACATATAACCTCGTCTCTGAAGGGCTTGATGCTATAGGGAAGGTGACACTGCTGGTGAACTTTGAGGTCTCGTCCTTCATTAAGCCACCTGATACTGTACGGCTGTGAGTGTGGTGTAGTCGGTAGGCCCAACCGCTTCACGACCTCTGCTGAAATGAGGTTCTTTTGGCTGCCACTGTCGATAATGAATTGCAGCGGTGAACCCTTCACCCACATCTGTGAGTGGAAAAGACGCTCCCCCTCCTCTGGGTCTTTGGGTTCATTCTTCTGTATCTTGGTGGTGGCAACAATGAAGCTGGGCTCCGCATCAATGATCTGCTTCCCTTTGCCATTCCCCTTGTTGGGTTCTGACTCAAGGTTGGAACATGCATCTGATTCTGAAGCCTTCAACTTGACCACCAACGACTGCTTGGTCCGACACTCACTTGTGTTATGAGTGGGACTCTTGTGGAACTCACACCACTTCCCTGTGTCCTTCTTCGACTTCGTGGTGTTGTTCTTTTCTTGTGGCTTCGACGGGTTGTCTTGGGTCACCCTGCCTTGGCTTTGTCCTCTGGTCTTTGGATTTGCAGATATGAAGTCTTGCTTCTTATGTTGGAACTTTTGCTCGATTTTGACAGCATATCGGTATGTCATGCTGAGAGAGGAGATGTTCAAGAACTCCATCTCTTCCTGGATGTATCTATGTAGGTAGCCGCGGTATTTAAGTACCAAATGCAGCTCAGAGTCCTTGATACCCAACTGTGTGCGAAGGGTATGAAAAATGTTTGTGAACTTTGACACATCTTGGTCCCTTCCTTGCCGTCGTGTGGTCCATTTGATGTATTTTTCTTCATAGCTTTTGACAAGGTAGTACTGCTCCTTGACGACATCCTGGAATGAATCCCAAGTGGGTGCAGCTAAAAATAGTGAGCCTGTACTTTCATTCTTCTACTCGCAGTAGGTTTCCCACTAGTCCTTGACATGGGGGGCTACTTTGAGAAGAGGGGAAACAATCTTTTCCTGAATCAAAAATTCATGAACAGAAAAATACCCATCTAGCATATTTAACCGTTTATCTATGAAATTTTCATCTATTTAACCCTCAAAGATGGGGATTTAAAAATTAACTTGTACTTAAACGTTGTGGCATTTCCAGAGTAGCTGTTGGAAGCCGATGCATCACCTCTGGGTAGTTGCTAAAGGATCTGCATAAAGCTGTCCATCATCGCGTTCCTTTATTGCTCGAGGGCTTCTTCGAGCAAGATTTTCATAGGATCTCCTGTCCCCTCATCTTTCTTCTCATCCGCCATGGGAGGCCGTCGGGATTTGTGAGGCTGGTCTTGCAAAGGTTTGACTAGTTCAAGCTCTACCTCCTTATATCCTGACCTCGTTGGGGACATGCAAAGAAAAACAGAGAAAAAGCAGACTGCTCTGATATCACTAATATGGATTTAAACAAGAACGCAACAAAATATAGAGATAACCATATACACAAAGATGCAATGGAAATAATACTTCATTTCATTAATGTAAAATATTGAAATATGCTTACAAACAGAAATGGAAATAAACTAGCGAGGGCGATGGTAGCTTATCTTTGAGAAGAGATGTGGTGGCTACATGCCTCTGAACTATGTTACAATGAGCCTCAAGGGTCTATTTATTGTTGAGAAACAATGGAAAACCCTTAACATCCCAAAACCTAACCCTAGAAGATGAAACGCCAAATTGTGGGCCATGTTTGGGTAAATTGGTACATCCATTTCCCAGGGTCGTAACTTTGACACCCAATCTCCGTTTGACGCATACAATAGCTTGTTAGAAATATCTATCCGAGAACTATAAATTTTGGAAGAGAAACATTGTCCATGGACCCATGTTGCTCCCAAATTTCCCAAAAAACATTTTTTAGGGCCTCAAAGCGACTCTGGAAGTTCAGGACCCGAAAAAACTACTAAAAATAGTAAACTGTGCTACAATTTAGGAAACTAAAAAACTGAAAGAGACAGTTGTGGGGGTGCAAATGGGATAGGTGGGTGGCCACCAACATCCACCTGGATCATATCTATAATGTTACTCTTTAAAAAAATAAATCTGAATGGATGAAGTGGCTTCCTTTGGTATAATAATGGTATAATGCTCCCTATCAAACATCGACTAAAATGTCCCCATTTGAGGCCCTTTATGGGTATCCAAATACTATTTTCTCATACTATTTGCAAGGAAAGTCAAAAGTTTAGGCAATAGAGTCACCTATGGAGAAGACTAAAGAAACATTTCCAATTCTTGAGGAAAACCTTCAAATGCTGCAAAACATGATGAAAAACAATTAGATCAACATCAAAGTGAAAGGAAATTTGAGGAGGGTGATTGGGTATTTTTTAGACTACAACCTTATAAGAAATCTACACTCAAGAAAAATAAGAACCATAAATTAATTCTAAAATTTTATGGACCTGTTGAGGCCTCGAAAATCGCTGCAACAACATAGGGGAAACCACTCGGTCCGGACCTTAGTACAGCTCCTTTTCCGTTTGGAATAGTGGCTCCGACTGGGGATAATGGGACCAGTTTCCCAAAATTGGATAAAATGGGATGGATGCGCGACTTATAGATTATGCTAATGATAAGAGAATAACTACAACTATCGGCAGGAATAAAATAACTATAATCTACCCCGGGGTTTTATCGATTTCTAAAGTGTAGCGTTTGATGATCTGAGCTTTTAGACAGGCATATAGATGACTCTGTCTTCAAACATAGATATTAAATTGTTCAAGATTGCTATGCATAAGTAGTTACACAAAGCGATAACAGCGAAATTACTACACTATCATTTATATCATTGCTACATACATGATTAAAAGAAATGCAAATCACAAAACATCCAATAGTGGGCTGAGATAGAGATTTGTTGTTATAGCGCATGCATGTATTCAATAATAGCAAGAAGTAATAACACAACAATTCATATAAGAGGAATGAATACAGATGCAGATAAAAGTACCATGTAAGCTGCTTAACACTCCCATATATTAATCGCTACGTCGCAGTCCTTCCTTCAACTCAGAAAGCATTCCAAACAACAGACAATAGTGCGCAATTGCATAAAACAACTTTCCCATTAAATTAAGAACCATTGGTCGAGTTTCACAAAAGAATATAGGCTGAAGCACAATAGTGCAAACTTCAGCCTTTAAGTCTGTTACAAAATTTTACGACCCTTTCCAAAACAATGAAAGGGTCTATAAATACTAATCTAATTTAAATATCTACTTAAACAGAAATCCTACTAAGCTGGTATCAATAACTCTTGATCCTGTTTTGGCTGGCGATCTGGCAAGCGGGAGGGTGACTCATTAAGTCGGCTGCTTTCCTTTGAATCTGAGTTGATTAATTGCAAGCATTGGCTCAACTTCCGGAGGTTTGTTGAGGCGCGAACTGAGCTGTGCAGCGTAGGTGGCATCTTGGATATCGGGAATTATACACCCGATTGCATCTGTAAGGCACTTTAGGGCAGATCTCTGTGTATGTGGCTTGATTAAAAAGAGCCAATATGCATCTAAGGATAAGCTTTTAACTCCAGCGATTAATCTTCCTTTTTCTTCTAATTCAGGGTAGCATGTTAGCTCTAATGCATTTGGAGTTGTTATCTTTCCTGGTGTACATTGAGAAATCATATTGGCCAGGTAAAGAGTGTTATTGACTAGATCCACTAGATTCCTGGCGGTTGTTTTACATCTTGAAGCCGCCCTTTCTGCTTTCATCACTTGGGTGTGCCATTCTGTGAAAAGTATATCTTTCTGTGTTTCATTAATCCTGGGCAAGTTTGCTGCTTTTCCCAAATCAATATCTTGCCAGTCAAGATGTGCAGTAATGGCCTCGTCCGCTTGATCTAGTTCAGTCTTGGCCTTTTCTACCTGTTGATTTATCGCTGTAGTCAGCTCACATAGGGACTCAGCTTGATCCATCTGTTGACATAAGAGTCTGACCTAAGCTATCAACGCATTGTTTATCAATAATGCCTCTGTTTTAAACTCTTTTACCTGCGATGCACCTTTCATCTTTTCCAGCTGCGATGACATTTGAGCAATCTGCTCGTCTTTGGTCTTCATCATTTGCTCATTCGCCACCCTCAAATTCTCCAACGCCTTCGACAATTCTTTTTGTTTTTGGATCGTGCCCTGATTGATCCTTTGCCTTTCTGCTTGCAATTGCTGAGTCAACTGATTGTTCTCTTGCTGTTGCGCCAGCAACTGTTCTTCAGCTTGTGCTGCTTTTTGCCTTGCTTCAACCAATTTTGCTTGTAACGCAAGGATTTCTTGGTCCTTATTCTTCAATAGGAGGCTCACCTCCGATGCTTTGTCAATTGTTTCTGCCGAATAAGCGCTTGCATACTGTGATAGCTTTGTCAAATCATCAAAGGGATCCAATTCCTCCTTCCATACTACATTACCCGTGACCGTTTGTTCGGGGAAGATAGAAGGTTGATCAATCCTTCGTCTCTTCCTTGACCGCTTTACAACTGCCCTGTGTCTTGGGCTGTAGAAAACATCCAATGGCGGAATATCTTCTATCTGTAGAATAATTTGGTCAGAGGGGTCTTTTGGAATAACTTCAACTTCTTTAGAACTTGGTGGGCCGCTGGTTCCACTTAGAACCTGAGGAGAGGTAACATCCTGTGTATCGTTTGTCTTAGAATTATCCCCATTTTTTGAACATTCCAATCCACTGATGATGGAGTGGAATTGTTGCCATTCTTGTAATAAATTGGGGTCTATAGTAGTGTCTACATTGGTGGTTTGCTTCTGCTGCTCTTTCTCCTGCTCTTTCCTCTACTGCTCCTCTTTTTCTCTCCTCTATTTTTCTTCCTGTTCCTTCTTTTTCTGTTCTTCTTGCTCCCTTTTCTGCCTATCTGCGAGTTCTTTCTCCCTTCTTTCTTCTTGTTCTATTTGTGTTCTATGCTGTTTCTCGGCTTGTTCTTTCTCTAGCTTTTCTGCCTGTTCTTTTCTCTGCTGCTCCTCCTGTTGCTTCTTCTGCTGCTCCTCCTGTTACTGAACAGGTCGGCTTGATGATGTTGCTAGGGATGTTGCCAGTAAATGCAGAGGCAGAGTTTGCAACCTCTGTTCTCTGAGTTTATTGAACTCAGTTAATCCCTCATCATTATATCGCATCCTAGCGAGTTCTTTAACATGACCTATTGTCTCAGCGGCAATGAACAGGTCATCAAACATGTCTTTCTGATGCTCAAACCTTGTTAATTTGGTCTGCTCTAATGCATTGTAAGTAGTCTTTTTTGGGTCGTATGGTCTGTTTGGGATCGTGGCCAATGTTAAATACTGGAGCTTCGTGGCTTCCTTTTCTGCATGTTTAAGATCATGCAGAGTATAAACACCACATCTGAAGGGAAAAGATCGCCATCCTCTCTTCCTTTCTATTTTCAGAGTCTGTGTAGTACTCTCAGCCATGATCTGATATGCAATATCCCTCGCTAGCAGCTTATCAGGAACATAAAGAGGAAGAACATGCAGGTCGGCTTTGCTACCGAAAACTCTGATATAGGTGAAATTTTCTTCTCCAAACCAACTTGCTACTGCTGGTAAATCAAAGGAAGCTTGATAGGAAATTTTTGAAATGGGTTTATCAAAATTGGAATAGTAAATGGGGACCATGAAACCATTACAAATTTGGTACAGGTGGTCTTTATAAGAAGACTTCCACAATTTTTGATGATATATATGAATGGGTGAAGGGTCCTGTGCAGTCCACCTCCACCCGAGAACAGGAAATTCGGAATTAAAACAAAGAGTGTCTAGGATATATGCACTATAGTAGAACGGGGGCATTTTCCTTTTTGAAACAACAGACTGAGACCTAAAATCACGAACAGCTACTGCTAATTTATCGGAAAGAATAGTAGCCCAATCCATAATCCAACTATTTACTGCTGCCTCCATTAAAGGAACCATTTCAATGGTAAAATTGGCAGAATCATGCAATCCCCACAGCCTACACATCATAATCCCCGCATAACAATAAGGAGAAGCTAAAGAGTCGACCAAGTACCTACCAGAGGATTCGTGCTTGTGTTTGTTGGGATTTTACCTCCAATCCTTGATAGGTTCAAATTCGATCTCATTCTCGCTTGCAAACTTCTCCAGGAAGTCCTTGTTATATATTTTCTCTGGCTTGGGCAAATGATACATTTGCCTTAGGTCATCTGGCTTGAATGACCCGAAAATCCTCCCATCTCTTGTATTAAAAGTTCTGTCCAAAATGGGGATTTCTTCAATTGCCCGTCGCACAACGTCAGTATAAGGAAGAATTTGATCTCTGGCCGCTATCCTGTGAAGGAAAGAGTCGGCCAAATCTTTGAGAGTTGCATCCGACTTCTTGAGTAAGTCCACACTTGCTTCTGTCACTATCCTTTGTGGTTGCTCGGCTTCAATTAGGTTATAAGTGCCCTGCCAAGTCACTCTGGTGAGTCCCGTGCATGTGGTATCGGATATTAGTCCCTTCTTCTTGTTTGCGGCCGCTTGTCTCGTAGTTGGTGTTGCGGAAGAACCTGCAGTCTTCTTGGACTTCTTTCCCATCTTCTCAGGCCTAGCTTCCGTGAATGAATTCTGCACAAAGGGCAATTGGGCGTAATACACAGAGATAGCGATAAAAAATTCTTAAGTGATACAACACATATGAATAGATGCATAACTGAAGGATTTAGCTTTTAAAATGGGCGCGTATACAATCCGTGAAAAGATTTTAGGACATGATCTTATTAATTAGCCGTTTTCACTCCGTCATTCCTTAAATGCCCATTATATCGTTTTTCGGGTGAACAATTCATTTAAGCATGCAATGGACGTTTTGGCGGTTGAGCGTAGATGAAGGATTGCATGAGAGATCAAGCCTTTATTACAAATGAATTGCGCCATCCCATCACTTAACAGCTCTTCGTTGAAAACCGCGCTTTATCGGATCGCAATTGGGGATGTAATTAGTGTGCTTTAATGGTGTGTATTGGATATCACCGATCGCCGAATGCGATATCGCATCGGCGAAAAGCTTCGAGCGCAATAAGACTTGGGTGAGATTGCCGTGATACCCGATTCCCGATTGCGCATCGCATCGAGACAAGTCTTTGGGAACATCACAACTGTGGTAGCATGTCGCCGATCGCCGAATGCGTCGAATGTGCATCGCGTCGGGACTATTGGTATGGAGCATTATAACAAGTACATGGAATATCGCCGATCGCCGAATGCGCATCGGCGGAAAACTTTCGGGTGTCTAATTATAATTCATGTGTCATTGCGATATGCGATCTTGCGATCGCTTTATCGCAATGACAAATCATTATATGATTTCTTTTAAGGGTTTGCCCAGAAAGTTTTATAAAGCGCATTTATTCATTTTTTTTTTGGACTTTTTCGGATTATAATAGTATTGATACCAAATTAAATTTTAAAGGGACCCATTTCATATGTTAATGTTTATAAGTAAAGATGATATGAAATGGGGGGTTGTTGTAAAGCACAACAATTGGCGATTCGCTGGAAGAACCAGTTATCTCTTTCAAAAATAGAAACACTTAAGCTTTTAAAAAAAAAAATAGAGTTTCAATCAATGGGGAAATTTCTAATATAACTAGATTTCAATATATTCTGAGAAAAATGAAACTACTTTGTTGACTCCCTCCTTTCTATGAGAATAAAAACATTCTAAGCTTTGAAACAGGTCTTTATTGGCTTGAAATGATAAAATAGCATACCTTTCCAAATCAGCCTTTTATAATAAACTCATCTGTCACAGGTAGAGCCTCTGCTGCCAGCAAACATCTATAGTTTCGACAGGGATACCTTTTAACCATGTGATTGTCCATTGTCCCATCCAATTAAGAGTGTGATTAACAGAGTGAATTCAAAATATTTTTTTGGATATTTTGTATTTCATTTCCTTTTTTCTTCTTTGTCATTAATAAGATAAAAATCCATTGTCCTGGTTTGGTGGCCAGCTGTTTGACAATGCCACTCACTGATAGTAGTTTAACTGAACAAGCTGGCTCGTGATGAGACCCCTTGTCTTGAAATTTCAAGCCATTACCCTGTTTTGGTTTGCAGTATTGGTAATGTCAGATAAGCTGTTTCTCTATGAACGTGGTAAGCAGGCTTGTAATAAGACCTCTTATCTTAAATATCTTATATTTTAGAATTACACTCTGAAAAATCATAAACTTTAGTGAATGGGGTGAACAATCTTCTTCTTAAGAGTAATGGATGACAGAGTAAGAGTTGAAGATGCTGAGATTGGATTGATTCCTATCTTAGTATAGATAACCTTTAGAGACCAATTTAAAAAACTGAAAATGGTTTATAATATTTCTTTGATTTGAGAGGAGTTTGACAAAAATTTGAATTGTGATTTCAGAATACAAAGACATCTAATTTCCTAGAAATTATCCTTTTTGGTTAAAAATTCTATCTTTTTTTTTAAAAGCAAATGTTCATATTCATTCTATGGGACAACTTTTTAAATACAGCAAAAGGTTGATTGGAAACATCTCACAACCTTATTTCCTAAAATCCTACAAACTATTAAAATCCTACTGAAATGAAAGGAGAAGGGGTTACCTCCTCAGTGAAAGAATTTCTTTAAGACAAGGCCATTAACAGGGAGAGAATCTCTCAAACCTGCTAAATCTTGCAATATAAAGGTTGAATGGCCTATCTTCTCACAGATCTGAAATGGTCCAAGCCACAACTTCTGGAACTTAGAGTGCTTACCCTTGTCCTCATGGGCTTTGTCCCATTTCAGAACTAAATCACCGACTTGGAACTGCTTTGAACCGGATGAGGCTGAATCAAAAGCTGCTTTGATGACTTGCTAGTGTTTGGCATGAGTAACCTTGGATTTTTCTCTTTCCTCTTCTATTTTTAGGATCTGGTCATGTCTAAACTGAATAGAAGAGGAAGGAGTTTCCTCAATGAACTGCACTAGGGTTAAAGAAGGAAGAATAAGATTTGTGGGTAAGATTGCTTCTTTCCCATAAAAAAGATTAAATGGAGAAGTTCCAATAGAAACTTTCTGTGTTATCCTATCAGCCCATAATGCGAATACCAAGGATTTGTGCCAATTCCTCTGATTTTGTTCGATGGTTCGCTTAATGATTTTAATCAGATTCTTATTAGTAGATTCTGCTAAACCATTTCCTTGGGGATAATAATTAGCAGAATATTTTAACTTAAATCCTCTTTTAATAGCGAAATCAAACATAGCATTGCCTTAAAAGTAAGATGAATTATTAAAAACAAGAGCATTTGGGACACCAAACCTGGTAATGATGAATTGGTCTATGAATTCAATGATTGATTCAGAGTTTGTTGTCTTTAAAGGGATTGCCTCAACCCACTTTGTAAAGTAATCGGTAGCAGTAAGGATATAGTTATGCTATTTGGAAGATGCTGGAGTAATCTCCCCAATAATATCCAATCCCCATTGCTCAAATGGCTATTCAATGTTGATTGGTTGCAGGGGGAAAGATGATTTACGTTGTCTTCCACTAGAAGTTTGACAATTTAGACATTTCCTTACGTACTCTTGAGCATCTTTAAACAAAGTAGGCCAATAGTAACCAGCACGAATAATTTTATGAGCTGTTGTGTCAGCTCCGAAATGTCCTCCTGCTGGTCCGTCATGTAGCTCCTGCAAAACCTTTTGGGCTTCAGGTTTTTCAAGGCATCTTAACAAGATAGAATCGTAATTCTGTCTAAAAAGCACGTCATCAATGATTGTAAAATTCTTCGCTTTTAATCTAATGGCCCTTTTTTTTTTGTAAGACAAATTCGGAGGTGCATAAACATTCTTTAGATAATAGATTAAATCTGCATATTGAGATCCAGAATCAGTAACACTTATCTGATTAATTCCTTGAGTCTGGTCTGCATCGCTTGATTCTGGAATGTTGGATGCTCCTGCCAATATCCTGCAAAAACCTTGGCCCCTAACAATCTTTGTTGGCTTAATTTCTAGATCATATTCTTGAAGCGCTGTGACCCAATTTGCCCTTTTTTCACCTAGCTCTTTCTGGATTAATAGTTGCCTAACTGCCGGGAAAGGAACTATTATTTTTGTATGGGTTTTTAAAAGAAAGGGTCGATAATGTTTGACTGCTTTGAATACAGCAAAGGCTTGTTTTTCTACATCGGAATAATTTAATTCGGCACCTTGAAGATTTGAACTGAAGAATGATATTGGTGCCTCTAAATTGTGAGCATTTGGCTGCGTGAGAACTGCAACATAAGATACATCGGACGCAATGGTATATAATGTAAAATGATTAGAAAAATTTGGAGTATTCAAGGCTGGGGCATTGACTATTGATTGCTTGATAACATCAAAAGCTTGCTTTTCTTCTGATCCCCACTTGAAGACTGAATTCTTCTTGATCATTGCTTGAAGTGGTAATACAATTTGAGAAAAATCTGGAACAATTCGTTTAACAAAATTAATCTAGCCCAAAAATGACTGCATCGACTTTTTATTGTGTGGGAAAGGGATTTCAGAAATTTCCTTGATCCGATCAGGATCAATATAAATGCCATCTTTGGATACTATAAAGCCTAAGAGTTTTCCTTGATCAAGAGCAAAGAAAGACTTCTTTGGGTTCAGAGAAATACCATATCTTTTTCATCGCTGAAAGATTTGATTTAAGTCATGCAAATGATTATATCTCTTCTTAGAATATACAGTAATATCGTCTAGATAGACGACTACTGATCGATTAATCAACCCTTTAAAGGCTATATCCATAGCTCTCTGGAATGTCGCTCCTGCATTTATGAGTCCAAAAGGCATTTTCTGATATGCATATGTTCCCCATTTTGTTCTGAATGTGGTTTTAAGTTGGTCATCAGGATGAACCAGAACTTGGTTATATCCTGAGAATCCATCAAGAAAGGACATTAATTCAGAGCCTGCTACTGATTGGAGGATTTGCTCCATAGTAGGTAATGGGAAGTTATCTTTTAAGCTCGCTATGTTCAGGTTCCTGAAATCAATGCAGATTCGAATGTCACCATTTTTCTTTCTGACTGGCACCATATTAGAGACCCAGTTTGAATGTCAGACCGGAAAAATAATCTTGGCTTTCAAGAGCTTGTTAAGCTCCGACTTTATCTGGCTCTCCAAATTTGGATGTATTTTTCTTAACTTTTGCTGAATCGGTTTCTGATCAGGAAGCATAGGAATGGTATGCTGGATAATAGATGTATCATACGTCTTTAAATCATCATACTTCCAAGCAAAGACCTGTTTGTTTTTTCTTAACAATTTAATAAATGCTTCCTTTTCTTCCTGGGAAAGTCCTAATCCTAAGTTGATGTTTTGAGGAGCATCGTCTGTGCCTAGATTTATCAATTCAAACCTAAGGGTAGAACTTTGAAGCTTTGCATTAATTACAGGTTTAAACCTGTCTTTGATATCATAAAGGTCTTCAAGCTTCACCACTGGTTTAGGAATTGAATTTTCTTGAGGTGTTTCTTTCATCTGTAGATCATGATCATCTTCCTCAATAACTTGATTGTCATAGGATTTTTCGGAAGTTAGAAACTGCAAGATATCTTCGTCATGGTTAAATACTCTCCAATTAGTGACATTGTCGGGAATTGACGGCCTAAAAAGTAATTCTACAGAAAATCTATCAAGGTTGTAGTCTTCAGAAGGTAGAAGCTTAGAAGCTACATTGGCTAGAAGGTCTACTGCCGAGTTTTGTGACCTAGGAATGGAAGAAATGTTAAATGCTGAAAAGTGTGAGGTAAGATCCTGTACTAGCGATTGATAATGCTCGAGGTGACTTGAAAGACAATGAATTGCATTCCTCACCTGTTTGACAATGATTTCTGAATCGTTGAATACTTTTAGATATTGCACTTCGAGGCCGATTGCTTTATATAATCCTTGGACTAAAGCTTCATATTCGGCAGTGTTATTAGTGCACTCAAATTCTAACCTACAAGAGAGCATTGTCTTTTCTCCTTGCGGACTAACCAAAATGCAACCTGCTCCTAAGCCTTCGTTGGACTTAGAGCCATCAAAATATAAAGACCAAAATAAAGGAGTATTAGAAAAAATATTTACATTTTTCTCAGCATCATTAAAGCATATGGACTTGTCAGTTTGTGAAAAATTTTCAATCTGAGATGTGAAATGATTGACTGAAAAAGGAGATGGTTGGGCAACAAAGTTTCCAAAGAATGATTCTGACGAATAATTCCCCAAAATGTTGTTGTTGAATGCCACAGGTTGGTTTTCTTGCTCAAATTCAGTAACTGTGTGGGTCATATGTTTCTCTCAGTCGATCCTTATTTGATTTGGCTTTCCCTTGTAGGGAAGCCACATATGTGACCAATCTGTGGAAATGTACCCATGTAGTTTTTCGGACCAATCTCTGCTCAAAATTAAACCATAGAATTCAGGTATGTCGGCAATTAAGATATCAATCCGTTGTACAATCCTTGGATCGGCAGACAACCTGATGGTTACGGAATTAATTTCTCCCACAACCTGCACTTTGGTCCTGTCCAACTGTACAATATGAATGGCAGACTTCTGGGGTTCAATGTTCAGCTTAGAGCAAACTGAAGCTGGCATTATATTAGATGAGGCCCCTGAATCAATTAAACAGTTGTGCAGGTTTCTATTATAAATCTCATAAGTCAGCAGGAAGGGTGGAGTGTGAGAATTCGATTTATCTCCAATTAGAACTGAATCGGTAGCTTCAACCATACCTGCAGGAGGCTGGCCTGAATCGTTGGCAGCTCTTGCACTGGGAAGGGGAGTAGAGGGAACAACATTCAATTCTTTAAGAAGTAATTTTTGTTGATGTTTTAATTTACTAAGCTCAAACATAGTTATATTTGCCTTAGTTTTCTTCATGTCATCAACAATGTTATATTCCATTGAATCAGATACCACTAATGTCTTAGATGTTGAAGGAGAATTAGAAGTTGAAGGCTGGTTTTGGGGAACTACTACAGGCGACTTCTTTGGGGGAACTTTTTCCTTTGTTGTGGCAGCACCTGCGCTCCTCTTCTTTGAAGTTGCCTGAGCAGGTTCAGA
The DNA here is from genome assembly GCA_031772625.1 of Pinus tabuliformis. Classification (NCBI taxonomy): domain Eukaryota; kingdom Viridiplantae; phylum Streptophyta; class Pinopsida; order Pinales; family Pinaceae; genus Pinus; species Pinus tabuliformis. The sequence goes on along the minus strand of CM062809.1, from coordinate 847,828,024 downwards.
AGTACTTTTACTTCTTGTAGTAACTGGAAAGGCTTCTTCTTCATTCTCGGTATCAGAGTTTGGGAGTATAAAATCCCACATTCCGTGGCATTCAGCTACTTCTTCCTCATCATCGGTTTGTGAGGTTGTTTCCTCTTCCTCTTCTTCTTGCTCTGAATCTGCGTTAGATATAACATTGGGTGGCTTTGTTTCAGTTTTCTTATAAGTTCTAAATGGTCTTTTGTTTGAGGTTTCGGCCACCTGCTTCTTTATCTCGACCATTTCGTTAGACAACGTTTTAAGGACCTTTTGTAAACCTTCCATGTCGTATGGGTCCTTTGGGGTTTTCTTCTTGGAATCCTCTTTAAATGAGACTTTTTTAGCTTTTCTATCTTCCAAAGCAGCTTTCTTTTCTAGAGCATTGATGCGCTTTTCAACAGCAAGTGCTTCTCTCATGTTTTCAGCTAAGGTAGGTTTCCCAGCCCTGTCTACAAAAATGGCTATGTTGGCAGGTAGGGCAGTAATATACCATTCGCTTCGGATTTGTTCACTTGGTTTAGAAGCGGTAGGGATTTTATTCAGGAGTTTATTAAATCTGGCATTGAACTCCTTTATTGGTTCCCTATGCTCTATTCTCAGATTGGAGAGGTCGTTTATTAAAGTAGCTAAGGACCTATCATCTCCATATTTGGTAAGAAATTGCTCTTGGCATGTGTTCCAACTGGTAATTGAACCAGAGGGTAAGGAAAAATACCAGGATCCTGCTGATCCTTGTAAGGTGTAGGGGAAGAGTCTTACAACAACATCTTGCTCTGTCACTCCTTTTAAGTTAACTGCTAACATAAAATTGTTAATGTGTTCTTCAGCCTGGGTCCCGTCATCTGGGTTAAATTTAGGCAGCCATTTTTCGGGAGCATCTGGTAGATCATGCAATGGTGCGGGCATGTTGACTGCGCCTGGCCTAGTCCATGGATCTGCCATTGTGAGAGCGACAGTGGTTGATACTACTGTTGGGATTCCAGATGTATGGGAAGGGATCAAAGATGGGGAGTGAACAGACTGGGATATTGAGGCTTCTAATCCCTGATGAACGACAATTTGTAATGGGGGAGTGGATGGTTGACCTCGCAGAGGGGAAAATGCAATGGAGGACGTGGATGAGAGCTCTTCACTATCAGATCCTTCAGTAATTTTCTTCGTCTTTTTTCTTTTGGGTAAAGGGAACTTAGTGGGTTCAATACCAAGTTTTTTGCTTTGAAGTCTGGTGAGAGGATGAGTGAGATTGAACTGCAAAGTCACACTGCTTTCTGATACCTCAGATTTCTGTGGTGAAATCGAGAAGCTCTGAAGTTTATGGATTAGAGACTGGACTTCAGGTGATTCAAGACTTAATTGTTCTGTGGTATGATGGGTTTGAGCAGTGGTAGTTGATTCCCCTTCTCCTTGTTTGGATACCGGCGAACCAGTATGCAAATGGGAAGGTCGAGGGGATTCGGAGGGAGAATTTCTCTTAGAATGGCTTATAGGTTTGGACTTATGTGCCATTCACAGTTGATGCCCTCCTTCTAGTGCCAATTATGTTGAGGCCTCGAAAATCGCTGCAACAACATAGGGGAAACCACCCGGTCCGGACCTTAGTACAGCTCCTTTTCCATTTGGAATAGTGGCTCCGACTGGGGATAATGGGACCAGTTTCCCAAAATTGGATAAAATAGGATGGATGCGCGACTTATAGATTATGCTAATGATAAGAGAATAACTACAACTATCGGCAGGAATAAAATAACTATAATCTACCCCGGGGTTTTATCGATTTCTAAAGTGTAGCGTTTGATGATCTGAGATTTTAGACAGGCATATAGATGACTCTGTCTTCAAACATAGATATTAAATTGTTCAAGATTGCTATGCATAAATAGTTACACAAAGCGATAACAGCGAAATTACTACACTATCATTTATATCATTGCTACATACATGATTAAAAGAAATGCAAATCACAAAACATCCAATAGTGGGCTGAGATAGAGATTTGTTGTTATAGCGCATGCATGTATTCAATAATAGCAAGAAGTAATAACACAGCAATTCATATAAGAGGAATGAATACAGATGCAGATAAAAGTACCATGTAAGCTGCTTAACACTCCCATATATTAATCTCTACGTCGCAGTCCTTTCTTCAACTCAGAAAGCATTCCAAACAACAGACAATAGTGCGCAATTGCATAAAACAACTTTCCCATTAAATTAAGAACCATTGGTCGAGTTTCACAAAAGAATATAGGCTGAAGCACAATAGTGCAAACTTTAGCCTTTAAGTCTGTTACAAAATTTTACGACCCTTCCAAAACAATGAAAGGGTCTATAAATACTAATCTAATTTAAATATCTACTTAAACAGAAATCCTACTAAGCTGGTATCAATAACTCTTGATCCTGTTTTGGCTAGCGATCTGGCAAGCGGGAGGGCGACTCATTAAGTCGGCTGCTTTCCTTTGAATCTGAGTTGATTAATTGCAAGCATTGGCTCAACTTCCGGAGGTTTGTTGAGGCGCGAACTGAGCTGTGCAGCGTAGGTGGCATCTTGGATATCGGGAATTATACACCCGATTGCATCTGTAAGGCACTTTAGGGCAGATCTTTGTGTATGTGGCTTGATTAAAAAGAGCCAATATGCATCTAAGGATAAGCTTTTAACTCCAGCGATTAATCTTCCTTTTTCTTCTAATTCAGGGTAGCATGTTAGCTCTAATGCATTTGGAGTTGTTATCTTTCCTGGTGTACATTGAGAAATCATATTGGCCAGGTAAAGAGTGTTATTGACTAGATCCACTAGATTCCTGGTGGTTGTTTTACATCTTGAAGCCGCCCTTTCTGCTTTCATCACTTGGGTGTGCCATTCTATGAAAAGTATATCTTTCTGTGTTTCATTAATCCTGGGCAAGTTTGCTGCTTTTCCCAAATCAGTATCTTGCCAGTCAAGATGTGCAGTAATGGCCTCGTCCGCTTGATCTAGTTCAGTCTTGGCCTTTTCTACCTGTTGATTTATCGTTGTAGTCAGCTCACATAGGGACTCAGCTTGATCCATCTGTTGACATAAGAGTCTGACCTGAGCTATCAACGCATTGTTTATCAATAATGCCTCTGTTTTAAACTCTTTTACCTGCGATGCACCTTTCATCTTTTCCAGCTGCGATGACATTTGAGCAATCTGCTCGTCTTTGGTCTTCATCATTTGCTCATTCGCCACCCTCAAATTCTCCAACGCCTCCGACAATTCTTTTTTTTTTTCTGGATCGCGCCCTGATCGATCCTTTTCCTTTCCGCTTGCAATTGCTGAGTCAACTAATTGTTCTCTTGCTGTTGCGCCAGCAACTGTTCTTCAGCTTGTGCTGCTTTTTGCCTTGCTTCAACCAATTCTGCTTGTAACGCAAGGATTTCTTGGTCCTTATTCTTCAATAGGAGGCTCACCTCCGATGCTTTGTCAATTGTTGCCGCCGAATAAGCGCCTGCATACTGTGATAGCTTTGTCAAATCATCGGAGGGATCCAATTCCTCCTTCCATACTACATTAGCTCTAAAGGGAAAAGATGGCCATCCTCTCTTCTTTTCTATTTTGAGAGTCTGTGTAGTACTCTCAGCCATGATCTGATATGCAATCTCCCTCGCTAGTAGCTTATCAGGAACATAAAGAGGAAGAACATGCGGGTCGGCTTTGCTGCCGAAAACTCTGATATAGGTGAAATTTTCTTCTCCAAACCAACTTGCTACTGCTGGTAAATCAAAGGAAGCTTGATAGGAAATTTTTGAAATGGGTTTATCAAAAATGGAATAGTAAATGGGGACCATGAAACCATTACAAATTTGATACAGGTGGTCTTTATAAGAAGACTTCCACAATTTTTGATGATATATATGAATGGGTGAAGGGTCCTGTGCAGTCCACCTCCACCCGAGAACAGGAAATTCGGAATTAAAACAAAGAGTGTCTAGGATATATGCACTATAGTAGAACGGGGGCATTTTCCTTTCTGAAACAACAGACTGAGACCTAAAATCACGAACAGCTACTGCTAATTTATCAGAAAGAATAGTAGCCCAATCCATAATCCAACTATTTACTGTTGCCTCCATTAAAGGAACCATTTCAATGGTAAAATTGGCAGAATCATGCAATCCCCACAGCCTACACATCATAATCCCCGCATAACAATAAGGAGAAGCTAAAGAGTCGACCGAGTACCTACCAGAGGATTCGTGCTTGTGTTTGTTGGGATTTTTCCTCCAATCCTTGATAGGTTCAGATTCGATCTCATTCTCGCTTGCAAACTTCTCCAGGAAGTCCTTGTTATATATTTTCTCTGGCTCGGGAAAATGATACATTTGCCTTAGGTCATCTGGCTTGAATGACCCGAAAATCCTCCCATCTCTTGTATTAAAATTTCTGTCCAAAATGGGGATTTCTTCAATCGCCCATCGCACAACGTCAGTATAAGGAATAATTTGATCTCTGGCCGCTATCCTGTGAAGGAAAGAGTCGGCCAAATCTTTGAGAGTTGCATCCAACTTCTTGAGTAAGTCCACACTTGCTTTTGTCACTATCCTTTGTGGTTGCTCGGCTTCAATTAGGTTATAAGTGCTCTGCCAAGTCACTCTGGTGAGTCCGTGCATGTGGTATCGGATATTAGTCCCTTCTTCTTGTTTGCGGCCGCTTGTCCCGCAGTTGGTGTTGCGGAAGAACCTGCAGTCTTCTTGGACTTCTTTCCCATCTTCTTAGGCCTAGCTTCCGTGAATGAATTCTGCACAAAGGGCAATTGGGCGTAATACACAGAGATAGCGATAAAAAATTCTTAAGTGATACAACACATATGAATAGATGCGTAACTGAAGGATTTAGCTTTTAAAATGGGCGCGTATACAATCCGTGAAAAGATTTTAGGACATGATCTTATTAATTAGCCGTTTGCACTCCGTCATTCCTTAAATGCCCATTATATCGTTTTTCGGGTGAACGATTCATTTAAGCATGCAATGGACGTTTTGGCAGTTGAGCGTAGCTGAAGGATTGCATGAGAGATCAAGCCTTTATTACAAATGAATTGCGCCATCCCATCACTTAACGGCTCTTCGTTGAAAACCGCGCTTTATCGGATCGCAATCGGGGATGTAATTAGTGTGCTTTAATGGTGTGTATTGGATATCACCGATCGCCGAATGCGATATCGCATCGGCGAAAAGCTTCGAGCGCAATAAGACTTGGGTGAGATTGCCGCGATACCCGATTCCCGATTGCGCATCGCATCGGGACAAGTCTTTGGGAACATCACAACTGTGGTAGCATGTCGCCGATCGCCGAATGCGCCGAATGCGCATCGCGTCAGGACTATTGGTATGGAGCATTATAACATGTACATGGAATATCGCCGAATGCGCCGAATGCGCATCAGCGGAAAACTTTGGGGTGTCTAATTATAATTCATGTGTCATTGCGATATGCGATCTTGCGATCGCTTTATCGCAATGACAAATCATTATATGATTTCTTTTAAGGGTTTGCCCAGAAAGTTTTATAAAGTGCATTTATTCATTTTTTGGACTTTTTCGGATTATAATAGTATTGATACCAAATTAAATTTTAAAGGGACCCATTTCATACGTTAATGTTTATAAGTAAAGATGATATGAAATGGGGGGTTGTTGTAAAGCACAACAGGACCCTATAATACTATTTGCAATATTGGAAAAGTGGCATATGAATTCGAATTGCCTTATTCTCACATTCATAAGATTTTTCATGTATCTTTCCTAAAAAATGCTTTTGGGACTATGTCAATGAAAAAAAAAACTTATGGACTTAGATGAAGAACGGAAGTTGATTCTTGGACCAAAAAACATCATAGGTCAATATTTTGATATCTCTTTAGAAGAGAATCATACAGAGTGTCTAGTTAGGTGGAAGAATATGCATCTAGAGGAAGCTACATGGGAAAATGATCAATTTATGAGGAAAAAGTCTCAATTACAATCTTTAAGGGAAAAGTTTTTTAAAAGAGGTGGACTATGTCAATGCCCCAGGGATACTATGTTAAGGTACCAATAAGCATTCGTTTTTAGTTTATTTTTCATATTAGTAGGTCACTTTGACACATGATTATTGGATTAAGAGGTTGGGGGAAAATGGATATCGTGCATTGCTCTAGGTTTTTCTTCTTCTATGCTTTCCCATCAAGCACTACCATAAGATTTGATCTTATGGTTAACAATGGAGACGAACCAGGAAATGAATTTGAGGTGCATTTCTTCCTCCATGTGTGGGTTGTTGGTTGTTTTGGGTGCATTTCTTAAGAAATTGGTTGAACCCTCACTGTAGAAAGTTCATGGTCCTTGGGGGAGGATAACACTCAATAATGTGCAAAGAACACTTGATAATGCAGACGATGAGTTAGTAAACTGGGCTTAAAGACTGAACAATGGATTTTCACATTATTCTCTTGGCAGTAGTATGACTTCTGCAAGATGCTTATGGATGACACACCCTTATAGATTGAATGATATACTCTATTTCTTTTATGCTCAAGGCTCTTCTGTGTGCTTGGTCCAATTAAATTCAGGGATAAAAAATTTGTTATCACTAGCACTCTATTGTACTCCTTCTTCATATGGAGTGTTACCTCAAATTCCCAACTTTGGTAAGGTGCATACTCTAGTAGAGTCCACTGAAGAACCCTTCCATATTTTTCCTAAAAACATAAGTGGGAAATCCACTATTTTCTATATTAGGGGCTCTAATGTGGTGGCTTCTTTGAAGAAGTTGATTGAGCTTAGGTTTGAAGTTCTTTCTAAGTCTTAATGCCTTTGTTTTGAAGGATAGGCACACCAAGGCCCCTTCTAGATGAATTGTGATCACATCTCGAGGAACTCTACCATTTTTCTAAACCTGAGATTACGTGGAGGAGGTATAGACCATAGAAACCCTAACAAATCTACTTCTTTTAAGGATTCAGTGCAATGGAAGTCAACTAAAATTTAGCAAACCAACTATAATTATTCCACTCAAACTAGTAGGGGACCTAAAGGGGTTCCTAAGAGGGAAACTAATAGGTTTAGGGAAACGGTGGAGGCTTAGCCCAATGTCACCACAACTAAGTCTCCCTGCTCTTTATAGGATTTCACCGATGGGAGGAGTCTGTATTTTAGGGATAGCTTGTAAAGTATATGTCAATGAATTGATCCTGTTGAGGTCTAGCCTTGGGGATGCCTAGGAAAAATTTGATCCTAGAGCTAGGGATTAGGATTTGTTATAAAATTATATATTACAGAGCAATGGAACACATAAAATATTGCAGAAATATAAACACAAAAAATCCATAAAACAAGAGAGACACAGATATACATGGTTCACCCAGTTTGGGCTACATCCACAGAGAAAGAGCCAGTCCTTCATTTTATATTATCCAGCAAAATGAAGAGATACAAACTATAGCAGATCCACTGTAACTGCCTCTTCGCTCTCAATCTACTCTCTCTTCCTCACTCAGAATACAGATCTAGATAGACACAATAGAATTTCCTCATGTATAGTGAGGGGTTTCCTTCTAGGGTAAAAATCCCTAAATTAAATACAGCTTCTACCATCATATCATCCGCCTAATGAATAGCCCAGATTGACTAGAAATTACTATACTTTTAAAAGGAAATTTTACATCTGTTTTTAGCTTCAGGGCTCTCGAACCCCGCCGGGGGACCGCTAGCCTCTGGACCCCCTAGCTGGGGGGGATTAGCCCCCCTGCGTGGAGGGGTGTACAATCTTCCTGGGGTATACATCTGGCTGAAACCTTTGAATACAGAAGATAATCAGGATCCACGCCCAATAGGATTCCTGGAGATTCCATTGTTATAATTGCATCAAATTTGGAGGAGAGGGAGGGGACCCACTAGTACAATAGCATGTAGGAGATCGAAGTTTTTCCTTGGGTCAATTCCTAGGAAATTGATACCCTAGGTGAACTTTGAGGGCTAGACCTAGGAAAAAGTTATAAAAGGTGAGAAAGGTGGGGGCATGATCACCCTTTTTTAGGGACTAGTGCCTAATTCACTTGGGGATATGGATTCAAGGATTATAATGACTAAGGACTTGTTTTCTTGATCAAGGAGGCCCAGAAAGTTAGCTTCATCCAATGTTGATAGAAAGAAAATAAAAGTGACCTTAAGAATTTATACTTCAAATAAAATGATGCAAGATTATCGAGACAAACACTATCTAGGACATTTCATTCATGTAAAATTGGCCCATACATTAAATTATCTAAAACATGCTCAATTCCACATTTTAATCATCCAACAACTAGCCCTAATTTTAGCAATATGCAACAACACTAATAATAACATCAAAATTTACTTACAATGTTATAGAATATATCCAACCATCATTTCATTTACAAGACAAAGCTCCAAGACAAGATAAATAACCCAAATCCATACGTCAGATTTCATCCATCTCCAAAAAATATCCTTGAAGGAAAAATGTGAAGTTCTCTATGATTAGAGAGATCCCAAGTCAAGTGATGATCCAAATGAATGTATCTAACTTCAATATATAGCTTCCTAAGGAGTTTGAATTAGCTTATGGGCCTACATTAGCCACTAATGATAAAATAATGTGCAAATAAAACCCCTATTGGTGACAAGCCCACCAAACTAGCTCACAAGTGTAAAAGTAAGCCTCACAAAGGGCCAAATAATAATATGTACATGTTGTGGATCCCTCCAAAGGCATAATAATGTCATGAAGTGCCATACTAAGGAATAAATTCTTTAGAATATGGTGGAAAAGGGGGTGGCCTCTTATTCTCCAAGTAGTAGATATGTGGTGTTCCTAGTGTGTCTGAGGGCACATAAATGACCCCATGGGTCTCCATATGAATTGGAAATGCCCGTAGATCCTCTATAAGGGTCCAAGTGGTGGAATTAATGCTTCCATGCTATTGTACATGTTCTAGGATACACACCAAGAGTGTGGGGCTCTTGTGGGGGCCTGGGGGGCATAATGTACCAAGCATATCATCATCCCAAAATTGGATCACTAGTAGTCTATGAGCATAGATGAAGATCCGTGGAGTGTTGTCTTTTATTGTGGAGGCCCGGAGCTCTCTATGCACACACTATATGTGAAAAAAAGACTTTTGGGGGTTAGGATCCCATATAGGGAGACCAAACCCAAATGGAAACCACTTATCCTACATAAAATCCAATGTGTCCCTTAGGCTTCCAGTACAACCAATTGTCAAAATAATTGGGTAAAAGAGTTTACAAATCATAGATAACAAAGTGGGCACTTCATGATGGCACACCCTTCCGTAGTGGGATTTGGCATGTGCTAGTGTCTCCAAGCTCCAAATGGGGCTAATCAAATACCTTATTAGGTGGTTTCAAAGCTTAAATAGGATAGTATGTACAAGGTACATCCCTCTATTGGGGGTGGAAAGTGACAAATAAGTGGAATGGAGTAGGGAATGCGAGGGGAAACCATGGGCCACATATTGGGGCCTAGGGGTATATGGATAAGGGGAAGCTCAAACCTGGGTATGTAATGTGTAGGAGGGAAAAATCATGGTACATGAGGTGCCTTGACCTTGATTTTTCCACCCTTATTTTTATGTCTTTTTCCTTTTATGAATTTTATTTAAATAAATGCTCGAGGCTCAAGTGATAAGAGCATGTGTGTAAGATATAGTAGTGATTAACCCCTTTTAGGAAGGGTAGTTTATTTCTCTCTGGGAGTTGGGACAATCATGGGTTCCTCAATGGTAAAGGAGGCTCATCTAGGGCCTATGTAACTAGGTTGATGACCATGGATTGTGATAGAGCTCATATAATGAATTTTTCCAATGTAATAATATTTTTTTTTGTCCAAGCCATCTTTTGCATTTTGTGGTACGATTTCCTATTAAATGTGGCCAATTATGTTTTTTTTCCCTTTTCTTTTAGCTTCTTCATCCTTCGACACATCATTTCAGGTCTGACCCAAGGTGGGGGCAAGGGGATAGGGAGGCTAGCCCTGTGTGGACCCAAAATGGAAATCTGGACCGAAGTGGGATAAATAATAAATGGGGGTATAGCGAGTGGAAAGGGATTAATATATGTGGATAAATGAGTGAGACCACGCACCCAAAGTCGTGTTTTCACAAGTGGTACCACCCTATAACAAAATTGTCAATAAAGGAGACCCCAGGAGACTACGATCCAAGGATAACATCCAAATGAGATCAAGGGGACAAGAGCATAAACTAAGCCCACCCTTTCCACCAAATCCCCAAATCAATCCATACCCATAAGTATCCATGATAAGTAAACCCAATACTCAATTACCAAATGACAATATATGCCTTTAGATTTGGGAGGCCCACCATCAAACATACAATCAATATGACCACATGGCTGTCTCAGGTGGTAGAGAAATGGCACAACGAGCTATTAAGAGGTTGCAAGGGGCTATTGCCTGTTGGCTGAGGTTCATCATGGAGAAAATTTTCTCCTAGGGATATCACCCATGAAGTGGTGGGTAACATCTGGCTCAAAATGGGACGTGATCTCTCGAAGAAGTGGATGAGGTTGTTCGAAGAGGAGGTCACGAGAAGTCTGACAATGTCTTGGTCACCGTAGACCTATTATCTACACATGTCAAAGATCAAACACACGAGGTAGCATGTTTTTCATGGTGTCTTATGATCAACCATGCATAATGTTAGCCCATAAACCAAAAAGAAATAAAATATGCAATTTTTTTTAACCTAAATACAATCTAATATATCATGAGAAACATCATATGTAGTTAGTTCTAATGTGGAAATGAGCATGATATGCATCCTAACTTAACATGCATATGACGAAGGTATCATTAAGTGTAATCATAAATCCAATGCAACCAACATATCATCAATTCAATATAAATGAGCTTATTTATATGATTACTCATGCAACAAGTACCATAGAAAATTAAAACCCAAACACATGGAGAATGTTGTGGGCGGGAGGTGGGAAAATATGATGCCCACATATGGGTGATTATGTGAAAAGAGGTAAGAAATGGATGTAATCTAGTCCATGAGATCTTATCTTGCAACCAAAATATAGAGATGTCAAAAACAAAGCTCATAAACCTTTGATGGATGAAAACCTTCGTCATATCACTTCCACCATTCTCCTTATTATTTATTTCATGGCTTATGGCCTTCATTGGGTTATGATCAATGGGAAAGGGAGGCCGATGAGATGGAGAAACATAAGTAGCTTTCACATGATGATTACACTGGAGGGGGGGGACTATGGAGTGATCAAAACTCTGAAGGTGCATCCAAGGATAAAAAGTATAATCAATGAAGGTCTTCTCCTTGACACTATATTTGGGAGGGGGGAGAGATCATAGTTTCTTGCAATCATACTTGATAACGACTCAAGGTAATGAATAACAGGAAAAGATGATAAAGGAATATTGTATTCAACTAGTTGTGCTTTCCCAAAGTCATAATCTAAAGGCTTAAGTGATTTGAACATAGAATCATATGCTAGAAGTGGGAGCCTTATCAATTTCCTTAATATCGAAGATTGGGTCTCTCCTAAAAGGAAAATTGATTACTTCCAACTGCCCCTCTAAAGGAAAATGAAGATTTTCCTTCCTAGGGGTATCAATGGGTATGTCATCATAAATAATGCCTGAGGGGAAGGGAATATCAATCTCATCCTCATCCTCCTTGTTGGTGTTGTAAATGGGAGCACCATCAAATTGAGGGCCAACAATTTCCCATTTCTCTTTTTCAATGTGGAAATAATATTCATTGTAACCTTGCAAGGGGGCAATGTGATCATCTCTCTCAAGGTTTTCAAAAGAGGATTCATCAGGAGCAATATCTTTGAGAAAGGTAGGGTTGGTCTCAATTTCACTTTCCATAAAGTTATCCTTCCCAGCACGTGTCCTCAAAGTCATCATTTTCATCATGTGGACATAAGGAGGACTCATCTTCTTGATAATTATCTATATTCTTAATTTCTTGATGATGCTCGATGAATGCTTCCTCTTTTATTCTTAATGGAGGGTGTACTTGAAAATGTCTAAGAAAGCCATCAATGAACTCTTGAGAAGATAAGATGCTCCTAGTTTCATGATCATGCAACCATGAGTTATGAACACTGAGAGATCCCATGAACAATAACATAAGGACGTCTTAGTGAGCCACCTTATCCCTTGAATTATGTGCATTAAGTATTTCTATGTGGTCAATTACAGAGAGTGGATCACCATTAAACATAAGAATCCCATGTATCATCCTTCCTGTGACATGATTAGGAAGTCTAGGGATGCTAAAAATGTCTAGAGTGGGAAATTTATGAAAGAATGACAACCTATTTGAGGCATACATGAAACATATGTAGGAATCACTAGGGTGAAATTAAAGATGCCTAGAAAAATGGTTGCCTCACCCTCCAAGCATCGACCTTAAATTTCGATGAAGAATTAGGGCTTCCTCTTGCAATGGATTTGCCAATAATGATATGCCAATATCTCATATGGGGAACCAAACAAACATTTCGTGTCCCCGATAATGGCAGTAGAAATGTTACCACTCAAACCAACAGGGGATCTAAAGTAGTTCCTAAGAGGGAAATTACTAGGTTCAAGGAAACGATAGAGGCTTAGCCCAATGTCACAACATTTATGTCTTCCTATTCTTTATAGACTTTCACCAATGGAAGGAGTCTCGGTAGTGTAGCGATCACTTGTAAATTATATTTCAATGAATAGGTGGAAGGTGACTCTAGAAACCCTTTCTCGATGATGGAATGAAGAACGGAACTTACTTGCTCTTTAAGAAAGGGACTTGGTCTTCAAAGGGTAGGGGATTAGGATTCGAGGGTTAAGGGAGAAGGAAGATACTTACAAATCAGGTTCTCAATCCCTATAACCCTTGGGAAACTTGGATTCCCAAATGGTCCTTGATAAATAATATTTATTCAAAAGTGGGACGACACAAGCCCAAGTGGACCCAGCCAAGATTCGGGGATGGAATGCAACAACCAATGATGTTCCTATCCTAGAAAAGGTGAAAGGAAAGGACCAAACAAGAATATTTACTTGAAAAGGTTGAATTGATCCTATTGAAGTCTAGCCTTGGGGATTCCTAGGCAAAATTTGATCTTAGAGCTAAGGCTTGCTTTTCTCGAAGATTCCATTGTTAGAATTGCTCACAATTTGGAGGAGAGGGAGGGGATGCACCAATGTAGTATCCTATAGGAGATCGAAGTCTTCCCTTGGGTCATTTCCGCAAAATTTGATGCCCTGGGTGACCTTGAGGGCTAATCCTAGGAAAAAGTGATAAAAGGTGAAAAAGGTGAGGGAATTACCACTCTTTTTTAGGGATCTGTGCCTAATTCACTTGGGGATATAAAGTTAAGGATTATAATGAGTAAGGACTTGGTTTACTGATCAAGGAGGCCCAAAACGTTAGCTTCATCCAATATTGAGAGAAAGAAAAGAAAATGGACCTTAAAGCATTTATACTTCAAAGGAAATGATGCAAGATTATTGAGACATATAATATCTAGGAAATTCCATTCATATAACATTGGACCATACATTATATTGGCTAAAACATGCTCAATTCCACATTTTAATCATGCAACAACTAGCCCTGATTTTAGCAATATGCAGCAACAAGAATAGTAACATCAAAATTTTCTTGCAACGTTATAGAGTATATTGTTGAAAATGGCAACAAGAAATGATAAAAATAGAAGTGATAAAAATAGCACTGCTATAAATAACAGTTTGGGTACCAGTGTTGGATTGAGCAACAGGGAATGAAAAATGGAAGTGCTAAAAATAACATTCTATTTTTAGCAGTTCAGGATGGATTCCTATTTTAGTCAATCCCTGGACTAAAAGTAGGAAGTAAAATTCGAATTTGAACTTAACAGCTGTTTGAAAATAAATTAATTAGTTCTCCATGAGTTAACTAGTTGTGAAAAATCAAACATGAAGTCTATGTGAGGACATGCAACCGTTTGTCCATTAATTGAGGAATTTATCCACCAGTTAAAGAAATAAGGACGAGTTCTAATTTGAGTTGTAATTATTTGGCTTAGTTAACTAAGTCAAGTCCAGTTAGATTGATTTAAACAGTTTGTTTAAATTAACGTGAGTTCAATTAGTTAATGCATGCTTGCATATAACTACTGCACTTCAGATAACTGAATATTCTCTCATGAATAATTCATGCACGTCAGTTTAGATAGAGACCTAGTTGAGATTAGAGGAGGGACAGTGTACTATCAGTTGGATGAATTTTTTCCTTTAAAGGAAGCTCATCAATGGAGAAGGATTTATCTCCTTCAGGATTGCACAGTTGGATCAAAGGAACTAGTGAGTCTATGAAGAGGCCAATTCACACAAGTGACAGCACTGGACCCCAAGGAAAATTGTGCAAAGAAATAGGAGGCTTGGAGGGTAGAGGAGAAGGTTTGAGAGAGGCCTTTGACTATCTATGAGCAGTAGAGGGATTGCAGAGAGAGCAGGATAGCTTGTGAGCTAATTCATTTTGTAATCCAGACTATATTTCCACTTGTATTATAATACAGAGTTGGGGTTTTAGGTTGAGGCTTTCCTCGGGTTATTTCTTCTGTGTTATGTGTGATTGATTTCTTATTATCAGCTATATGTGTTCTATTGATCTTGCTCATATTTGATTAAGCTTCCGCATAATTGTTTGTAGAAGTGGATCAAGTATTTTTCTTTAGTATATTGCATTATCAGGTGATCTACAGGTGGGAATTTCTACATGGTATCAAAGCAAAGGTGATCAAGGAAGAACAATTTACAAGAAGGGAGAAGTTCAAAGTTTGTGATTCCTGAATATAGAAATCAAGTTCTTATCAAATCTTTATTTCACCTATGGCATTCAATGGTTTAAGACTCGAATATGCCCTTGATGGCAGTTCGAATTATATAGCTTGGAAGGATCGCATGGAAGCAGTATTAGAGGATAATGGTCTAAAAGACTTCATTGATCAAGAAGTCCCCAAGCCGACTGATGCTACTGAATTGGCGGAATGGAGGAAATGTGTGGCTAGAACAAGGAGGATTCTTCTAGAGGGAGTTCAAGACCACATAGTCTCGAGTCTCCCTGGGAAGGAGACACTATTTTCAATGTGGAAAACATTGAAAGATCTATATCAGAATAGTAGCAGTTAGAGGAAGCTAGAGCTGAAGGAGAAGCTTCGGAAGACCAAGTGTGAAAAGGGCAAAATGATCTCTACGTATCTGAAAAATCTCACCACATGCAGGGATGAGCTTGGAAGTATAGGGATCATGACAGCTAATGTTGACATGGTGAGTCTTGCACTCCTCGATCTTCTTGAGAGCTGGCATAGCTACCAGGACTCGGTTAATGGAAGAGAGAAACTTCCAGATTGGGAACAACTTTGGTTGGATCTGATGCAGGAGGAGATAAGAAGAAGCAATAGAGATGGTTCTTCATCCATGGAGGATGAAGAAAATTGTGCCTTAGCGAGTAAGGCGAAGAAGGGGAAGGAGAAGGATTCTCTTTCCCAATCCATTTCTTCCCAAGGTGGGAAGAAGTTTGACAAATTGAAAGCGCGATGATTTCGTTGTCATGAGGTGGGCCATTTTGCTGCAAATTTTCCACTGAGGAAATCCAAGAATGCATCCATGGAAGGATTAGAAGGTGAGGCACTGGCCTCACAGTTCGAGTTGGATTTCACACTGTTCGCATGCATGGTTTCATCCATGGTGGGAAGTGGTTGGTTTATTGACAGTGGAACTTCTTTCCACATGACTGGCAAAAAGAGTTTGTTTAGTACTTTGGAGGAGAAATATCTCCAGATACTCATAGTGATGGGTAATGATGAAAGTATAGTGTCTCAGGTGTAGGCACGATTGTTTTTCAGAAGGAGCATGGAGCTTGCATTACCTTGACCGATTTCAAGTATGTACCAGGAATGAAGAGAAATTTAGTGTCAATCGCATTGCTGGAAGACAGAGGCTACGATGTAGTCTTCAGTAAGGGAAAGGTTTTCCTTAGACACATCATCACTAGACAGGTGAAGCAGATCGGTTCATGGCTCATGAACATGTATGCTCTTAAGGTTCAAGATGCATGTAAAGCCTCGAGGAGCAAGGCAACTGATGGAGACTTGGTGGTTGAGAGGGAGAGTACATTACCTCTCAACATGCAGTGCCAAAAGAAGTCTCAGCTGATTGTGGAGGAGCTGCGATTGGTGGAGCAGCTTCAGGAGGTTGTGGAGCAGCCACAACTAGAGAAGATGAGAGGAGATTGAGTAGAGACATCTACTCATGTAGAGACCTCTAGTAGGGGGGAAATTTGAGCCAGGTGGGTAGAGGGATCACATTCATCCATACCTATAGGTAGGAGGTAGGGCAATGTGGAGTGAGCATCCCAAGAAGGCTGGAATAGTGGCAGGATCCTTAAGGTACCCAACCTATTTGATTCGAATTTGCTACAGGAGCCCCAAAAAGGACTGACTGATTAGGTAGAGACAGATGCGGATGGAGCGGCAGAGAGAGCTACAGTGCAGGAGTCCCAAGACTGTGTAAAGCTAGCACGCTACAGCAATACGAGAGACACAGGAGTGTTGCACCAGTGCAGGATGGCACATAGAGGTGTGAAATGGTGCAAGATGCATGGAGTGTTGCAGCAGCTCAGAGGTCAGAGAGGGAGCACTTTTCAGCAACCGGTAGAGCTTCAGCAGTAGAGTATGTTTCTAGCCCAACAGAGAGGTCAATGGGAGTTTTTTTTTGTTTCTAGAGTTGTTGGAGAAACCACACTTGGGAGAAGTGTTACATGTAGAACATTCCAAAGGTACAGGATTAGGTTTGAGTTGAATGCCATTCTTATTGAGAGGGAGTGTTTAAAATGGAAACAAGAAATGCTAAAAATAGAAGTGCTAAAAATAGCACTGCTATAAATAGTAGGTTGGGTACTAGTGCTGGATTGAGCAACAGGGAATGAAAAATGGAAGTGCTAAAAATAGCATTCTATTTTTACCAATTCAGGATGGATTCCTATTTTATTCAGTCTCTGGGCTAAAAATAGGAAGTAAAATTCAAATTTGAACTTAACAGCTGTTTGAAAATAAATAAATTAATTCTCCATGAGTTAATTCGTTGTGAAAAATAAAACATGAAGTCTATGTGAGGACATGCAACAGTTTCTCCATTAATTGAGGAATTTATCCATCAGTTAAAGAGATAAGTATGAGTTCTAATTTGAGTTGTAATAAGTTGGCTCAGTTAACTGAGTCAAGTCCAGTTAGATTGATTTGAACAATTTGTTTATATTATTGTGAGTTCAGTTAGTTAATGCATGCTTGCATATAATTACTGCACTTCAGATAACTGAATATTCTCTCATGAATAACTCATGCATGTCAGTTTAGATAGAGACCCAGTTGAGATCAGAGGAGGGACATTGTACTATCAGTTGGATGAATTTTTTCCTATAAAGGAAGCTCATCCATGGAGAAGGATTTATCTCCTTTAGGATTTCGCAGTTGGATCAGATGTTAGTGAGTGTATGAAGAGGCCAATTTACGCAAGTCACAGCACTGGACCCCAAGGAAAATTGTGCAAAGAAATATGAGGCTTGGAGGGCATAGGAGAAGATTTGAGAGAGGCCTTTGACTATCTATGAGTAGCAGAGGGATTGCAGAGAGATCATGATAGCTTGTGAGATGATTCTTTTTGTAATCCAAACTATATTTCCACTTGTATGATAATACAGAGTTGGGGTTTTAGGTTGAGGCTTTCCTCGAGTTATTTCTTCTGTGTTATGTGTGATTTATTTCTTCTTATTAGTTATATGTGTTCTATTGATCTTGCTCATATTCGATTAAGCTTCCGCATAATTGTTTGTAGAAGTGGATCAAGTATTTTGCTTTAGTATATTGCATTATCAGGTGATCTATAGGTGGGAATTTCTACATATATCCAACCAGCATTTCGTTTACAAGACAAAGCTCCAAGACAAGATATTAAATAGCCCAAATCCGTACGTCAAAATTCATCCATCTCCAAAAAATATCCTCCAAGGAAAATGTGAAGTTCTCTATGATTATAGAGATCCCAAGTCAAGTTATGATCCAAATGAATGTATATTACATCAATATATAGCCTCCTAAGGAGTTAGAATTAGCCTATGAGTCTACATTAGCCCCTAATGATAAAATAATGTGCAAATGAAACCCCTTTTGGTGAGAAGCCCACCAAACTGACTCACAAGTTTAAAAATAAGCCTCATAAAGGGCCAAATAATAATATGTACATGTTGTGGGGCCCTTAAAAGGCCTAATAATGTCCTGAAGTGCCATACTAAGGAATAAATTTCTAGGAATATGATGGACAAGGGTATGGCCACTTGTTCTCGATGTAGTAGACTTGTGGTGCTCCCAGTGGGTCTGAGGCTAAGTTACCGGAAACTCCTGAAGACTTTTCCGGAAACGCGGATCCCCGTTTCCGATACATAAATGGATACGATTCTTGTCCGAAACGCTGTAAAAACGTTTTTGTGCCGTTTCAAAAAATCAGAAACTTTAGATTTTGAATTGCATACGTTTCCAAGGGATTTAAATTTTTTTGGATCCGTTTCCGGTAAAACGGATCCACGAAAATTGTGATCAGAATCCACCCTTAAAATGTTAAAAAGCTTGAAAATTTGCATAGCCATAAATAAATAATAAAAATGAAGAAATCAGATTTGCAAATAAACTCACTATAAACAGAGTCTCATAAAATCTTTTCTAAATATTTAGAAACAACGACACTCCATATATTTATCAAAAATTCTTACTAAGAAAAAGATAGATGTTCAAAAATGCAAATAAAGGGGTTTGATGAATGTCTTCGTAAAGAGATTTATTTGAGTGATTCATTTTCATTTTTGTTAAGGTTTTGTTAATTGTCATTGATTTTGCTTTTGATTTCATAAATCCCTCCAATATAACAAATCTTCTCTAGCCAATCTTGTGCCTGCATATAGTCACGAGACCAAGCTGACATTGAGAAGATTGAAATGTTCAGATAGGTCTTGATGGAATATCCCAATGATCCTGTGGGCCTTTTAATTGTCATGCAAGGAAGATAGATATCATCTTCCATCCATGACACGTTCTTTGAAGGAGTTGGACCCGAAAGCACAAAGGCTGTTGCATTTCTGATTGCATTATTAATGATGATGATAATATGTTGAATGTTATAATAATCACTAATGATGATGACAATGTTTATGCTGAATTGATGATGATGATTTGTTTATGTTGAATTCATGACGATGACTATGCATTTTTAGATATAGATTCTAGATTCTAAAAGATGAATGGTAATATGAAATATATATATATATATATATATATATATATATATATATATATATATATATATATATATATATATATATATATATATATATATATATATATATATATGCATGCCGTTTCCTTGCCGTATTGTATCCTCATATTTTGAAAATTTTTCGTATCCGTTTCAAACCCCGTATCCGTATCTGTTCCCGTATCTGTTTCAGTGCAACTTAGGTCTGAGGGCACATAAATGACCCCATAGGTATCAATATGAACTAGAGATTCCTGTAGATCCTTTGCAAGGGTCCGAGTGGTGAAATGAATGACTCCATGACATCGTACAAGTCCTAGGACACCTTCCAAGATTTTAGGCTCACGTGGGGGCCTACTGGTCATAATGTAACAAGTATATCACCATCATCACAAAAGTGGATCACTAGTAGTCTCTGAGCATCGATGAATATCCATGGAGTGTTTTTCACTACCGTGGAGGCCCATGGCTCTCTATGTACAACCTATATGTGAAATGTATACCTTTGGGGTTTAGGATCCAATATAGGGAGACCAAAACCAAATGGAAACCACCTATAATCCTGCATAAGATCCAATGTGTCCCCTAGGCTTCCAGCACAACCAATCATTAAAATAATCACGTAAAAGAGTTTACAAATCATGGATAAGAAAGTGGGCACTTCATAATAGCAT
Source organism: Pinus tabuliformis (assembly GCA_031772625.1). Taxonomy (NCBI): domain Eukaryota; kingdom Viridiplantae; phylum Streptophyta; class Pinopsida; order Pinales; family Pinaceae; genus Pinus; species Pinus tabuliformis. The sequence continues at coordinate 847,807,951 of CM062809.1, read as the reverse complement.
GCCCTTCTGTAGTGGGTTTTGGCATGTGCTAGTGTCTCCAAACTCCAAAGGAAATTAACCATGTACCTTATTAAGTGGTTTCAGCCCTTAAAGGGGATAGTATGTCAAAGGTACATCCCTCTATTTTGGGTGGCAAGTGATAAATAAGTTGAATGGAGTAGGGAATGAGAGGGGAAACCATGGGCCACATATTGGGACATAGGGGTAGTTGGATAAGGGGAAACCCACACCTGGGTATGTAATGTGTAGGAAGGAGAAATCATGGTACATGAGGTACCCCAACCTTGATTTTTCCACCCTTATTTATATTCCTTTTTCGTTTTATGAATTTTTTTAATTAACTTCTCGGGGCTCAAAGGACAAGATAAATAATTACCCCCTTTTAAGAAGGGCAATTCATTGCTCTCCAGGGGTTGGGACAATCATGGGTTCCTAAATGATAAAGGAGGCTCATTTAGGGCCTATGGAACCAAGGTGATGACAATGGATTGGGGTAGAGCTCATGCAATGGATTTTTCCCACGTGCTAATTATTTTTTTGTCCTGACCATATTTTGCATTTTGCGGTAAATTTCCTATTAAATATGGTAAATTGTGATTTTTTCCTTTTCTTTTAGCTGCTTCAACCTCTGAGGCATCATTCCAAGCTTGACCCAAGGTGGGGGCAAGGGGATAGGGAGGTTGACCCCATGTGGACCGATAATGGAAATGTGGACACAGGTAGGAGAAATGATGAATGGGGGTATAGTGAGTGGAAAGGGAGTAATATATGTTGATAAAGGAGCAGGACCATGCACCCAATGTTAGGATTTCCCAAGTGGTACTACCCTAGAACCAAATGGTCGATAAAGGATATACCACAAGACTAAGATCCAAAAGAGATCAAGGGGATATCACCCATGAAGTGGCGGGTAACATTTGGCTCTAACTTGGACATGATCTCTCGAAGAAGTGGACGAGGTTGCTCAAACGGGAGGTCACGAGAATTCGAGAAATCTCTTGGTCACTCTAGACTTGTTATCTACACTTGTCAAAAATCAAAGCCACACAGTAGCATTTTTTTCATGGTTCCTTATGATCACCCATGCTTATCGTTAGCCCATTAACCAACAGGAAATAAAATATTCATTTTTTTAAAACCTAAATGCAATCTAATCTATCATGAGCAACATCATATGAAGTTAGTTCTAATGCAGAAATGAGAATGCAATTCATCCTACCCTAACATGCATATGACAAAGCTATTATTAAGTGTAATCATAAAGCCCATGCAACCAGCATATCATCAAGTCAATATAAATGGGCCTACCGATATGATTACTCATGTAGCAAGCACTAAAGAAAATGAAAGCCCAAACATGTGGAGAATGTTGTGGGAGGAAGGTGGGAATTTTTTTTTCCCACATATGGGTGATTATGTGAGAAGATGTAAGAAATGGATGTAATCTAGTCCACGAGATCTTCTCTTGCAACCAAAATATAGGGATGTCAACAACCAAGCTCATAAACCTTTGATGGACGATGACCTCTAGCATATCACTTCCACCATTGTCCTTTTTATTTATGTCATGGCTTATGGCCTTCGTTGTGTTATGATCAATGGGAAAGGGAGGCCAATGATATGGAGAAACATAAGTATGTTTCACATGAATATTTCATTGGAGAGGGGGGACTATGGAGTGATAAAAATTCTAAAGGTACATCTAAGGAGGAAAAGTATAATCAATGAAGGGCTTCTCCTTGACACTATAATTGGGAGGGGGAAGGGCTCACAGTTGCTTTTGATCATACTTGATGAAGATTCAAGATTATGACTAATTGGAAAAGAGGAGAAAGAAATATTGTATTCAACAGGTTGTGCTTTCCCAAAGTCATAATTTGAAGGCTCAAGTGATTTGAACATAGAATCATACTCAGGAGAAGTGGGAGCGTTATCAATATCCTTAATATCAAAGATTGGTTGTCTCCTAAAAGGTAAATTGATTACTTCCAACTGCCCCTCTAAAGGAAAATGAAGATTGTCCTTCCCAGGGGTATCAATGGGTATGACATCATAAATAGCGTCTGAGGGTGTTGGCTTGATGGGGCCTGACCCAGGTTCGAAGTTATTTAGCCAAAAAAATCCCTACACTACTGGCCCTTTCGGCATCAGCCCACAGAGTGCTCACTGAAGTCTCACCCGAAGCAGTATGGGTGGATGCTGGAACCAAGTTTCTACACCCTTGAGATGTCTGAGGTGTCGATTTAGTCCAATTGTGCCTACGTTCACACAGGTCACTTCGTGCACAATTCTGACCTGTGAGACCTTTGCAATTTGTTATAATCGCCTTCCATGCAACCCTAACCAGGGGCTGAATTCTTTCATACTACTATGGCAACAATTTTCTCTATTTCCCCAAATTACACCGTGTATCTGACTTATCTTCTAACAAATGTTAGTTAACTTTGCGTAAATAGATATTCTATCTCACGTTCACTTAATCAACATAGTCATATATGGTCACGCATCATATAAATAGTAGAAATGCAATTTATACCCAATATATTCAATGCAGAAAACAAGAAACAAATACATAGAATTGATACAAAAGTTCTCTTTATTAATGCTTCCAACTATTACAGACTCGACTCGCCTTGCGCACTGAGCTGTAGATCCTTCTCCTACTCTATAACCCAAAGCAATACTTTACACTACAGATATTACTTAATTATTCATCCTTGTCATGATTGATTATTGTCTTAATTACTTAGAGCCTCACTCTATTTATACAATCCCATGGTCCGCAGAACATGAGTAAATATCTATAGCCAAAGTTACATTACAAAATTGAGGACAGACAACCCTATGACTCTTTTACAACCTACACACTCCGCACCCACAAAATGCAGAGTATTTACATCAGATTTATCATTTCTGACCAAAATCTAGGCTCTAAGCCTTAAAAATTCCCTTGGGGGATCTCGCACCCAACAAGCCCCCAACACAAACATTGTGACTCGCCCTCAAGTCACTCTATCAGTGCAAATATCTTTGTGCAAAGACCTCCCAACTCTGCCTAGATCGATGCAAGATCGACAACACACTGAGTAGTTTCCTACTATACCTCCTCGACACGTTGTTCAGACACCGCTGTGGCTGAACTGCTGCCCTGAACTTGTTCCTGTGTTGCCTACAGTTGCGTGAGCTTAGCTTCAATGGAAGTTGTAATGATGTATGCCTCATCAATCCACGTTGTAAGCGTGCCTTCAAAATGACTTCCTTATGTTGCGCAACATCTACCTATTCCTTGAGTGCTTTCGTCTGCGGCATCCTCGCAAGCCTTTGTGTAAGGGCAACCATCTGTGCGGTCCCTTTTACTTCATCATACTTTTGTTGTAGCTCGCATGCCTCTGTTTCTAGGCACTGTATGTTCATTCCTCCTGCAAAGTAGTGAGAACCTCAAATGACTCCTCGAACAGCTTTGTGTAGTCTTTCACTACATTGTTGACCTTTGCCATGGCTATTGTAATCATGTTGGCATGTTGTTCCTTCACCTCTGGAGGAGTTGACGGTTGCACCTTCAACTGTAGTTCGGCTATCTGAAGGTTCAGCTTCAACTGAACCTTGGCCGTCTCTTCCATTGCCTCACACACCCCTGCTGCTAGTTTCCAGATGTGTGCCTCCACTAGGTCTTCTGCTGGGATGGCCAACTCTAGGACCATCTAGCAAGCTTCCTCGACCACCTACACTAGCTTTCGGTTATGTGCCACTACCTCGTCGTGTTGTAGGCTCAACTATTTAATGTTGATGTGTTGCTTGCTCATGAATTGTAGCGCGATACCCTCCTTGGCTCACAGTTCTACAGTAACTCTATCCTGCAAAACATAGAGCGTCTCCCGAGGGAGCACATCCATATTTATCCCAACTCTCTTCAGCCCACTGACCATAAGCCTGTTGGCCACATTTTTTGTAACTAGTGCTCCCTATGGCAACACTATATTGTTGGTCATTCAAGCGTGCAACATTTCCTCAGTCGCGGCCATGCCTAGTGCGAAGCTGCTTGACATAGTACTAGCCTTTGGAGTGTGCACTTGAAACTCCTGTATCTATGCTCGAAGAGCCCCCAACACCATGTGGTGTTCCTCTGTGAACTGCTGGAGGGCCTCCGCAATGACATTCCTCACCATCTCCCCAATGTCATGTATATCCCCCTCGGTAAGGGTGACGGGGTCGAAAGAAGTTTTCGAATCCTTCAACTTCTTCTATGGCCCTACCTACTCTCTTGGGCACGTCATTTCAGCTAGGTGGATGCTAGTTGCGAGTCCATGCCACCTTTCTCTGTATATTTTTCTTGTTTGGGCGAAGGCGACTTTTCTCCCCCATGCTCTTCCTCAGCTGCCTTCTGCTACTCTTCCGCTACCTTCACAACATCCTGCACCACCTAGGCTTTGGCTACTGCTACTTTATTCCTACGCTTCTCTGCCAAGTATGCCATCTGCAGTTTTGCCTCATCCTTTTTCCTCTACACGGCGGACTTTTCTGCTTCCATCGCGAAGTTGGCTGGAGCGCACCACTCTGGCAGCCACAACTCAAGAACGTTGAATATGACATCATCCGTTGCTAGATAAGGGAGCTCGTTCCATGTCTTCATGGGGTCCTTTTGTGCCTTGATGTACACGTGGTGGAAGTCCGCATTGAACTCTTCGAATATTTTCATACTGTTGTAGACAATGGGTGATAACCATGGCTTGAGATTAATCCTCATTTTGATGTTCATCTCCATGAACACCCAGAATATCTTGTTGTCTCTTATTCTTTGCGCATCTCTGTGGTGAGCTCCAGTATTGCAGCAATAATGCTGCAACTCCTCGGGCTTCCTTCTTTACTTTTCTCAACCCAGTAGTTCGTAACAAACTTGGAAGTGACGATGTTGTATGCACAAGTACTAGCTCTTACTGCAGGCTGTCACTTGATCATCTAGCACAAGTTCGCTAGGAGCTTAAGCCAAATTCTATGAGTTCTCAGAAGAAGCTTTAACTGTGATGAAAGGAAACTAGCTCTACAGGGGATATTCTACTTGCAGAAAGAGAAGGAAAACTGAAATGAAACACAAACCCTAGAAAACCCTAGCAAACCCTAGTTTACCCACTAACCCTACTTTTGCAAGAAAAGAGATGGAAACTACTGAAATGGGTGAAATTGACTACTGAAAAGGTAAATTGCATTTATTCAAGCTACTTCTGAAGAGAAATGAGAAGGAATCATCTTTTTGTACTTTTGAGTATTTTTATGTGGAATTATTATGCTTGCGATTTGACTAGTTGTGATTGTGCAGAGATTTGGTGGCAAAGGAAGATGGAGTTGGCTTTTGCAAAAGGTGAGGAAGGTGTGGAGAGGTCCTAAGAAACCCATAGTACCCTTCTTAAGACTTCCATTGTGATCAGACTTCGAAAAATCACTCACAGGAAATTATACAGGAGGCTACAGGGGATCTATAAGAGGATCTACAGGAGGAGGCCGAAAGTGGTTTTTGGAGGTTTGAAGGTGGAAAAATGATGGGAAAAGGGAAATGAAGGCTGGATGAAGGTGTTGAGGGGTCTATAACTTTGTCAATGAAGACTAGGAAGGAAGGAGATGGTTGGATTTGTTCAAAAGCAAGAAAGCAATTCTATGGAAAAATGCAGAAATTGGGGCAGATTGGTTAAATGTGGCGAATGAGTGGGGAAATATTGAGAGATGAACTGGTAAAGATTGTGTTATGGAGGAATGATAAGCTAGAATTTTCTACAAGTGAGTTTCACACTTACTTCTCAAGACTGACCAAAGCAAGAATCGAAAAACAAAGTTTTGTTTATTTTAACCTAAATTCTGACCTAAAACTAGAGAAATGTTGAACAATACTTTAGGAACAGAAGGTTATGTGAGAAAAACATGGTAATTTAACATGAAATGATCTAAGCATGTGAATCCAAACTAATATCAACGTCTCTAACTCAAAATATCACACTAGCAATTGCATTGGAAGAGTAAAAACTGTGTTTTTGGTGGCAACAGTAGTGCCTTGACCTAAAATCATGGTCCCAAGGAGGGAGAAAGGAGATCAAAACCTGCTAGTGGCCTTTTTGGACCTTTTTCTATTGTTGTAGCAACTTGAAATAAAAAAAACTATTCTAACCATCAAAAGCAACCTAATTTAACAAGGCAAGATTAACTTAAACAAAAGAATTATCTCATGAATGCAAGAAAAAGCATATAAATACACAAAGGAGGTGTTGGGCAGCTTGGGTTGGGCCCTAACCCAAGAGCTTCAGCCCTCTAGAAAAGATCAGTGTTGGTTCAAAACTGGATTCATCTTCATTGATAAAAAAATAGTAGTTACATCACAAAATTGTCTTCAAAAAGAGCTCGAAAATGAGCTGAGTACAAGGCTGCACAAAAGTGTGAAAATATACTATGAAATGGCTAACATACTGAGGCTTGAAGCCTTCTTATTTATACAAGTGGGGACTCCCAACAGTCCTCCTAAACTTAAGGAACTCGGCTGCCTAGAACTGAAGATAACAACAACCCTACTTGACTTGCTCGGTTGCCCCTTGGAATCATCAATGTGGGCCTTTGTACTCCGAGCTGTTGATGAAGAATTTGAGGAAGGGGTCATTTAATGAAGGGGACACCCCTCCTATAAGTCCTCAACCCTGTTTCCTCGAGTTTGGCTATCATTTTTCTCATAAATGCTTGGTCCTTGTCCAAAATTGTCCAAAAAATCTGCAATAAACACTCATTAGACCACATGGCAAGGTGACCATCCCCATTCACTCTATTGACATAAATATATTCAAAAAATGCACAAAATTGTTGAGAATGGTGGATTAAATGAAAATAATAGGCAGAATGGGTCCATATAGTTACCCATTTCTGGGGCTCATCATCACCCCCTGCTGAATGGGTTGCTCATCCTCTGAGCAACTAATCCAGTTCTTCATCTTTAATGGCTTTAACAACTTCCCTGACATCCCAAGCCTCTGATGTGATTTCTTCCTCTCTATCAAGGAAACCTACTTTACTATCCACTTCCCCCATTGTTTCTATTCTTCCTCCTTCGTAACCCCTTCCAACAGTCCTAATAGTAGTGGGGGACTAAAATTAAGACCAATCTAGTTGGCTTTCAAGTTTTGCATTGATTGTTTATATAGGGGCACTCTCCTCATCATATCCATGAATTCTCTCAAAGAAATACATCCAGTTATCCTTGGTGAAGAGGGCCACCACTTCGGGGTGCTCATGTAATTTGTTGGACTTCAAAGGCTCCTTTCTCATAAAACCTCCTGGCATGGTGTTTAGTGGTTTCTGAAATGCTCAGGTGAGGAAGAAGGCAACAACTTCCGAAACTAGAAATAGAGGGGTAGCTGAGTTTTGTTTTTTTCTAAAACCGGAGAGAGAATTTCTCATGTTCTTCCTTTTCACAACATCAATTTTCAATTTTTCCCTCTCTTCAAACTGTTTTCAACCTGAATTGGCTTCTCGTCTTTTGGAAAAAAAGTCAGTACTTTGACAAAACAGAGAATATATCACACAGTGTTTTTCCACAAAGTAGATAGACTTGCAAATTCATTTTTTCACAGGCTTGGTTTCTATGGTTGCATCCCCTTTTTTTAGGAGAATATGGAAAAGGAAAGAAAAAAAACAGATTTTTGAGCGCAGAGAAGAAAATGGAGAGACTGTATGGAATTCAGGAAAACAAAAATATACTTTTGAGCTCTCTTTCCTTTCCTTTTTCAACCCAATACTTATAATCCACCACCTTGTATAGATATATCACATGCAGAGTGGGTTCCCAAGCCTACCTCTTTTCAAGCTCGAATTTGACAAAAATTCTGAATTTTTCCTCTGCAGAGCTGCTCTCTGGCCTTCCTATAGAAAGCCTCCTGTAGATGGTGTTTCTACTCCTGTAGAATGCAGTAGTGCTCCTGTAGAGCTCGATAGGCGGGAGGGTTTTGAAAAATTAGCAGAAAACGACTGGTTCGCTGTTCTGAAGGTGGTAGGTGAGTGTTGTATTCGAGAACTCATCGACTCAAATGAAATAAAATGTGGTGGAGGCTTAGACTGCACTGTACTTAAGCTGATGGCATAATCTACAGTGAGAGGTTATGTGGACGGATGGGTACGTTATCCCCATCTAGACCATTGGTCCTATGCCAGTGTCATTATGTTTTTTCATGTCGCCTGACCGCCATCACCTCCCTTCCCGTTATACGCCGCCACCACTATCGGTTCTGAGTTTTTTCATCCCGAGTTGATGGGCCACATGTGCTCACTGCATACCTGAACTGCGCTTTGAATGGGATGAGGCTCATTTGAACTCCACGAGGGTGTTTTGAACTAAATGAGGGTGGCCAGTTAGTTGGCCACCGATTCCGTTTCATTGTGACCATTCCAATAGTTTATGTTGTTCCTAAATAATATTCATGCAATCGAGCAATAGGTTTAGCCACTTGCTTGTTAGTCGCTGTTGTGCTCTGCATGATGGACTTTGGCACTTCATTTTCTCGTTGTTGTTGCTGCTAGTGATTTGCATGCTCGGCCTTTGGCTTATGCTGGTGATTTTTTGATCAGGCTCCGCTCTTTGCATGTTGCATACATCCTAGCTATGCTGACCCTGCCTCTGGAGTTTGTTTTTTAAAGGGATCAGTTGTTACAGGAATCCTACAAGATTTCCTGTAGCTGCTTCTCCTTCTGAAATTTCAGGTTGATGCTTGAGTAGGGGCTAAAAATACAGCTGAAGAAGGTTCTAAATGAAAGGAATAACAACTGGAAGGAATCAGGTAAGAATAACTAAAGAACGTTGCTGCTTTATTTATCAACATTTTTTGTGTTTAAAGAATGAAAGAAACAAAATTTATGTATTTGTCTGTGCAGGGAAAGAAAAGCAAGTGGAAATGTGGGTGTGCAGGGATGGAATGGAGAGTTAGGCGAATGGATGGTGGCAGGGAGGTCCACAGGCCTTCTAGACAAATTTCCAGCCCTCGAGTTCTTCTCTGAACTTGATTTTGGGCTTTCTGTAGTTTCTACAGGAGCCTCCTGTAGAATACACAGGGTTTCCTGTAGGATGCAAAATTAAAAAAAAAATGAGACCAAGGCCTAGGAAAGGATAATGGCGATGGAGAAATGAGTTATCAAGGTTGTATGCAGCCTGGCCATGTGTTTTCTCTTGTGTAACCCTCCTGCAACCTGCAATGTATTAAAGAAAAGTTAGGTTTTTTTTCTGTTTTTTTCTTCTTCTTTTTTTTCTGTTTTTTTTTTGGAGATAGTTGGGCCACCTCCAGGAGGTTTTCACCCTCACTGCCTGCCCTGGGCTCCTTCAAGAGGTTTTCACCCAGGGATTTTTTATTCCTTTTTCTTTGTTTTTCTCTGTTTTCTCTCTTTTTTTTCCTTCTTTTTTTTTGGCTCAAGGTGTGGGCGGAGTGGAGAAAGGGACTTGCTCCACTACCAACACTGTTTTACCCAAATTTTCAATGAATTCTTGCTTGGAAAGGGGTTTCCTTTAGATCTTCAACCTATTCCCATTGACGAGCATGGGGATGGCTTCTTCATCAATGGTCCAGATCAGGACTGAACCATTGTCATTGCATTTTTCTACTGTGTGTGGTCCCAGGCATCTTGTCTTCAGTTTGCCCTTGAAGTCTTTATATCTTGAATGATACAGCAGCGCCCAATCTCCTTATTGGAATTTTTTTCTTTGAGGTGTCTATCATGCGATATTTTTCTTTGAAGTTGGACTACCTCTAAGTGGAGAAGGGCCTGCAATCTCTATTCATCCAACCCATTTAGCTGAAACAATCTTTTCTTTTGTGCATGGCTAAGATATAGGTCCAGCTGAGCTGCCATCCTTAATGTGTTATATTCAAATTCTATTGATAGCAAAGCCTTCTTCCCATAGACCAGCTCATAGGGTGTAAACCCTGTGGTGGTTTTCTAGGTGGTGTTATAGGCCCAGGTGGCCTCAACCAATCGATCTACCCAATCTTTTCTGCTGCTGCTCACTACCTTAGTCAAAATTCCTTCCAAAGCTCTGTTAGTGACTTCCACCTGTCCATTTTCTTGTGGATGATAAGGGGTGGAAGTTCTGTGCTTAATCTTGTGGTGTGTGAGCAGGTCTTCAACCAAATTGGAGGTAAACTGACTCCCTTGATTTGTGACTAACTCTCTTGGATATCCAAACTTGTAGAAGATATTTTCCCTCAAAAACTTAGGTACATTTTCTTTTGTTGTTTCCTTGATCACTTTCGTTTCTGCCCATTTTGTCAAATAATCAGTACACACAGTGATGTAGGATTTCTGTTTTGAAGGTGGGTTGATAGGACCCACAAAGTCCATGCCCCACTTCTCAAATGGCTCGAAAGTCACTTGATGTTGCAGGGGCATCTCATCCCTTGGAGTAGGTTTCCCCATCCTTTGACATTGGTCACATTGGCTGATATATCTCCTGGAATCTTGATGAAGAGTGGGCCAATAGTAACCTGCTTGACGAATTTTGAAGGCAGTCCTTTTCGCTGCAAAGTGGCCCCCACAGGGCCCATCATGAAAGGTTAGGAGGACGTCAAAAACTTCCTCCTCCCTAACACAATGCCTCAAAATATGATATGGGTCAAGTTTAAAGAGATTGCCCCCAATCCAGGTGAAGGGAGCACTTTTCCTCAAGATCTTTCTCTTCTCTTTTGAGGACAGGTGTGGTGGAAACTATGTTGAAACCAAATAATTTTCTATATCAACAAATCATGGAGAGAGTACTGAAATAGAAAATAGGTGTTCATCTGGTATTTGATCATCCACCATTCCTTCTTCATCTGCAGGCAGATCTAATCTAGATAGAAAATCAGCAACAAAATTTTCTTTACCCAGCTTATCAACAATGGTCAAATCAAATTGCTGCAATAAAAGTAACCATCTAATAATATGAGCATTTACATCTAGTTTATTCATCAAATACCTAATTGCAGCATGATCAATGTGTATGAATGTTTGATAGCCGATGATGTAGTGTCTGAACTTATTTAGGGAATGGACTATAGCTAGGAGCTCCTTTTCGGTTACAGTGTAGCTTAATTATGCCTTGGACAGGTTTTTACTGAAAAAGTATATGGCATAAGGCAGCTTCTCGTCAACTTTCCCTAAGGCTGCTCCTATTGCTTTGTTCGAGGCATCTATGTGAATGTGGAAAGGTAGGGCCCAGTTTGGACCTCTCAAGATTGGGGCAGTTACCAGCTTACCTTTCAAGGAATCTAGAGCCTCTTGACAGTTGTCAGTCCATATGAACTCAGCATCTTTTCCCAAAAGACCAAACAATGGAGAGGCTAGCTTACTAAAATCCTTAACGAATCTTCTATAATACCCGACTAAGCCTAGAAAGCTCCGAACATCTCTTACCTTTTGAGGAGGTGGGACCCTTTAGATGATAGCAATCTTGTTGAGATCCACCTGTAATCCTTGATGAGAAATTGTACGACCTAGCATGGTCCCTTTAGTCATCAGGAATTCGCATTTTTCAGGACTGAGGGACAGGTTCATTTCAATACATTGGCTAAAACTTTTCGCAGGTTATTCAAAGCCTCCTGGAAGTTAGAACCATAAGGGGTAAAGTCATCCATATAGATTTCCATTGTGTCATGAACCAGTTCAGCAAATATGCTTAGTACTGCTCTCTAGAAAGTGGCGAGAGCTTTGCACAACCCAAAAGGAAGGACCCAGTAGGTAAATGTACCCCAAGGACAAGTGAAATTGGTCTTACCTTGGTCTTCCGGGCTGATTTGGATCTGGTTTTACCCGCTAAACACATATAGGAAGGAGAAAAGCTTCTTCCCTGCCAGGCCATCTAACACTTGATCTATGAAAGGCAAAGGGAAATGGTCCTTCTTGGTGGCCTTTTTTGGTTCCCGATAGTCTACACAAATTTTCCACTTCCCATTTTTCTCTGGCGCTGGCACCAAAGGAGAGACCCATTCACTGTCAAAGATGGGGTAGATGAATCCTTCATCCAACAACTTTTGCAGTTCTTCTTTGACAATGTCCTTAAGCACTGGATTCATCCTCCTTTGAGGTTGCCTGACTGGCTTACAATCTTCTTTAATGTAAATGTGATGATTACAGACTAGAGGGTGGACTCCCTTCATCTCCTTATAGCTCCAAGAAAAAGCATCCAATTGATTTTTCAATAAGTTACACAGTTCTTTCTCCTGAGAGGTGGATAGGGATGAGTTGATATTCAAGGTTCTGTCTCGGCCGAATTCCCCATTCTTAACTCGGAGAGAGGTTGGATCAGCCACACAGACATCAACTAAAGGATTGGCTTGGGTTTCTTCCACCAACTCTTCTAATGGTAACACACTAGGGGGTGGATTTTGAATCAAGTTTTCAATAATGTCATCCTCGGTTTGTGGGCCCCCCATGGCAGCCTCTACTGTACACAATGGTGTGGAATAGACTTCATCCCCATCTTCCTCCTCCATCCAGAGAGGTAAATCATGTTCTAGAAGAGGTTGGGCAGGAGGATATAGGAGTAGATATTTGGACATATGCCCATTCTTGATTGTCATGTTCCCGGCTCGACAGCTGATGTAGGCATCTACAGTAACCAACCAAGGTCTCCCCAGGATGAGAGGATACCCAGTGCGCTTTTCCTTTGGCTGGAGAACCAAGAAATCAGCAGGGTACTCCCAGGAATCAATAGAGACCATTACATCTTCCACAATCCCCTCAAGGGTCACGGTGGAGCAGTTTGCTAACTGCAATACTGTTGAGGTCTTTCTTAGGGAACCCTAAAGGTTAAGTTTGAGCATAGTGTCCTTGGTCATCACATTAATGGCAGCCCCTAGATCAATCAAGGTATGGGGTATTATGGTGCCATTGATGTGGACATCAACTATAGGACTCCCCGGGTCTAGATATTTCAGACATATTACTTGCCCCAACATCAGGTTGAACAGTTGCCCTATGATATTGATAGTTGGATCATCTCTCTTGTGCCTGCCTAGGTGCCTGAAGCACTTCTCCTTGATCATCTTGTTGTATATAGGCACATCCTTTATGGCTTGGAGAAGCAGTATCTTTACACATAACTATTTCAATTCTCCCAGAAGTTTAGTTTCTTCTGGGGTCTATTGTGTGGTTCCAGTTAGTCTCTCAGGAAAGGGTGGAGTGGCTTTTGGTTCACTTTCCTATTTTTCTTCCTCATCCTCCCTAGGAGGAGGTTGGCTATCTGGGAGAACCTTCCCAGATCGTAGGTTAATCTCTTGAATCTCCATAGCATAGGTCGGGCATGATGTTTCTCCACTATATACCTGTTGGGCCTGTTTGTTGTTAGGGTTCAGGTTCGGTTGAGTAGGTATTTAGGGTTTTCTTGGTGGAGCAGGAGGTAATGGTTGTGGTTGAGTAGGTGGTGGAGGAAAAAGAGTGGGGGGAGAGTTGTATTGGGGCCTCCACCCCTGATGTGGTGCATTCCACTGAGGTTGTGACTGAGCATAAGGATGAAATGAATGAGCAACTGGCGGAGGCTGGTATTGAGGAGGATATGACCAAGGATGGGGTGTGGAATAGGAAGGATGAGCAGGGGGACCCCAAGAAGGTATGGGAGTGGCCGAATTGGGGTTGTAATAGTTCTAGGATGTCCCTTGCATCCCCTGTTGGTAAGGTCTGGGTCCATGTGGCCTCCTTTGGTTCATGAAATAGAGTGGTTTAGTGGCTCCTTCAGCCCCCTGATATGCAGCTTTAATTATAGGCAAGGAAAGGTTTTGATTCGTAGGATGGTCTTCTTCACAAACTAAACACACTTCTATGGAGTGCAATGGACATTCGTTCCTAGGATTATTTCTAGTGCACTTGGGACAAAAAATGGCCAAAGCCCTCTCGACTTCCTCTTCTTTCCTTTTGATATGCAAGGTATCCATTTGCATGGCAAGAGTCTGCCTCACCTCACTCTTGAAATCTTCCAACCATTTCTCAAGTTCATTTCTAAGGGATGAATTGGATGAAGATGTACTGGCTAAAGGTTGACTTCCCCTACCTCTCTTTCTAGTTGACCTGGAATGGTTTCTAAACACAGTCTTTATGTCATCATAAGGTATTTGGTAGATGTCTCCCCTAGCCAGCAAATGGAGGGTATCCAGAAGGTCTTTAGGGACTCCTCTGAGCAGAACCAACTTCAGAGATTTCGGGTCAAGTGTGCACCTGGCCCTTTTATAACTGAGTTGAAACCTTTCTTTGTAGTCTTCTAAAGATTCATCACTTCCCATGGTCATTCAGAAGATTTCTTCCTTGGTATCCTTTGACCTACAGTAATCCCGATATTTGTTATTAAATTCTTGCTGCATCTGAGCCGAAGTTGTGATACTATTTCCAGGTAACCCCATGAACTAGCGCAAGGCTGCATCCTTGAGGGTAGAAGGAAACAGTTTCAACTTCTGCTCGTCTTCTGCATAGTCATAGGTTCAACAGAGAACAAAAAATTCAAACAAGAAGGTATTAGGATCTTCGGTAGTCAGTCCATGGAAGTGAGGTAAGGCCAAAGGACTTATGTTTTTCATTTTTGTGTCCCCATTGGTTTCTCGGATAGGAAAGGCACCTTCTATTCTCTCCCCATTTCCTCTAACGTTTATGTTTTCAGCCATGGTTTCAGGAGGAATGGTTTCTTGCTCTTCTTATGTTATAGGATCTTTGTATATCTCTAGAGGTTCACCTATAGGTTCTTCTGGATCACTGCCACCAAATAAGAGAGAAGGGTGACTCAGTGATGTGGTGGGGGTGTTGGGTAGGAATTTTCCCGAGTCATCTCTATTCCTACGAGGCATGAAAGGAAATATCTTTTTTTTTGGGTGATTTTTGTCTTTTTTCTACTTGTACCTGCAAAATTGAAATGGATTGAACAACAAATTGCAACTAACTGAAATGAATCTACTTTGCGGAAATGAAATTGCAGAATTGAAATGAAAGTAGGAAATGCCTAATCTACGCTTGCTGAAATGAAATTGCAGAATTGAAATGAAAGCAGGAAATGCCTAATCTATGCTTGCTGAAATGAAATTGCAGAATTGAAATGAAAGCAGGAAATGCCTAATCTACTTTTGTAGAATTGAAATTGCAGAAGTAAAATGAAACAACTACTCTACTTTTGCTGAAATAAACTACTTAGCAGAATGTTGCAGTAGAAAATAGAATAAAAGCAGTAATCACAAAATACTCTAACGCTTCCCCGACAACGGCGCCAAAAAGAGTGGTGAGCTCCAATATTGCAGCAATAATGCTACAACTCCTGGGGCTTCCTTCTTTATTTTTATCAACCCGGTAGTTCGTAACAAAATTGGAAGCAATGGTGATATATGCACAAGTACTAGCTCTTACTGCAGGCTGTCGCTTGATCAGCTGGCGCAAGTTCGCTAAGAGCTTAAGCCAAATTCTATGAGTTCTCAAAAGAAGATTTAACTGTGATGAAAGGAAACTAACTCTACAGGGGCTATTCTACTTGCAGAAAGAGAAGTAAAAATGAAATGAAACGCAAACCCTAGCAAACCCTAGCTTACCCACTAACCCTACTTTTGCAAGAAAACAGATGGAAACTACTGAAATGGGTGCCATTGACTACTGAAAAGGTAAATTGCATTTATTCAAGCTACTTCTAAAGAGAAATGAGAAGGAATCATCTTATTGTACTTTTGAGTATTTTTATGTGGAATTATTATGCTTGCGATTTGACTGGTTGTGACTGTGCAGAGGTTTGGTGGTAAAGGAAGATGGAGTTGGCTATTGAAAAAGGTGAGGAAGATGTGGAGAGGTCCTAAGAAACCACTAGTACCCTTCTGAAGACTTCCATTGCGATCAGACTTCGAAAAATCACTCACAGGAAATTCTACAGGAGGCTGCAAGGGATCTACAGGAGGTTCTACAGGAGGATCTACAGGAGGAGGCTGAAAGTGGTTTTTGGAGGTTTGAAGGTGGCAAAATGATGGGAAAATGGAAATGAAGGCTGGATGAAGGTTTTGAGGGGTAGAACTTTGTCAATGAAGATCATGAACGAAGGAGATGGTTGGATTGTTCAAAGGGGAAGAAAACAATTCTATGGAAAAACGCAGAAATTAGGGCAGATTGGCGAAATGTGGCAAATGAGTGGGGAAATATTGAGAGATGAACTGCTATAGGATTTTTTATGGATTAATGATAAGCTGGAATGTTCTACAAGTGAGTTTCACACTTACTTCTCAAAACTAACCAAAGCAAGAACCGAAAAATAGAGTTTTGTCTATTTTAACCTAAATTCTGACCTAAAACCAGAAAAATGTTGAACAATACTTTATGAATAGAATATTATGCAAGAAAACCATGGTAATTGAACATGAAATGATCTAAGCATGTGAATCCAAACTAATATCAATTTCTCCAACTCGAAATATCGCACTAGCAATTGCATTGGAAGAGCAAAAACTGTGTTTTTGGTGGCAACAGTAGTACCTTGACCTCAAATCATGGTCCCTAGGAGGGAGAAAGGAGATCAAGACCTGCTAGTGGCCTTTTTGGATCTTTTCTTTTACTGCAGAAACTTACTTAAGAAACTTGAAACAAAAACAACTATTCTAACCATCAAAAGCCACCTAATTTAACAAAGCAAGATTAACGTAAACAAAGAAATTATCTCATGAATGCAAGAAAAAGCATATAAATACAAAAAGGAGATGCTGGGAAGCTTGGGTTGGGCTCTAACCCAAGAGATTCATCCCTCTAGAAAATATCAGTGTTGGTTCAAAATTGGATTCATCTTCATTGATAAAAAAATAGCAGTTACATCACAAAATTGTCTTCAAAAAGAGCTCGAAAATGAGCTCAGTACAAGGCTGCAAAAAAGTGTGAAAATATACTATGAAATGGATAACCTACTGAGGCTTGAAGCCTTCTTATTTATACAAGTGGGGACTCCCAATAGTCTTCCTAAACTTAAGGAACTCAGCTGCCTAGAACTGAAGATAACAACAACCCTACTTGACTTGCTCGGCTACCCCTTGGAATCATCAATATGGGCCTTTGTACTCCGAGTTGTTGATGAAGAATTTGAGGAAGGGGTCATTTAATGAAGGGGACACCCCTCCTATAAGTCCTCATCCTTGTTTCCTCGAGTTTGACTGTCATTTTGCTCATAAATTCCTGGTCCTTATCCAAAATTGTCCAAAAATCTGCAATAAACACTCATTAGACCACATGGCAAAGTGACCAACCCCATTCACTCTATTGACATAAATATATTCAAAAACATGCAAAAAACTATTGATAATGGTGGATTAAATGAAAATAATAGGTAGAATGAGCCCATATAGTTACCCATTCCTGGGGCTCATCACTCTGGTTGCCCACAACGAAGCATACTTCATTTCCTCTGGATGGTTCTCGTTGGGAACTGGCTGTCCTCAGGAAATTCCCATGCCACCAGCACTATGGACAACAATAGCCACACATAATGAAAACTCTTCCCCTACTCTTGTGCCTCGCCACAATTCTCCAAGAACTCTCTCCACAAGTAATATGCCGAGTTGAACTAGACTCCTTCTGTGCATTGCGTGACAAGTGCAACCACCAGCGTGGGCACCTCATCAGCATCACACTTTCGCATAACCTTTCTGATCAATATGCATTGTGGCTTTTACCACAGCGTTGTTAATGGTGGAAATCACGTACCCTCTCTTCTTCTTCTCCAACTTGAACTTCTTCTTCATGGCCTCCGCGATGGCCAAATCGTCACTCCTACCCTTCGAGATATTCGATGGATCCTCCCCTTTGCAAGGGAGCTAGGTAATTCTGTGTATTAAGTGGTCCGTGATGGGGATGGGCCCCTCTAGCCATAAGCACCCATCATGCACCAGGTAGAGCAACTGCCTGATGATGAAAGTAGTTACTGGGGCATGATGGTAATGCAATACCTAGAGCAGGTTTAACAGCCATACCTTTTTTACACCTCTCAGCCACTGGTGCGGCTCCAACTCAATGACTCCGTGCGGTGTGTTTTTCTTCTAGCGCATTAGCTACGTGGTTTCCAAATGTGGGAACTTCTCGTGATTCATGAGATCCCAATCTTCAAATTTGAGCACAGGCACTCGCCCCAAATGCGCTTCTTCAAAAATGATGTCGTCAAGAAGTAGCGGGGTCTACTGGACAACCTAGTCAGAGGGTCCACAACTTGGGTTTCCACCTCCATTTCTACATCCTCATCCTCCTATACCGGGATTTCTTCAAATTCTTCCTCCTCATCGGCTTCCAAATTGATCACCTTCCCCTTTTCTTCCATGGTGAGCCTAGTCCTTAACGGATTCCTAGGAGACACGCACATCGGTATCATAGGTTGCTTTCGGTCTTGGCGTGCCAAGTGATTTAGGGATTTCTACGACTATCGTGACACTTTCTAGGGCTTCTCCTACCATCATGGCCTGCGCAGCCTCCTCAATGGTCATTGCTCCAGTATCCATGGCTTCCTTAGGTGCGACCATAGTGCTATTCCATAATTCTCTTAACGACTCAAGTAAGTGCTGAAATAATGACTTCTACTTCAAAAGATCAAACAATTCTGGGTTCATGAATTTCTGGACGCGCAACACCTCAATTCTCAAATTGCTAAGTGTTGCTTGCTGGCCACCCCTTTGTAATTTATAGCGCCTTTTGAATTTGAATTTGACTGTTACCCCCACATTCGGTCCATTAATGCTCACTTGGTGACATATTTTCCCAAATCTATCCCATAAAGTTTGCCATAAATTCCTGCTACCCACTCCATTTGGTCTCAAACCAAGCATCACATCATGAATACTGACTGTAACGGTCAATTTCTAGCCAAGCCACGTGGCAGTGCATCTACCCTCACGCTGTCGAGGACCCTATGACACTTCACTACTGCGTGCAGTCCAGACATCGCGCAGCTCCCAGGTAGAGTAGTTTATAGTCCCACGCTTCCTTTCATCTGCCTGGAGAGCTAAGACTGTACTTCCTACAGCTAGTCAGATGGCCACGCCACCTGTCTATGGCTTCAAACGACTACTGTTTACTTTTCCTAGGAATAGTTTGACATTTAATTTCACCAACTGCACCGCGCCACCGTCTACGATTTCCTTAATAATGTACGGTCCCATCCAATGCATTCTGAGCTTCCATGGGAATTTATCAAACTTATTATCATATAACAACACCAAATCATTCACCTTAAAGGTGCACAACTTGATATGTCGAACGTGACAAGCCTTTTCGTGTTGCTTTTGTACCTGTTGGTGGAATCCAACCAAAAACCGTTCTTCTTCAAGCTCTTCCAACTGCGCGAGCCTCTCTTCCAGGGCTCCACGGTCCATCATACCTGTGAACGTTGTTATGCAGAGACTAGGCACGATGTATTCCATCGTCATTATAGCTTCTACTCCCTAAAAAAGCCTAAATAGTGTCTGTCCCATCAGTTTCTTGCATGTTGTCCTATAAGCCCATAATACTGTGGGTACGCATAGGTCCCAATCACTTCACTGCGCAGTGCATACCTTGTTCAGCGTGTTGCATAACTTATTGAATGCTTCCCTGTGGATAACCTTTTGTGCAATTGTTCTTCCTACATAATATCTTCCCAACCTTAAGAGAAATCTACACATTTGTCCCCCCAACACATGGTTATTGATCGTAATTTTCAGTGTGGAGTTCATGTGCATCTGCACAGGGTGTTTTCCATATGCCTGCACCCACTTAGCCAGATGTGTGTGTGGACCATCCCATCGATCGTATTTGTCTGTCAATCTCACCCTAGGCTTCCCAAACCGTGTGCGCATCATCCTTCTACATTTGCGCCAGTCATCAAAGCTTCCTTTGTGTGTACCCCACCATCTCGCGGGTGTAGCATGCAGTACCTAGTCCAAGGCCTGTAAACATTGCTTTTCCAACACTTCTCTTTCAAATTTATCCAAGAAAGTATCTACCTCACTTAAACCATCATAAGTAGGCAGATATCTTACTTCTATTGGTACGCATCGCAGTGACCTGGTCATCATATTACAATTCAGTGTGATTACTTCATGTAACTAATTCTACTATCGCTCTATCTCCTCATCAAAATCCGAAGTACAAGAGCTCTCATGCTCCCATGACATTCTCCCATCCACTGTGGGATTTACCCAATCTTGCTCTTGCTCTGTTATCTTGTAGATGCAATCCAAATAATCATCACTTTCATAGTTTCACACTGGCTCTGTATAGCACAATCCTTCAGCAGGGTCCAGGGGTATAACTATGCGTAGTGACTTCTTCTCAAAAATCATCTTGCGCTTCTTTAGATTAATCACCTTGTTCATGTTAGTGGCCTAATCAATTCCTAAGAGTGTCGGGTATGGATTGTTGTCATCAACAATCTCTATCACTTTAAAGTTTTCTAGTGTGCCCGCTCCCTCAATATCCACGGTTATTCCCTGCAATCACCCCATGGGTATTATTTTCTGCTGGTTCACCATTCATAGCTGAATAGGAGATCACTGCAGCGTAGGTCTCCCCATTCGCTTCCATGTCTATTTCAGCAGAAAATTCACATTCGATCCTAAATCCAGAATTACTTGGTCCATTTCATATCCTCCAATCTACACAGTTAGCCTCATTTCACTTCCTATCCTCGTCTTATGCTTTCCAATCTTCTGGACTACATGCGGTTCTCCTAGTGTGTCCTAGCGCATCTATTAATGAGTTCCCATAATCCTTTTACAACCTTACAGTCGCACAATAAATTCAAACATGTTTCTAGGAACATCGAGAGCATAGACGGGTCCATCTCTGGCTTCGGTCTATCTTTTCTTCCCGAAGTGTAGGCATCAACAAAGCTCTTCTTCACTTCCATGAAGATTTCCTAGGTGCACTCCAAATCAAACTCCAATTCTTTCATTAAAGCTTTGCGAACCCAAGTACTATCTTCTTGTTGTTTGCCTTTGTCATCTCCCATCATGATTCCACTTTAGAGCACAATTTTCACATTCAGATCTTCCTCACACGGCTCAGACCTCATCATCTGTAGGTTCTGAGTCAGGGGAGGTGATAGCGCTCCTTTGTTGCATATCCTAGCTATCAGCATAGGACAATATTCCATCTCATGATCAAACAAGGAGCAATAAAAACATGACGGCCATGTCAGATTCATACAATCACGGGCATAATGTCTTGGCCATCCCCAATTGTAACATATCAATTAACCACAACCTCATCTAGGTCCTCCTTCACCTCCACCTTGTCTGTGCCCCTGAAATCATGTTTGCGCCATTCCTGCGTTCTAGTCTAGGGGCCGTGTTTCGGTTTGAACTCTGTAAGTGGGAGTTCTATCCATCATCAATTCATAGCTTCTACAAGTGCGCTCATCATGTCCCACTAACCTACAAAATTTACAGAACAACTGTTTCAAATTTTTTGTATACTTCTGTAACAAATGGCAGTTTTCCGTAGCATGTTTTCCATCTATTTAACAAATCACACACCACAAAGCAAGCGCAGTACTAGGTCCTACTTGCACTTCAAGCCTTAAAGGCATCAATCCTCCTCCTGCGAGGTAATTTGCGAAAATCGGGTAATGGTCCTTGTCATGTCCCTGACCCTTGCATTTTACGCACCACACCTCTTCGCGCACTTCTAGTCAAGTTGTCCTATCCTGTTTCAAACTTTGCATCTCAAGGCATAAATTCTTCAGTTGTGCATGGATCTGCTGAACTCCTAAGTTATGATCCTGCATCGGGGTCTCGTGTAGCCTCATCATCATCTCTAAGGCCTCTGCCTGAGTCATTAGCTTCTGCTGAGATAGCGCACTCCTTAAATGTGGCGTTAGCAAAGCTACAAACCATTCGTGATGTTGTCCATCCATTACATTCATATTAGCTTTGTGAATCATACATTTCAGCCTCTGATCCAGCTCCCAAGGAGTCTCACCTAGTAGCATCATGATCTCTTTGAATCCAATGATCAACTACGCTTCAGACTTCAGCCTGCTAAATTCCTTATTTAGCGCAATTTGGATATCTGCGATTCCCGCATTTGGATTATCATTGGAGTGCTTAATATACCAAGTCAGCACGCGATCTTGCAGGCGCTAACCAGTATCGCTTTCTTTATATTGTCATCTATAACTCCTTTCGCTTCCCATATGGCTCTTACCATGAACCAAAATTGGTCTGGATCCTCATTTCCTAATCCCTTGAACACATGCAACTTCATTGTGCTTGCCATATTGAATCACGGTGGTGGCGAAGGTGGTACTGGTGAAGATGGAGGTGATGGCGGTGAAGCTGGCAATGGTGTGGGTGGGGGTGGTATTCACAAAATTCTTTTCTTATCAGATGGATCACAACTCGTGAAGAGACCTTTGCAAGCTCTTCCTTGTCCCCTCGTGGAGGTAAAATCAAGGGGCTATTTTTTGGTCCCATACTTCCTTCATTCCTGTAAGCTTTTCCACTTCGCGTAGCCCCGAACATCAAGGTAATTTCATAACCCTCTTTTTGCACAATAGCATTTTAATCCAAATATTGAGAGACTTTAAGTACTTACCTCGTGGTCCTTTGAGAAAGCGTCGCTCTGCCTCTTTGTAGCTGACTGAGGTGTTGACCGTGAACTCAATAATGAATCCTCCTATAATCCAATCGAGCCAATGATCAATGACACGCATGATCTTATCCTCCGATGCTTCCAATATTCACACTAACTATGGGGTCCACACAATAGGTCCATCTAGTTTCCACCTTCCTTGGCTATCTGATAGCTTCGCAATCCACTCGTATAGCTCAGTGGGGAAGGATGTGAAGAATATTTCATGGATCTCTGTGTACAGGTAGTAGTCAACCAATCTTCTTTTGTCAGTCTTTAGTTCTTGTTCTCCTGTGCCGCGAAATCGTGGATTCTTCTGTCCAACCATCCTTCAATTTCCTTCTCAGTTGGATTCCAATGATACGACATTAGACATCTCTATTCAGATTCATGTCTGGACAATGGAACCATTTGTTGATTTGATGGGGCCTGACCTAGGTTCGAAGTTATTTAGCCAAACAAATTCCTACACAACTCGCCCTTTCGGCATCAGCCCATGGAAAGCGGATTACAGTCTCACTCGAAGCAGTATGGGGGGATGCTAGAACCAAGATTTTGTGCCCTTGAGATGTCTGAGGTTTCGATTTATTCCAACTGTTCCTACCTTCTTGCAGGTCACTACACACACTATTATGACCTATGAGACCTTTGCGATGTGTTATAATCACCTTTCGTGCAGCCCTAACCAAGAACTGAGATGCTTTCACACTGCTATGGCAGCGATCTTTGCTATTTCCCCAAATTGCACCATTTATCTTACTTATATTCTTACAAATGTTAGTTAGCTTCACGTAAACAGATATTCTATCTCACATTCACTTAATCAACATAGTCATATATGATTGCACATCATATAAATAGTAGAAATACAATTTATATCCAATATATTCAATGCAGAAAATAGGAAACAAATACACAAAATTAATATAAAAATTCTGTTTATTAATACTTCCAATTGTTATAGACTCGACTCGCCCTGCACACTCAGCTACAGGGGTCCGCACACTCAACTATAGACTACTAGGCCTTTGCGCACTCAGTTGCAGAGCCTTCTCCTACTCTATGGCCCAAAGCTATACTTTACACTATAGATATTACTCAATTCTTCATCCTTGTCGTGATTGATTATTATCTTAACTACTTAGAGCCTCGCTCTATTTATACAATCCCATGGTCCATGGACCATGGGTATATCTCTATAGCTGACATTACATTACAAAATTGAGGGCGGACAACCCTATGACTCTTTTACAAGCTACGCACTCCATGCCCACAAAATGTGGAGTCTTTACATCAGATTTATTATTTCTGACCAAAATATGGGCTCTAAGCCCCAAAACTTCTCTTGGGGGATCTTGTGCCCAACAGAGGGGAAGGGAAGACCAATATCATCCTCATCCTCCTTGTTGGTGTCATAAATGGGACCACCATCAAATTGAGGACCAACAGTTTCCCATTTCTCCTTTTCAATGAGGAAATAATCTTCAACGTCATATTTCAAGGGGATAATGGGATCATCACTCTCAAGGTTTTCAAAACAGGATTCATTGGGAGTAATGTCCTTGAGAAAAGTAGGGTTGTTCTCAATTTCACTTCCCATAAATTTATCCTTCCCAACACATGTGTCCTCAAAGTCATCATTTTCATCATGTGGACCCAAGGACTCATATTCTTGATCATTACCTAGATTCTTAATGTCTTGATGATACTCAATGAAGGCTTCCTCTTTTATGCTTAATGCAAGGTGTATTTGAAAAGGTCTAAGAAAATCGTCAATGAACTCTTGGTAAGATGAGATGATCCTATGTTCATGATCATGTAGCCATGACTTATGACCACTAACAGATCCCATGGACAATAACATAAGGACATCTTGGTGGGCCACCTTCTCTCTTGAAGTATGTGTATTAAATCTTTCTAGGTGGTTAATTACGGAGAGTGGATCACCATCAAACACAGGAATCCCACGTAGCATCCTTCTCCCGACATGATTAGGATGTCCAGGGACATTAGCAATGTCCAAAGCGGGAAATTTACGAAAGAATGACAACCTATTTGAGGTATACATGAAACATATGTAGGATTCGCCAGGGTGAAGTTAAAGATGCCTAGAAAAATGCTTTCCTCACCCTACAAGCATCGACTTTAATGTTCAATGAAGAACTAAGGATTCGTTCTTCCAATGGAGTAGCCAATAATGATATGTCAATATGTATGGGGAACAAAACACACGTTTCATGTCCTTGGGAACAGTGCTAGAAATTTTACCACTCAAACTAGCAGGGGACCTAAATGGGTTCCTAAGAGGGCAACTCCTAGGTTTAGGGCAACGGTGGAGGCTTAGCCAATTATCACCACCACTAAGTCTCCCTACTCTTTATGAACTTTCACTGATGGGAGGAGTCCAGGTAGTGTAGGGATCACTTGTAAAGTATATGTCAATGAATAAGTGGAAGGTGACCCTAGAAACCCTTTCCCAAGGATAGAGTGAAGAATACAACTTTCTTGCTCTTTAAGCAAGGGACTTGGTCTTCCAAGGGTAAGGCATGAGGATTGGAGGGTTGAGGGAGAAGGAGTAGAATTAAAGATGAGGTTCTCAATCCCTATAATCCTTTGGAAATGTGGATTCCCAAATGGTCCTTGATAAATAATATTTACTGAGAAGTGGGACAACGCGGGGCCAAGTGGACCCAGCCTAGGATCAGGGATGGAATGTAGCAACCAATGATGTTCCTATCTTGGGCAAGGTGAAAGGAAAAGACCAAACAAGAATATTTATTTCAAAAGGTTGAATTGATCTTGTTGAGGTTTAGCCTTGGGGATGCCTAGGAAAAATTCGATCCTAGAGATATGGCTTGGGATTCCGAGAGATTCCACCATTAGAATTTCCACAAATTTGTAGGATAGGGATGGGACCCACCAACGGAGTAGCCTATATGAGATTGAAGGTTTTCCTTGGGTCAATTCCTAGGAAATTGATGCCTTAGATGACCTTTGAGGGCTAGACCTGGCTAAAATTGATAAAAAACTGAAAAAGGTGAGGGGATGACCACCCTTTTTTAGGAATCAATGCCTAATTCACTTGGGGATATGGATTCAAGGATGATAATGAGTAAGGACTTGGTTTCTTTATCAAGGAGGCCGAGAAAGTTAGCTTCATCCAATGTTGAGAGAAAGAAAAAAAATTTACCTTCAAGCATTTATACTTCAAATAAAATGATGCAAGTTTATCGCGAAAAATAATATCTAGGACATTTCATTCATATAACATTGTCCCATACATTAAATTAGCTAAAAGATGCTCAATTCCACATTTTAGTCATGCAACAACTAGCCCTAATTTTAGCAGTATGCAACAACAAGACTAATAACATAAAAATTTAATTACAACATTATAGATTATATCCAACCAATATTTTGTTTACAATACAAAGCTCCAAGACAATATAAATAGAAAAAATCCATATCTTAAAATTCATCCATCTCCAAAAAATATCCTCCAAGGTAAAATGTGAAGTTCTCTATGAATAGAGAGATCCCAAGTCAATTGATGATAAAAATGAATGTATCTAACATCAATATATAGCCTCCTAAGGAGTTTGAATTAACCTATGGGCCCACATTAGCCCCTAAGGATAAAATAATGTGCAAATAAACCCCTTATTGGTGGAAAGCCCACCAAACTAGCTCACAAGTGTAAAAATAAGCCTCAAAAAGGGCCAAATAATAATATATACATGTCGTTAGGCCCTCCAAAGGCCTAATAATTTCTTAAAGTTCCATATTGAGGAATAAATTACCCAGAATATGATGGACAAGGGGGTGGCCCCTTGTTCTCCAAGTAGTAGACCTATGGTGCTCCCAGTGGGTCTGAGGGCACATAAATGACCCCATGGGTCTCCGTATGAATTAGAGATGCTTGTAGATCCTCTGCAAGGGTCTGAGTGGTGGAATGAATTCTTCCATGACATTGTACAAGTCCTGGGACACCCGCCAAGAGTGTGGGGCTATTGTGGGGGCCCGCTGGGAATAATGTACCAAGCATATCACCATCATCCAAAAAGTGGATTGCTAGTATTCTCTAAGCATCGATTAAGATCCATGAAATAATTTTTGTTGCTATGGAGGCCCATGGCTCTCTATGCACACCCTATATGTGCCAATGTAGACCTTTGGGGGTTAAGATCCCATATAGGGATACCAAACCCAAATAGAAACCACCTGTAATCCTGCATAAGATCCAATGTGTCCCGTAAGCTTCCAGTATAACCAGTCATTAAAATAATCGGGTAAAAGAGTTTACAAATCATGGATAACAAAGTGGGCACTTCATAATGGCATGCCCTTCCGTAGTGGGCTTTGGCATGTGCTAGTGTCTCCATGCTCTAAAGGGGGTTAACTACGTACCTTATTAGTTGATTTCAATCCTTAAAGGGGACATTATGTCCAAGGTACATCCCTATATTGGGAGTGGAAAGTGATAAATAGGTGGAATGTTGTATGGAATTAGAGGGGAAACCCTGGGCTAGATGTTGGGGCATAGGGGTAGCTGGATAAGGGGAAACCCACACTTTAGTATTTAATGTGTAGGAGGGAGAAATCGTGGTACATGAGATGCCCCGACCTTGATTTTTCCACCCTCCTTTATATGCATCTTTTCTTTTATGAATTTTCTTTAATTAACTACTTGGGGCTCAAAGGATAATAGCATGATGTGTGAGATATAACAACGATTACCCCCTTTTAGGAATGACAACTCATTTCTATCCAGGGGTTGGTACAAGGGTTCTTGAATGATAAAGGAGGCTCATATAGGGCCTATGGAACCAGAGTGATGACCATGGATTGGGGTAGAGCTCATGTAATGACTTTTTCCCACATGTTAATTATTTTTGGTTCCAACCATATTTTTCATTTTGTGGTATTATTTCTTGTTGAATGGGTCCAATTATGCTTTTTTCCTTTTCTTTTAGCTACTTCAACCTCTGGGGCATGATTCGAGGCCTGACCCAAGTTGGGGGCAAGTGGGTTGGGAGGCTGGACCTATGTGGACCAAGGTGGCAGAAATGATGAATGGGGGTATAGTGAATGGAAAGGGAGTAATATATGCAGATAAAGGAGCAAGACCATGCACCCAAAGTTGAGTTTTCCCAAGTGGTACCACCCTATAACCAAATGGTCAATAAAGGAGTTCCCACAGGACTAAGATCCAAGAGTCACATCCAAAAGTGGTCAAGGGGACAAGAGCACAAACTAAGCCGACCATTTCTACCAAATCCCCCTGCCAATCCATACCTAGAAGTATCCATGATAAGTAAACCCAATACTCAATTCCCAAATGACAATACATACCTTTAGATTCGGGAGACCCACCTACAAACATATGATCAATATAGATGGGTGAGGGACCACATGGATGACTTAGGTGGCAGAGAAATGGAACAACAAGCTAGTAGGAGGCTGCAAGGGGCTTTTGCCTACCAACAGAGGTTCATCATGGAGAAAAAAATCTCCTAGGGATATCACCCATGAAGTGGTGGGTAACAGGGTCCATAAATAGTAGAAAAAATGAAACAAGAATCAATTATGAAGTTGAATATTACAGAGATAAACTCACTTTTAACAACTCTTCAATCCAGTGCTATTATTTGTAGCTTCAATGGATTTTGGCCTTAACCAGATACTCTACATTAGTGGATATTTTCCTCCTGGATCCAAAATTTTGACATCTATTTATGCTCTAAAGTATTTTTTAATGTTCACTTTGATATAATGAAAGATTTGAAGGTTGTTCTGAATTATGGGCCATGTTTCGAAGGTAGAATTGGGCTCTTCATCATCCCATGGTTCCCAGAGTTTGATACCACAAGCATGGTGGCCTCAACAATGTCGCTTTGGGTGAGGCTACCTAATCTCCCTCTCCCATTCAGGCACCATAAATTCTTAGAGGAAATTATAAACACCCCGAGAAAATGAAAAATCATGGACCTTGAGAGATCAAAGAAAGTTCTATTCTACTCTACCAAAATTTGTGTAGAGATAGACCTTAGTAAAGGTCTACCTGATCACATTCAAATTAAACATAAAAAATAATTAAGTGGAAACAAGTATTATACTATTAGAATATGACATTTAAGTGTCGCACATGCTTTCAAATAGGTCATTTGCAGAGAGAGGTAAAAAATTATCCCAAAGAAGAAAAAGGGGCAAGAACATAAACTAAAAAGGTTGGCAGACCTCAAATCCTAACTGTTAGAAGAAGAAGAGGAAAAAATATGGAGGTTCCTCCAAGCTAAGTAGAAATGGTCGTTCAGGCCTAAAATGAGGCCATGTTCCATGAATAGAAAGACAATGTTACTTGTTTCAAGTTGAATAAAATTATGGTTTTTTTTGCTTGGAAAAAAAGGTAGGTTCGCTATAAAGGCTTTGATTGTACCATTTCATTATAATTATACCCTTTGTCTCCCATACATATGCCAAGTAAACCTAGTCTTAACACCATCATATCTTGTCTTTTGTATTAGATTCAATGTAAAATGAAGTTTCCCCTCATAATGAACTCATATTCATTAATTTTTAATGATTTGTTAAGGCATCATATCATATCACCTAATATCCATGCATGAAATAAAGTTTTTCCATATAGACTTAATTTTGCATTCTTCGTTATTTATAAACCTCCTCTTTGCCATTCAGGGTGGTTATATCTTCAAATTGAAGTCTTAAAAATTTTGAAAACTATTTTTCATCCCATTATTTCCTGGTCAAAATAATTATATTATTGGTTTTAATGGGCACAATATTTTGTTCTATTTAAAAATTCTATATTTTCTCTATACGAAAAAAGCTTACTACTACCATCATCTTGACATTATACACTCGATAATATTAACAATATACAAGGTAAATATTTTGTCATTTTTTCTTCTCCATTTCTATTAGAGAAAGCAACTTATCCAATTTCAAGCTTGCTTTGTAGGATATAACTTTGAAGAAAGTTAATAATTCCCGAACTAGCTAATTTCTCAAAAATTTGAGTCCAAAAATTTAAGCCTCGTATCAAATTTGTTATATGTTTCTTATATAAAGGAATCCTAGTTATGCTTATTAGAAAGATTCTAATATTCGGATTGTATTTTTGGTCCTAGGTTCATGGTTTTGACCATGCTAAGTTTGTTAACTTTCCATCACGACTCGATATGCAAGGGTTAAATTGTATGTAACATTTTTACATATTTCTATACTTTTCATATTTAATAAGTATGTCTCTAGATTGCATTTAACGCAAATTTCTTTTGAAAATTTATATTCTATATGATAACTTCTATTGTGAAAGGTATAAATTAGAGCACATTAATGAGCATAAGTTGTGTTCCACCCTCTTTTAATTTCATAAATTATATGAATTCCTATACATGGGTGCCATTGAGTGAGTTTTAGACTTTCCAATAAAAATGATATTAGAGAATAGTTTCGAAGTTACAACTTTTGGGAGAGTTATTGAATCATCAAACTAAATAAATAAATACAGAGAAATCCAACTAAATAAATTATATATTAAAGATATTAGATGCTTAGAGTAAAAAATTTAAAATGCATTTCACTGCAGAGAAATTAAATTTAAAACAGTAAGGTGATTAAATTTAAAATAATAAAATATTATTATTGAATTTTGAAAAAGGTTTTAGATTAAAAAGAGATTATATATTTGGGAAATTTTATTATTCATATTTAAAAGTTATATTTAAAATTATAAAATTCTTTTAGTAAGCTTTAAGGAAATATATAAGATTAAAAAGAAGTACAATATTTTTAAATGTTAAGAATTAAATTGAAATATTTATTTAATAATTTAGTTTAAAATATTTAAACAATAATTTTTTAATGTATACCATATTAAATTAAGTTTAAAAATATTATAAAATTATTTTGAAATGTTTTGTTTTATATTTAAATCTTTATTATAAATTATAAATTATATATAATAATAGTTAAAATTACATAATTTTTTTATATAAATATAAAATGATAATTTATATATGTTTCCTTATGTACCATATTTTATAACTTTTAGAATATATAACTTGATATATTACAAATTTTTATAAAGATCATATTTAAAATGATAATACAATTTCAATGAAATTAGAGACATATATAATTAACAATAAATATTTTTAACATTTTCATAAAAATTAATTACAAATTTTTATAAAGATTACATTATAAGTAATAAATGTAATTCCAATGAAATTAGAGTAAAGATTCATAAAAATTACAATAAATATTCTTTAACATTTCTATGATAACCAATTGCTTAACTTAAAAATTAAATTCAAGGGAAATATTAAAAATGAGAAAAAAATAAAGGAGGAGAGACTTATTCAATGAAATTTAGTAGAATATTCATGAACATCTATTACAATAAAATGAGGCAAGAAGAAACAAAAGAACTATCCATAATAGGGTTCAAAGATATAAGTTAGTATTCATAATTTATGAGTACAATTTAGATGTTATTAAAAAGAAACCAAAGTATAAATTATATCACAATTTATGAGTATAATTCCAATCAAATTATATGGGAGATGTATAAATATAATTATAAATATTCTTAACACTTTTATGAGAACCAATTGCTTAACCTAAAGAGTAAATTTAGGGGAAATATTAAAACAAAATTGGAAAAATATTGTAGGGACAAATTTGGAACTATAAGGGAAGATAGACTTCTTCTAGATTAGATTATTTCAGTAGAATTCTCATGAACATGTATTATAATAAAATAATATTAGAAGAAATAATACAATTATCAGGTTCAAACTAATCCCACATTCATGGCTTATAAGTACAATTTTGACATTGTTATTAATTTGGGTATATTTTATTTTACATAAAGGTTGAAATGTTTTGTTTAAGAATTCTCTCTCTCTCTCTCTCTCTCTCTCTCTCTCTCTCTCTCTCTCTCTATATATATATATATATATATATATATATATATATAATAGTTACATCTAAAGCAATTGTTCACACCTTGGTTAAGTATAAATTATTAAACATATGCTATAATGAAGGGAAAACATTTAGAAACACATCAAATCATAATCTCAAACACCTCAACACACAAGATACATCATGTTTATTCCATAACATGTAAATATTTAAACAATTAGACAACAAATATAAGACAAAATATTTGCCACATTAGACACAAAGTCAAATACATTAAGTGTCGAGACTCATAATTATAATGTTTAATTAGGTGAATACAAAGATTCCTGTAAAGATCTCTCTCCCATTCTTGAACATTTTCTTTGTTCAAATAAGGAAAAATAGAGATAGTATTATAGAATAAGTAATCACTTTAAATAACTTGATGCATAATATCTTGTGTCGCAATTGTAGAATTGGACTATTACAAACTAGACTAAAGTTTCTATTATATGTACATTGACCAGACACACATGATTGTATTGGTGACCAACAACAATAATGTTCACAAACAAGATATATTCTACCCATGAAGACACACTTGAATGAATGTATTCTTTTTCCATTAACATTTGCAATATACTTTTGACATTATTAGCTCTGGGTTATTTATTCTATAGAGAGTTTTGGACAATGATGTCATTCTATGTACACAATTAATTATGAAAGAATTGTTTCTTTTTCTAGGAATTTTTGATACTTCATTTAGAAATAAATCATTAAATTATTGTCTAATACAAGATAAACTTCAAGATTTGGACCTTTTTCTTTAGGTAATTCCAAGATGTGGGTTTCATACAATTGACATCCTCTTCTAAAACATTTCGTTAGGGGCATTATCAAACTTTGGTTATTGGATATTTCCCTTGGAATGTCTCATAGTATTCTTGAGATTCTATCTTTGTCATTTTAGTTAAAAGTATTATTGTGATAGTTGAGTTTGATTTGGCACTCTTTCAATGTGTCCATAAAAATGAGAAAATTATAAGCATCAAGAGGAACATTTTTTAAGTTTTCTTATAAATATAGTCCATTGAACCCTAATGGATATGTCTCCACCATTCACTAACCTTCTTTTTTTGTCCCACTCGCTTATTTGTTGTCTTGTTCCCACTTTGAACTAGATGACTATCACTTGTCAAGTCGTTAGATAGTTTCTAAAGTAAGGAGGCCTAAATCCTTTCTCCCTTTGGTCTATCATTATCCTTTTGTATTGATTTCTATCCTTTGATTTCACTTTTTTTGTCCATTTTATATTTAAAACCTATTACAACATCTTTTTTTAAAACAATTTTACTTCTACTACAATATACTTATTATCCTTAAATTGTTCATATGAAGCTCTTTCGAATGTTCCCTATATGTTATCTACACATTTGTGGTTTCTTTGAGCATTATAACAACCATATTGACAATGTTCACTTTTGTTAATAACTTTCTACATATTAGTTAATATTGTTAGTAGTGCCACATAACTAGCACACTATTATATTGGTATAAAAATGGGCAATGACAACATATATGATGTTCTTCTAACACAATCAAAATGTTATTATAGTGGAGGATTTATTAGAATAGAATATGAAGCTATGGATTTTGGAAAATTCTATTACATAATTATAATAAGAAAAAATATTATTGACATCCTTGTCTAAAACTATATTTTTCTTCCACATTATACTTATAACACTAAATTATTCCTAATAAATCATTTTGGATGTTTTCTAACTATCACCTACACATTTTTGGTTTATTAGATAATTTTAATAACCATATTAATATCCATTCTTTTGTCAATAATTTTAGACAATTATGGATAATTCTAGACAATTATAGATAATTCTAGACAATTATAGATAAACATGGTTAGTAAGGTTACATATAAGCATAGAAAGTACAATGTTAAGCACTATAGGGATATTGTGAAGTTTCAAAATATTGAATTATGGATAATTCTAGACAATTATAGATAACATGGTTAGTAAGGTTACATATAAGCATAGAAAGGACAATGTTAAGCACTATAGGGATATTGTCAAGTTTCAAAATATTGTTATAGTGGAGGCTTGATCAAAATAGTATGTGAAATATGAAGAAATTTGTTATATGATTTATAAGTTTATTATTGTAAAAAATATATATATATTAGTTAATTTATTTAATTGTAATATTTTTTTTTATGGTACATTAAAAAATAATCTATATTTCTTTACTAATTATTTATGATAATATTTATATAAAAATGAAATTGTAAAAATAAGTTACATAAATAAAAATTAAATATTTAAAATTAATGTGAATCGCTTAACTATTTGATTTAATATTATATTCAAAAATTCATATTTATGAGTTTGATATTTAACCCGATATTTAACCCTATTCTTATTCTTAAGAACCAAAAAAAACCAAAAACCTTTTACATTATTCACATTTTCTAATATCTTCCTAACATTTTTTTAGTATTTTCTTAAATATGAAAACTTAAATTTTCAAACGTTCATTTTAAAATTAAATAAAGGTAAATTAATATAATTTATAATTTGGATTTAAACCATTTATGTATAAGGTTATGCAGAAAGATTACTATATTAATTTATAATTTGGATTTAAATAATTTTTTATTAACGTATAGGTTTTTAAGGTTAGTGTGATATAAAAAGATTTTAATAATTACATTGCGATATTGAAATACAATTTCAAAATATTAATATAAATATTTTATTGTGAAAATTATAATATATAAATCTTAATAATAATAAATATAATACAAAATTATTTTTAATTTTTTAAATTTAATAAAAAATAATTATGTATATGTTTTAATATTTAATTATGTTAAAAGATTAAAGTTGTTTCAAATTTTTAATTAAAATAAAAAATTGATATTTAATTAGGAATTGGTTATTTTTATATATAAAAAATAAAAAATGCTATTTAGTTTATTTAAGGTTTGATTTTAGTTGATTCTTATTGAATTATAAATTTTTATTATAGTTGGTGATTGAATTGATCTTCCACTTAAATATCTTAAGAAAAAGAAGTGATTTCATGATATTTTCTTTGAAAAATTACTAAATATCTTAAGGAAAAGAAGTGATTTTATAATATTTTCTTAGAAAAAATAACTAATTATGACTTAATTGGTCAATGTGAGGTATTAATATAACCTTTACCAAATTCAAATATTATTGGCAAAATGATATCAAACTTTATCGCTAACATTATGTATCCCTCCATGGTGTAAGCAGATTTTGAACGATAATAACTTGAAACAATAATACATTGTTGCCAAATTCTTTGTACATTAAACAATTTTCCTTTAATATAAACAGATATAAATATAAAAATATTTAAAACAAATCCTTTTATAAAACTTTGTAATATAATTTCTGAAATTCTTTCATTGATAAGATAATTTATTATAATAGTGATCTAATATCAAACTTTCTAGCTAACTTTATGTATCCCTCCATGGGGTAAGCCGATTTTAACCATAATAACTTGAAACAATAATACATTGTTGCCAAATTCTTGGTATATTAAACAATTTCCCTTTAATATAAATAGATATAAATATAAAAACATTTAAAACAAATCCTCAGCTTTGTAATATAACTTCTGAAATTCTTTCATTAATAAGAGAATGTATTATTGTAGTGATCTTCTATTAGGATAATGTGCTTATTGATTGATTTCAAGGCGATTATAATTGTTTGTTTATTTGAGCTTCGTCCCATTTCTTTATGTGGTCTTCTTTATGTGGTTTGTGACTAATTAATAAAATAGAAGAAATAAATAATAAATATTGGATATATTTATATTTTGTAACATTTTGGAATAATTTTTATAATAATAAAATACTATTTCCCCATCAACCATACTAAATATGAAGATTGGCTTATGAAAACCTACAAAACCTATACCATAATATTTTTATGAATAAAAATGTTCTTAACAATAATTTGTGTGATAATTATATTTAGTAACATATATTATAAAATTTCATTCCCTTCTATATTTCATTAATTATAAAGATGGACACATAATTATATACAATTTACCAAACCCATATTACTTATATCGACAAAATATTTAGAAAACAAATCCCTCTATTAAATATCAGTAAAATACATGACAATAATCAATAATCAATAATTTAATTTAATTATAAATTCAAGAATAATTTAATTTAATTATAAATTCAAGATTTAATCAATTGAAATATACAACTTGGGAAGGGCCTATTTTTATATATTGGTTTCATTATTTAATTTATAAAAATTAAATTATTTAATTTTAGACTTATATCTTTAATACAAATATTACTTACACAAATTATATATAAATAAGCCATTGATAAACATGGAAAATTATAACATATATAATAAAATAAATATATTTTGTCTCTACCTAATTTAATGATATTAGGTACACAAATTATATATAAATAACCTATTGATAAATATAAGAAAATTATAACAGCCATAAACCCTAAATATAAATATAAATATATATATATAAACCCTAAAATATATATATATATATATATATATATATATATATATATAAACCCTAAAATATATATATATATATATATATATATATATTCTTTTGTGAAACTAATTTCGGATGGCCGTTATCCTTTTTACAGTTTCTTAACGACTTACAATTTTGGATGGCCGTTGGATCCGCGGGGATTTCGATATGTATCAACACTTCCATTTTCCTTAGACTTCGAACGAGACATTGTAGGGCAACGAGGGTTTTGAGCTCACTTTTCTCTGCCACAACCCTCTTGCCCACGCCGCTGCTGAACGCCTAGCTGGGTGCTTAATTACCATTTTTCCCACCTATACTAAAACCTATCAGGTAATAGAAATTTATTTTTCTTGCATCTGTTATCAGGGAATCTTGATTTCAGTTAACGCATGACTCGAACTAATCTCCAAGGCATTGAACGTTTTAGGTGTTAAGCAGCTGCCGTGCAATATGTCTGATAAAACCGATGAACCATTTAAGCGGTAGGATTTATGCATTTCTGTTATATAATGTTAAATTTCTTGCTGTTTTCTGATAATTGCTCTGTCAGTTTCGAACCTGGGTATTTTGTTTGACAATTTGGTGATATTTCTTTCAATAGGTTTGTGAGGTTGTTGGCAAGGGCGTTTTATGATGAAGCTCCTCCGCCGGACAAAAAGCTGAAACCGGGACAAACCGATAATAGCGGAATGGCAGTGGTGGTCATGGAGGCCCTAACGAAGTACATAAACCTTCTCCTAAATTTGTGTTCTCGTATTTTAATGTTTGTTCTTTAAAGGGTTCTGTTTACGTTATAACGTTTTGAGTCATGGTATATAGGATCTCTTCAAAATTGAAATTGAAAGCTAAAGCAAACTAATTTGAATTATCCTTGCCTTTGGATTTTATGGACATCATACTTATTGTGATTATTACTGGCATTTTGTTTTAAGAGCCATATAGGTAAATAATTATTATTTTAATACAGTTATTTGTTTCATTACATGGGCGGGAAGAAATATTATTATACCCAATAAGATTAGTATTTAGATTAACAATATATCATATCATTAATATTGGGTAGTGGGTAGTTTTTGTTTTAAGAGTCATATATTTAAATAATTATTCTTTTAATAAAGGTATTTGTTTCATTGCATGGGTGGGAATAATATTTTTATATCCAACGAGATTAGCATTTAGATTAACAATATACCATATCATTAATATTCACTAACATAAAACTAGCCAGATGGCCATAGGGTTAATTGCATGTATTTGAGGGGTTGTGATGACATATATCATATCATTAATATTTGCTAGCATAAAACTAGGGAGATGTCCATCGGGTTGATTGCATGTATTTGAGGGGTTGTGATGCATAAAACTAGTCAAATGCACATATGGTTGATTGCATGTATTTGAGGGGTTATGATGATTTTGATATTGTTTAGAAGGGTTGAGATATTGAAGAATGTTTGTGGGATTTTAAAGACTATCCACAATTGTAAATAAACTACAAATACATATTTCCAAATAAAATATCTTCATATTTTCACCAAATATTATAATTGACATTTTTTCTACTTTAGAAAAGGTGGTTTATCTTATGCTACTTTGAAGAATTAGGATGGTTTCAATCATAGAATAAATTATAAATTACTAAGGACCCAATCACTTACTAGTGACCCATAGCACTACCTTTTGGCTTAACATTTGATAATGTTCATGAGGCCTAAATGGTTGTATTTTATAGCATCCCAAGCTAGCTATAATGTCTCATAGTTTTTGGAAGATAAGATGCAAAATTTTATGGTCATTTTATCTTTTTAGAGGCAAGGATGTTTTATCAAGGGTGTTTTTTTGGAGGATAAAGTACAAAATTTTGTGGTCATGAAATCAAATATTATATTGGTAAGGATCTTGTTGCACTACCTTTTGACTTACATTTGATAATGTTCATGAGACTTATAGCACTACCTTTTGAATTAACATTTAATGATGTTCATGAGGCTTAAATGGTTGTAGTTTATAGCATCCCAAGTCAACTGTAGTGTCTCATAGTTTTTGGAAAATAAGTTGCAAAATTTTGTGGTCATTTTATCCTTGCAAGAATGTTTTAACAAGGGTTTTTTAGGATAAAATATGAAATTTTGTGGTCATGAAATCAAAGATTATATTAGTAAGGATCTTGTTGTTCATCAAATCAATGTCATTCTATCATTTTAGTGGCCAAGATCATCAAATAGCTTAATTTTTTTAGGATATTTTATTTGAGATTCAAGTCTAAACATATGGCATAGCATGGGCTTTTTTAGGATAAAATATGAAATTTTGTGGTCATGAAATCAAAGATTATATTAGTAAGGATCTTGTTGTTCATCAAATCAATGTCATTCTATCATTTTAGTGCCCAAGATCATCAAATAGCTTAATTTTTTTAGGATATTTTATTTGAGATTCAAGTCTAAACATATGGCATAGCACGTGGATTCGTCATATATAAAAGAATGCTTCTAGAATATTAGAGAATACTCTAATGACCTATCCAATTGCAATTTTCCAAATAAGATAACCACTTAGCTTAACTAAATATTGTTAAGTTTTGTTATTTTCTGCTAGAAAATGTCGTTTAGGATATTCTACTTGAGATTCAAATCAAGATCTCAAATAACTTCATTTTTTATGATATTTTGTTCGTTTGTGGGATATAAGAGAATGCTTCTAGAATATTAGAGAATACTCTAATGACCTATCCAAATGCAATTTTCCAAATAAGATAACCACATATTTTAACTAAATATTGTTAAGTTTTGTTATTTTCTACTAGAAAATGTTGTTTAGGATATTCTACTTGAGATTCAAATTAAGATCATCAAATAACTTCATTTTTTTAGGATATTTTGTTTGAGATTCAAGTCAATATCATAAAACAAGTTCATTAAAAATCAAAAGATCATTTCATGTTTAGATCCCATTATAGAATTTGTTGTATTTTTTCCACTTAAGAAAATGTTATTTAAGATATTTTACTTGAACTTCTACCTCCCAATAGTGTCTTATTATTTATTCAAATATATAACATCCTATTTTCACCAAATATTATAAGTCTTAATGGTGTTTAGGATATTCTATTTCAGGATTAAAATATGATTAAATAACTTCATTTGTTTTGGATATTCTACTTCATAGAGGTCAACATCATCAAACAAGTACATTACGAATTGAATTTCCATTTCATATTTAGATACCCTTATGAAATTTGTTATTTTTTTCTACTTTGAAAAATGTTGTTTAGTGCATTCTACTTATCTTCAAGCTAAATATCATTACACAAATTCATCATTATCTTTCGTCTCAAAAGACCATTTTATATAATTTTATCTTTCATATATAAAGATAATTTTATCTTTCAATCTCAATTACCAATGTATATCACACTTAAACACATCTTATTTCCAACCCTCATTAGTTCTCACACTCAATGTATATCACACTTAAACACCTCTTATTTCCAACCCTCATTAGATCTCACACTTAAACACCTCTTGTTTCCAACTAGCAGTCTTATTTCCAACTAGCATTAGACTAGTCAAGTAGGAATTAAAAGATAATTTCGCGGTAATATTACTTTTAAACACCTCTTATTTCCAACCATCATTATATCTCACACTTAAAACACCTCTTATTCATCTCAAACGATAATTTTATCTTTTGATCCATAAACACCTCTTATTTCCAACTAGCATTCTTATTTCCATCTAGCATTAGAAGGAATTAAAAGATAATTTTGTGGTAATATTACTTTTAAACACTTCTTATTTCCAACCATCATTAGATCTCACACTTAAAACACCTCCATTAGGAATTAAAGGATAATTTTATCTTTAGATCCCTTTATGAAATTTGTGGTATTTTACTTTTGTTCAAAGACTTACAATACTATTACCTTTAAACACCTCTTATTTTCGACCATCATTAGATATCACACTTAAAACACCTCCATTAGGAATTAAAGGATAATTTTATCTTTAGATCCCTTTATGAAATTTGTGGTATTTTACTTTTGTTCAAAGAATTACAATACTTTGTTAAAATGATAAAGATGCCCTGGAGAAAATATCATGTTGAACACTTAAACACCTCTTATTTCCAACCCTCATTATATCTCACACTTAAACACCACTTATTTCCAACTAGCATTAGACAAGTGGTAGGAATTAAAAGATAATTTTATGGTAATATTACTTTTAAACACCCTTTATCTCCAACCGCCATTAGATATCACGCTTAAACACCTCTTATTTCCAACCCTCATTTGATCTCACACTTAAACACCTCTTATTTCCAACTAGCATTCTTATCTACAACTATCATTAGACAAGTCAAGTAGGAATTAAAATATAATGTTGTGGTAATATTACTTTTAAACACCTCTCATTTTCAACCATAATTAGATCTCACACTTAAAACACCTCTTATAAAATATAATTTTGTGGTAATTTTACTTTTAAACACCTCTTATTTCCAACCATCATTAGATCTCACACATAAAATATCACACTTAAACACCTCTTATTTCCAACTAGCATTACACAAGTTAGGAATCAAAAGATAATTTTGTGGTAATATTACTTTTAAACACCTCTTATTTCCTACCATCAGTAAGTCCATTAGGATCCCTTTATCAAATTTGTGGTATTTTACTTTTGTTCAAAGACTTATAATACTTTGTTGAAATGATAAAGATATTGTGGAGAAAATATCATGTTGAAATGATTAATATATTGTGGAGGAAATATCACAAAGGTAGATCTCAAACATAGATCTCTCTTCATAGTAAGAACCTATTATTTCCAACCTCTTCATGGTTCCAATCATAAAGGCACCAATACTATTGAAATTGACCATAAACCTTGAACTCGAATATCACATAGAGAAGTCAACTTGTAAATAAGAAAAAAAGAGATATGGCGCCCTTAAGAAAACAAAAATGAATTGAAATTGACCTTGACCATAAACCTTGAACTCGAATATCACATAGAGAGGTCAACTTGTAAATAAGAAAAAAAGAGATATGGCGCCCTTAAGAAAAAAAAATGAATTGAAGATTGTATAATGATAAAACAAGAAAACAAAAAATAAATCTCATTCATAATGAGAATGTGAAAGTTTTCTTATAAAGAGTAACAAGCTAGTTGAATCAATCCATAATATGAATGTGGGATAGATTGATAAAGACATTAAAGTGAAATAAAGCATAAAAATATAAAATAACCTGTGGAAGGGACTTTATTAATGCTTATGTTTAATATTAGTAAGTGACTTTATTATTGCTTATGTTTAATATCTAATTGACCATTATAATTTAGAATTTACTTTATCACCTTCCCTTAATGTTCCATATACTAATTAGTTTTAAGGGTTAGCTCAATTGGTTGATCCTTTGTAAGTACCTTTGGGTTCAATTCTCTCAACACACTGAGGATTAGGATTTGTGCTTGAGTCAATGGGAAGTGATCCTTTTAGATGGGTCTACCTTGTACAAATATTTTGTGGATGTAGTGGTCACTGATCTTTGGGGTCAATGAACCACAATTTTTTTTTTAAATTTGGTCCTCTGGGGAATTATTGTAGCTCTATAGATATATCCTCTACAAACTTTTTGATCATGTGGCAATGTATCTCATCCAATATTTTCAAAAATGGAATTTATTTTTGAACTAATTTCCTTTCATACTAGGATCAACGCAATGGGTTTAAAAAATACATAAATGATTATTTTTAAGGAAAAAATAATTTTAAGTTTCCAAACCTTTAGAGGAAAAATATGCAACTTTTTCTCATCTATATATGATGTAAGAATGGATATCTCAAAATGGAAAGTGAAATTCCTAGCAATAACAAAAGTACATAATCAATGATCCTTTTAATTTCCTCTAGTACAAAAATCATGCCACAAACTACTCGATCATTGGGCTACTACAAATCACTAATAAACATGATTACTCAAACTCATCACTAGTACCAGAAATGGGATCATTAGTAGGAGCTACATAAACCTCATTTGACTCGGTCTTTAGACTCCTTGAATTCCTTAACCTTGAAATATGGTAGAAAAATCTTAATATGTCTAACCAACAGTTTTGGTTGTGTTAGGGGTTCATATCCTTAGTCTTATACCTAAGTAAAAAATACTTAGCTTGAGTAACCTATCATTTTATTTTTAGTGAAGGGTACCTTTTTTGTTAAGTCATGGTAGAGGAGATGAACAATCAATATCACCAACATCAATGAAGTTCAGCAATAAATACCACCAACATAAAGGTACATAAAAGGCTTGATTTTGTTGATTAAAACAGTTAATGTTAATATTAAAAATTTAATTTAAAGGATAAAAAAAATGGAATTTGATATTATGCTTAATTGCCAATATTGCTATTGTTTAAAAGTTAGGTTTTTTTCTTTAGGGATTAGGAGTTAGGTTTTTAAAATGACCATTTTATGATGGTATCAATTGGTTTGAATAGGTTTATATTGATTTTGTAACAAACCCATACAAATGAGATGATTATTTTAGGTTCTCAATTTGTTTGACCCATAGCCTTATTGAAATAGGTTTTTTGTTTAGGGTTTAGGAGTTAGGTTTTTAAAATGACCATTTTACGATGGTATCAATTGGCTTAAATAGGTTTATATTGATTTTGTAACAAATCCATACAAATGAGACCATTATTTTAGGTTCTTAATTTGTTTGACCCCCAGCCTTATTGAATTGAATGGTTTGATCAGGTTCTATTCAAACTAGGTCATTTTTAAAACATTGATCTCATCATGCTTGGTATGCTCATGGATGAATCGATTTTTGGTTAATTTGAGTTTCATTTTTACTTAAAGAAATTAACATTACCATTGTTAGGATTTAGAACTTAGTTCTTTTCTTTAAGGTTTAGGAGTTAGTTTTTTTTATGGTGTCATCTTTTTAGGATGGGATTGGTTGATTCTAGGTGGGTAGTCAACTTGAACCCTTTAGCTATCCGATTTTTTTTATTATTGGTTTTGGTCCAAATTAGCTTGGTTTTTAAAACATTGACCTCAACATGCTTATTATGCACATGAACTATTAGATTCTTGGTTACTTTGAGCACCTTTGATTTTCACATGATAGTTGTGTTGGATTTGTCTACTAAATCTTTATGTAAAACAACATCCTCTTAATACAAATTGCCTCACACACTCCATTCATACTACTTATTGATATTCAACTTTTGTTGATGAAATGCTATTATATGGTGATTCTTGTTGCTCCATGTGACTACTCTTATGATAAGATTGAATACATATCTAGAAGTTGGTTTTTTACTATCCACTCAACTTGTCCATTTTGAATTTGCATGCCCACACAAACTAGGGTCTTTTCTAGTGTTGTACAAAATTAGTGT
Organism: Pinus tabuliformis; assembly: GCA_031772625.1. Taxonomy (NCBI): domain Eukaryota; kingdom Viridiplantae; phylum Streptophyta; class Pinopsida; order Pinales; family Pinaceae; genus Pinus; species Pinus tabuliformis. The sequence goes on along the minus strand of CM062809.1, from coordinate 847,764,422 downwards.
TATAGTTCACATATCTCAACACTCTTTCTTATTGACTAATGCTACATATTGTCATGAATTTGGAAATGAATCTCATATCACACTTAAATGAGGTCTACTAGTTGTAAATTAAGCTCTCTACTAGCTTCTTGTAGATTGACTCATTAATTTCCTTAGATTTGGTCTTGGTTGAAGTCTTTACCCCTTTCTCAATAGTTGAAGATGATATTTTGTGATCTATATTTTTGTACCTATGAAGGAAATTCTTGTCATATTTTGTTTGTGAGTCAAAATTGCTGCTACATATTTTCTTAACTTCTAGTCCTAGATAATAATGATATCTACATAAATGACTAATATAATGATATCATTACTAATGAATTGGTTGTTTACTTGGATGTGGTGTTGTAACTTATTTTATCTTTTTATGAAATTGGTAAACTCTAAAAGAAATTGATAACACTCCATAACTTTTAGCTTTATTCTTTTCACCATTATATGATGGAAGACATGGTTTTATTTTGTAAGGGTTGTCTTTTCTTAGGTCACATTGTATTATAGGGAAAATAGTTTAGATAGAATCTTACACAACCCAACCATACTTAGCAGGTTACACTAAACCCCTTTACTCCATCCCATTCGTAGAAGGATAATCCCTTTCAAATCCCTTCAATCTGTTTGATCCATAAAAGAAATTTGCTTTCATGTGTGACTTGTCATAGATCATTAAAAGGTTTGAATGAAGAAAAGCTTAAATCATTAAAGCCAATATAGGTTAACATATGGATAGCAATAAAATAAATGTAAATCTTGAGTGAATACCACATGACTATGAGGACATTGCTCCCAGTCCCTATTTTTTTGCTCAATATATAAAGAGAGAAGGAAATTTTTTAATGAAATGAACACTTGAAAAAACAAAAATAAAGGAAAAGGGGGTATAGGGAAATATTGTCGGTGAATGGAAACCCAATGCTAACCTCCCTCTTTAATGGCTTCTATATACAAAAACACATAGCTCTTGAAATCTTGGTGATTATAAATTTAAGACCCTACTTTGAAAGTCATGTCATGAGGTTTTTCCATTCCATCTCCATGATTTTACACCACTTATCTTTCACATAAAGACCTAGAAAAAAAAAATTCTTAGGATCCAACAAACATATCAGGTTTAATTCTTTTTCCCCCTTGGTAATACATTGAAAAATTACAAAACTAACCTTGCTATGTTGTGTTTGACAAAAGAATCATGCATATGTCACCTAATGGCACATCAAAGAGACTCACCACCTCAAGTGGGATTATTTTTGTTGGGATCCTTGTACCATGCTTCAAGATTTGTGATGTTGCACTGGGACCCATGATATTGCATTGGCATCTTTGTACTTATTTTGACCATATTTGATAACATTGGGATCCATGCCAATTTCTTGGAAAATGTGTCACTGCATCAGGATTTGTGATGGTGCATCATGAAATATGAGGATACCACATCATCACATGTGCCAATACCACTAAGACAGATACTCCTTTCTTGTTGGACACATTTTTCACGCATTTTCATGTTTATTCCCCCTTGTATCACTTGTGGCAGTTTTATTGAGACATTAGAGCACTTTTAGGAGATGGCCATAACATAGAAATTCTTTGTAGATCTGAACTACTCATGAAATTTAATAAATCATAAGACTCAAATCTACTTTACTCATATGTGAAAATAAATTGATGATTAAGAACACATATCATAAATGTGCACAAAGATTTAACACACATACACATAGATTTATATAGGGGAAAGAAACTTCTCAAAACCCCTCCTTATATGTATTTCATTAATCAAAGAATAAGAAGAAATACAATGCTTGCTCAAGCCTGAGAAACCTTCATAAGTTTATAGTCAATCTCTCAACTTGATTGTTTGACTATGACCAATGCTTAGCCAATTTCTTAACTTTTCAAACTCCTATTTCCTTGTGTTGTTCAATAAGGAATTAGCCCCCTATTAATTAAGGAAATTACTCATTTGGATTTTCACAATTCCTTTCGGCCTTTCTCTAACTACATGCAACATCTGTACAACTTGGGTAAGTGTACAATTGATAGTACATTGCCCTTGAACTCCAATCTTAATTGGGTAACCTGAGTTTCTTGCATGCATAAATTTATTTAGGTTGATTGATGAGTTAATTGAATGATCACTGAAGATGACTAAAGTCACACATCACTACTAGACCCTCCACTACTTCCTCCATCAGTTGGAACTAGTTTGACTCAAAATAACTTAATTTAGCTTAACTTGATTGCTAGAAATTAGTAATAAATCATACTATAGTGAAGTAAAGTGTCTCCAACTTGAATTAACTGAGTTAATTGAGTGACAATTCCAGGTCATCTTAGTTAACTACCTCCAAGTATTCAGCTGAAATTGAAATTTGAATTTGAATTTCTCCTAATTTAATCAAGGGAAAATGAAATTATGAATTAGCCCCCTATTAATTAAGGAAATTACTCATTTGGAATTTCACAATTCCTTTAGTCCTTTCTCTAACTGCATGCAACACTTGTACAACTTGGGTAAGTCTAAAATTTATAATACGCCACCCTTGAACTCCAATCTCAACTGCATAACTTGTGTTTCTTGCATGCATAAATTAATTTAGGTTGATTGATGAGTTAATTGAATGATCAATTAATACGATTGAATTCACACCCCACTACTAGACCCTCCACTAGTTCCTCCATCAATTGGAACTAGTTTAACTTTAAATAACTTAATTTATTTTAGCCTGATTGCTAGAAGTTAGCAATAAATCATACTATAGTGAAGTAAAGTGTCTCCAACTTGAATTAATTGAGTTAATCGACTGACAAATACATGTCATCTTAGTTAACTACCTCCAAGTATTTATTTGAAATTGAAATTTGAATTTCTCCTTATTTAATCAAGGGAAAATTCAATTAGGAATTTCTTGTTGCATTTTCAACACTCCCTCTCATCAAGAAAGGGATTATCTACTACCATAATCTTGCCTATATGGAACTCGAATTTTCCTCTTCATAAATCCTTTGTCAAAATATCAGCATCTTGTTCCTTTGCAGGAATGTACTCCAACAAAATGTTCTGCCTCTGCACATAATCTCTTAGATGGTGATACCAAATTTTGATATTCTTGGATCAATCATGAAATACTAGATTATTTGTGAGTTTGATACAACTCTAATTATCAAAATAAATCATAGTAGGAACCATCTTTTGAACAAATAACCCAATGCAGATCTTTCTCATCCAAATAGCCTCACATGTTGCTTGACTAATAACCATGTACTCTACTTTAGTTGAGTTGATTGTCAAAAAACTGTTGTTGACCCAACACTGAAAATTCCGCCTGATGTGATTTTCATATTTGATGGACTCCCCACCCAATTTGCATGTCTAAAGCCTTGTAGTTTCAATCCCTCTGTCTGTTTTTACCAAAGACAAAACTGAGTAGTTACTATGAGGTATCTCAACAAATGATTTTCTACCTTCCAATACAGCGTGGTTGGCTTAATCATTGATTGAATAATTTGATTAACTGTATAACACATGTATAGTCGTGTGTTAACCAAATACATAAGTGAACCCACAAGTTTCTTGTAAATGGTAGCCTCCATTACTTCACGTGAAGTAGATTCATCCTTCCTCTAGTTTCCTGCTAGATGAGTCTCCTTGTATTTTCTCTTGTCCATGTGGAAATTCTTGAGTATTTCATTGGCATACTTTCCTTGAGAGACAAAAAGTTCCTATATCCTTGTCATACTTCTAAACCAGGAAGGTAATGCATGAGCCCCATGTCCTTGATCTCGTATTCTCTTTGCAAGATCCTCTTTGAAAGAAATTATCAACTTTTCATTATCAATTAAAACTAAATAATTGATATACAACGCAATAATCAATAATTTACCTTCAACCATAGTGTGATAAAGGTTTTCATCTACTTGACTTTTGGTGAATCCTAACCTCGTCAGATAGTTGTCGATCTTGATGTACCATGCTTGCTTGAGTCCATACAATGCCTGCTTGACTATGCATACATGTTACTCTTTATCAAAAGTCTCAAACCCCTCTACTTGCTCAATATACACATCCTCATAAATATCTCCATTAAGGAATGTTATCTTCACATCCATTTGGTGGATCTTCCACCCTATCTACTCTAATAGTGCTAGACTTGACCGGATGGATGAGTACCTTGCTACTAGAGAAAAGTTCTCCTCATAGTCAATTCCCTCCACCCAAGAGAACCCATTGGCCACAAATATGGCCTTGTGCTTCTCGATTCTTCCTTCTAAAACATGCTTTATCTTGTAAAGCCATCTCAAACCAACCGCTAATTTGTCTATAGGTCTTGGGACCACTTCCCAAAGGCTATTTTTGACGATGGAATCATATTCCTCTACCATAGCATCAAGTCATATTGTATTCCCTACAAATTCCTCAAATGATGATGGATCAGTCTCTACAAGATCACTAATTGGAGCCATGTAGCTAGTATACCAATCTAGTTACCCCCTTTTCCTACGCTATGATGTGGGTTCTCCCACATTCTCTCTAGAATCATGCAAAAATTTGCAAGCTCTCCTGGTTCACTTCCTTCCTCCCCTAGATGTCTATGTTTGAGTGGGTGTCTCCACTCTTTGCTCCTCTATTTGTGGTTGCTCCATAACTTCTTTAGGTTCTTCATTTGGAGCCAAAATCCCTTGATCAGGTTGCAATTGAATTTCCATCTCAATAGAACACCTCATTTCCTTCTCCTCGTCAAATTTTAAATGTCTACTAACCATTTTCATTTTGAGAGATGGAAAGTACACATCACAGTTGTGAGGTGTATCAATGTACCCCAAAAATGTCCTCAATTCTATTATAGGATCTAGCTTTTTCCTTACATCCTTGGAATCATGATAGTAAACTGATGATCCAAAGATCCTGAACTGTGCCACATCTGGTTTCTTCTCTGAAAAATCTTCCTTTGGTATACTCATGCCAAGAATCTCGTGAGGACTCATGTTCTGCGAATAGACCGTTGTGTTGCATGATTCAACCCATAAGTGCAATAGTAGGCCTTAGTCATGCAACATTGCCCTTGTTGATCCCACAATAATTATATTCTTCCTCTCAACCACCCCATTCTTCTGTGGTTATTGGTTGTTGTCAATTCTTTTTGAATGGCTTCTTTTACACAAAAGTTCTTAAACTCATTTGTCACATATTGACCACCATTATCGCTCTTGAGAGACATCACTTTCTTGCTAGTTACTTTGTCAACAATTCCTTTAAATTCAAGAACATGGATAATGTATGGTGTTTCTTTTGCATGAAGAAGATCGAGCACTTCCGTGAGAAATCATCTACAAATATTACATAGTGCTTGTGTTTGGCAGTGGACATTGTTGAGAAAGGTCCACACACATCCGAATGAATCCTTTGGAGAATTTATTGTGCTTTATTATCTCGATCATTGAAGATGTCTTTCATGTACTTCCTCAATGTGCACCCTTTGCATGTATCTTTTTGCTTTAGCGCTCTTTTGGGAAGTCCTGTAGAAATTTGTTGCATGATCTTGAAAGCGCCATGCTACAAATGGTCAAGTATTCTATGCCATAATTCATTGATGTCTCAGCTCTACACCTTCTCTACTTTTTTGCTCAATGTTGCACAATCTTCTACATCTAATTTGTAGAGGTTCTTCACTCGAACCTCGAACTGCTTCACTTGTCCCATGGAAATGTGTTGTAGGAAAGTCTTCCCTTTGTTGAATATCACATCATAGCCATGGTATTATAACACTACGACAAAAATCAGATTCTTCTTTAGACTCGATACATGCATCACATCCTTGAGCTTGAGAGGGGTGCTAGAATTCCTTTGAAAAATAACTATACCAATACTAGTCGCGCTATACCTTCAATCATCTCCCATCTCGATGTGCATTTGGAGATCCTTCTCCTCCAAGTCACTGAAAAATTCTTTGTTTCTTGTCATATGGAATGAGGCACCACTATCTAGATACCACACTACCCTTCACAATGCTCGTCATGCATGTAATTAGGGTGAATTCCAACTCTAATTGGGAAGCCAAAGCTTCTCTTGCCGCTCCTCCTAAGGGTTTCTTTCATGCATTCTTGAGTTAAAACTTCATGGCATAGTGTCCCAGTTCATGATAGTGAAAGCACTTGATTTTGGATAAGTATTTCTTCTTGCCCCCTTTGGAATCTCCTTTCGATTGGGATTTTTTCCCTTTCCCCTTCTTTTCCTTTCCACCCAAGGCACAATTCTCCTCACCATCACCCTTGGATGAAGTTCTTTCTTTGGTGCTCCGCCTTATTTCTTCTTGCACCAAAGTGAACCATAGTCATTCCCAATTTGAAGTTCTTTCTTTGGTGCTTCGCCTTATTTCTTCTTGCACCAAAGTGAACCATAGTCATTCCTGATTTAGTAGCTTCCCCCTCCCATTTATCAAATCCTGGTAATTGTGCCAGTGCTTGGGAAGGCCTATAAGTATCAGGCTTACGAGATTGTCTTCTACTAAAGTAACTCCAACTTGACCAAGTTCGTCACGACATTGTGTGAACCTACTGAGGTGTTGTGGAATTGTGTCGCCCTTCTGCATTTTGATATTTTGAAGCTTGTCCTTGAGTGCCAGCTTCATGTGGCCACTATTGTTTTGGAACAGATTTTTTAATGCTTGTCACATTGCATATGGATTCTCTTTCCCTTGGAGATTCGAGACAATATTATCTTGAACATCCTCCAATATGATCCTCCTCGCCTTGGCAACACACTTCTTCCAATCTAATAGATTTTGAGCATAAACTACTGTCGGTTTCTAGATATCATTATCAATGAATTCCTTCAACCCGTTATCTCCTAGCACTACCTCCATGCATTCCTTCCAAGAAACAATATTCTAGCTTCCCTCAAGGGTATGCTCGAGCCTTAGTTCATAGAAATCCATTCTTTTAGCTTTGAAGAAATGCTCCTTCAAAGTTGATCCTCTTGCAATGAAAACTTCAAAATATCTTCTCTACTCTGAATCCTACTCTGATACCATGTAGAAAGTAGATTTGAAATTGCTCATGAAATTTACTAAATCATAAGACTCAACTCTACTCTACTCATCTGTGAAAAGAAATTCATGATTGAGAACACATATCATAAACATACACAAATATTTAACACACATACACAAAGATTATCTAGATGAAAGCAAGGGCTCAAAACCCCTTCTTATATGTATTTCATTAATCAAGGAATATAAAAGGAATACAGTGCTTGCTTAAGCCTGAGAAACCTTTGCAAATGTATAGTCTATCCCTCTACCTGACTGAATCTAGCCAATACTTAGCTAATTTCTCAGCTTGTCAAGCTCCTATTTCTTTTCAATGTTCAATAAGGAATTATCCCCATATTAATTAGAAAAAATTACTCAATGGGAATTGCATAATTCCTTTAGGCCTTTCTTTGATTACATGTACTACTTGTACGAGTTGGATAAGTCTACAATTGATAATACATTGCCCTTGAACTCCAATATCAACTTGGTAACTTGAGTTTCCTACATGCATCAATTAATTTAGGTTTGATTGATGAGTTTGTTGAATGATCAATGAAGATTACTAAAGTCACACCCCACTATTGGACCCTCCACTAGTTCCTCCATCAGTTGGAACTAGTTTAACTTAAAATAACTTAATTTAACTAAACCTAATATAAATTAGAAATCAATCATATTGTAGTGAAATCAAGTGTCTCCAACTTGAATAAATTGAGTTAACTGTGAAAAATGCATCTCACCTCAGTTAACTCTCCAAGTATTCTGCTAAAATTAAAATTCGAATTCTCTTAATTTAAGCAAGGGAAAATTAAATTAGGAATTTCTTGCTGCATTTTCAACACACAAGGGGTTATGGTGGTTATATGTTGTTGCATTGGTTATGTGATGATGTGGCATTGACCACAATATTTTATGGATGAGAGCCTTAAATGAGGAGCCTTGCATATCATAAACAATTGGATGCTTTGAAATGTCCCACATGTGCGTGATTCACACTTCTTGGAGATGTGCGTTACTTGATTGACTCACTTCTTGGACTCATGGGTGTTGGTTAAAGGGGTGCTATGTCTTTTTGACCCTTGGTTGACTCTTTCCTCACTTAATTCATGGATTTTGGCCATATCTTATGTAGAGTGTTGGGCCTAGTTTGTTGTATTTTGAAGCTTCTTGAGGAACATTGTAGTACTGGAGTTGGTGGATGGGTCATTTATGTGGCATATTGTATTTTTCTTATTGTTATGACTTGGGCAACTTGTATTTACCCATATTTTGTACAAATCAGGTTATATTACTCATGTATTAAGGGGTGAGTTTTATCAATGTAAGGAGAAGGTATCTCTCATCTCAATTTGTTGGATTAATGAGAAAACTAGTTTAAAGAGATTTTAGGTTCCTATAAAAAAATTGAAGCATCATTTTGGATTTTTTTTCTTTTGTAAAGCTAGTCAATTATATTTACATAAAAAAAGGGTACTTTACCATTCTTCTATCTATTGGTCTATTGCAAGGGAAACTAGACTAGTAGTTGATTGTATATCAAAAATAAAGTAAGTCTATTACTTTTGAAATAAACTATAGAATGGAAATCTAATATGTCTATATGTTGCATGGTTTGATTAAGACATGAATAAATAAAAGCCTCTTGGTTGATAATATCAACACAAAACATAGAGCAATGAGCCATGTTAATGAGATGATGATTCCACCTATATGGGCCATATTAATTAGATGGCGAGTCCACCTATATGGGTCATGTTAATGAGATGGTGAGTCCACCTATATGGGCCATGTTAATGAGATGACAAATCCACCTATATGGACCATGTTAATGAGATGACGAGTCCACCTATATGGTCCATGTTAATGAGATGGTGAGTCCTATGGGCCATGTTAATGAGATGGTGCTTGAAGGAGTTATTGGAGAGGGAAAATATCTTTCGAATTATAATAGAGACTTAGATATCCAATTGATGAACATTTTCCAAAATTTCATAAATACATGGTTGGAGCTCCCTTTGTGTCTCTCAACACTCCATTAGAACTTGTTACAATGGAGTTTTGATGTGCTAATATAAAATATGTACTTTTCAAGTAGTTGGTCTACTTGGATTTGGTATTGCACATCTTTGGAATCCAATTTTGGTTTCCATTTCAATATGTTGATATGGAATAAAACAATGGTTGAAGTGTACTTCATCTTCTATGTCAAGGATATTACTATGGATTTTTGTGAGAGTGTTGTCATTGTATTTGACCATAAACATTTTGGATATTTTGACTTCCATTTGATCTCTAGGTTGTGTTAAACCCCTCCTAGCTCCCCTTCTCCCCAAAGGAGATCATAACCAGGGAAAGAGAAAAGAAAAACAATATAATTCCAAAATTTGATTGTAACAAGAATCAAGCTCATTCTATGATAGAGAACCCACCGGTTGAGAATGAAAAGCCAACAAACACCTTTAATTTATTAAACCAAAGATAACACAATTTCTTCATTCCTGCCTCATAACAAAGACCTTGTTGAGGTCGATTTAAATGCAAACTAGGATGCTTACTTTTTCAGGGGATGGAAACCACCCAATGGCTTCTACTTTTGAAAGAAAATAGAACAAACTTTTAGATATATTGAAAAGTAGGAAAACAAAAGAGTTGGTCTTGTGCCAGACCTTGTTGAGGTCGATTTAAATGCAAACTAGGATGCTTACTTTTTCAGGGGATGGAAACCACCCAATGGCTTCTACTTTTGAAAGAAAATAGAACAAACTTTTAGATATATTGAAAAGTAGGAAAACAAAAGAGTTGGTCTTGTGCCATCCCATAACCCTGAGGCCATTTAGAAAATAGATTACACCAAATGTAGAGAAATTTTGGTAAAGAATCCACATGAAAATAGAGAAATTACCACCCAGCATCTTACTCTAGAAGTTCTCAAAAACCACAGTAAATCGATGAACCTTCCAAGGAGAATAGAGCATACAACTCATAAAAGTCCATCATTAAACAATGAGTCCGACATACAGGAGAGTTGAATCCAACCAACCCCTAAACTTGAGTGAGGAGCATGTGAGATCTGTGAGAGAAGTAGACGTCATGAATTCAATCAGAGGACTTTACTTATATCAGTTAAACGTTTCGAAATAGAGTAAGGATACCTAACCAAAAAAGTCCAAGGCAAGTGATTGAAAACAACATTAGACTAGAAGAGAATCGAAATTTTGTGGTGTTGAAAACAACTCCATGAGTTCCAAGCCAAATTAATAAATATAGCAGCCAAATTAATAAATATAGCACCCCTCTTCTAGAAACACACAAAATCCATCCGATATCTTGTCAATTTTTTGAATGAGAAATGAACCCAAATATTATTGGCATGACGAGAGAAAGAAGCTAGAAGCATATCGTACATAAAATGTTCACTAAAATAGAAGTTACTGGAAATGAGATAGGAAAAATTGAGTCTAGAGTAGAAGAGGCACTAAACCAAATTTCAAACCATGTTAGAGACATTATGTAGAGTAGTCTCTTTTTAAGCATTTTGATGAAATTCTCCACCACCTTGCTTCATGTTGTTTCACCACCATATTTCTTGTTTCTTGGAGCAAAGGACCAAACCATGTTGTGGGTTTTCCTACAAGGACAACGCACTTCATGGGCTACATATGAACATTATTCTTCCACATTGTGCCATGAGCTTGTGCATTATGACACCTGTGGGGAGGGTTGAACCCCCTCTTAATTTCCTTCATCCACGTGTGGCGAGGGATCAAGTTCCCTCGATTGACTCCTTCCTTGGGGAGGCGTTCGGATATTATTGAAGGAATAGATGAAATTTTTTTGCAAGCTTATTAAGGAAAAAGATACACTAAGTCTAAAGAAGGACACCATGCACCACTCTGAAGTAGAAGTACTAATTTTTTACCCATATCCTTTGACCATTGAAAGCTTTCACCCATGCCATTGATGTAGGACATGGTAAAGGATCTCATCTCTTTCCTTGACCGTCCTTTAAGATCACCTTGGTGTACTTGGAGAGGGTTCTTCACATACTAATTCCCCACCAACCTGTAGAAGGCTTAACCACTTTCGGTATCATTTAAGAGGGTCAGCACTTTGGTTTCCATCAATGCTACTCCCATTACAACCCAATATCTAGAAACTACATAACCCTTAAGGCATTGATCTATTACATGTATCAAATCAAAAAGCCCAAAAAATTATCTTCATCCTTTTTTTTTTATTTTGTTTACACAACCTAGTGTTTATCTTCTCATTTCTTAATCTAGGTTGCAGATATGTGTTATTTCATGTCACATCATTGTGGTTGATTAGGATTAATTTTCTCAATATTTTCAATTTGATGACAGTAGTAATTAGGCACTAAGACGCTTGCATATCATCAGATCCTACTAGTCATTAAATTCGATATTTCTCTATTTAGTTTTCACCATTCGACCTTCCATACTTTCTTTTCGATACTGAAAATTGTTATATTTAACTCAAGTCTGAAAATACCCTAACATGACAGGATTCTAGGCTAGCGTTAAGGGTTATTAATGACAAATGTGCTTTGACAAACCTAAACAAGCTCTCATGCTTGAATGTTCAACTCACATAACGTAAATGTCAGCATACAAATTAATTTGTTACTGTTCTAGAACTGGTATTTAAAGGGTTTGATATTCCTTCACAGTCTAAATGCTAGAACAGAAGGAAATTAATCTTTATATGACCCAACGATTTCATTGTTATTAATCTTTATATGACCCAATGATTTCATTATTTCCTACGATGTTAGCACTCTAGAGGCATTTAAAACAGTTTTATGCATACTAACCTCCATGATTGCTTTGATTATTCATTGCTAAATGTTGCTTTGATGTTTGGTTTTTATAACAATTCTGAGTCGCACTCACTTCTTTGGGATAAATATTGTTGAGATTTTTTGTTTTAGTCAAATAGGAAAAAATCTCTGAAGGATGACAACAATAGGGATTCAGTTCCTAGATTAGCTCCAGGTTGTTGGGAGGGAGTTAATGCCTCCTATATTTGATGTGAGGGAGTTATGAGGCTGTTAGATTCTCTATGCTATATAACAGGCAGTCATTCGAATGATTTGCTATGAGAGTGTGAGGATTTCATGATGTAATCTCCTAATTTGATTAATAAACTCCTGATGCCTATGTTTGGTGGACGTAGCCCAGATTGGTTGGGTGAACCACATTAAAAGTTGTGTCTTATGTGTTTGTTGATTTATTCTGCTGTGTGTTTAATTAATTTGCTGTGCACCTGATCCAACAATTGGTTTCAGAGCATGTTAGAGGTGCTGCAGGTGTTGCTTGGAGAAAAGCTGAGCTTGAAGCAGAAGGGGCGTATTGCTGTTGCTGTTGGTGCGTGGAGGAGAGGCACCAAACCAGCGTGCTGTTGCGTGGAAGTTTCTGTTGCCGGAGTGCTGGTGGACCACCAAAGCGCTGGAGATTGCTGTGCGAGTGGCGCTCTACAAGAAATGCGCGTTAAATATTGGTATACTGTGAGAACCAATTGATTGCTGCGTGGATTAAACAATTGCTGCTTGCGTGTTTACATTTTTTGCTTGCGTGGACCTGCGTATGGACAACGGTATGACGCAGTTTTTCAAAAACGTATTCTTGATATGCATTAGAAACTGTGTATTGAAAACGGTATGACGCAGTTTGAGTTAATGCGTTTTTAAAACGATAGTTTTAAACACGGTGTTGATATGTTATCAAAACAGCGTGGGTATGTGTGTAAAACAGGGTGTATATATTCCAAAAAAAAAAAATCAGCGTAGTTATATGCTCTATTGGTAGAACAAGAGTGTCTTCAAAAAAAAAATGTCAACCGAATGAACATCCTGCTGCTTTAGATATAGATGTGGGATTTTTTCTGCATGTGATACGTTGTTGGAAATTAATGTAACAGGTTGCTAAGTCTTTATCGACAGAGAATTTGTGATACGCTGTTTTTAAATGACCGAATGTCATAAGAAGCCCGTACGCAATGTGATTTGATGAAACCCACGTGAATATATTCCAGTCTCTGCTATAAAAAACGCAGTGCCCGTTATTCCATTTTTTTGTTTTAAAACAAAACAGTGACTTCTTTTTTTTTGAGTTTCGTTGGCAGAGAAAGCCATAAACATAATAGATGGGAACGCAAAATGTTGAGCAGTGAATTTTTCTTTTTGCAAATATATCTGAGGATGCTCGAGTTTTTTTTGTTTTAAAGGCAAAGGCAGAAAGGCAGAAAGACATAGGCAGATTTTTTTTTTTGTGAAGGGAAGATATTTTTTGTTTTAAAGGCATAGGCAATTTTTTAATTTGCTGGTTGGATATTTGGAGATTACTGTGTTTTTTGCTGATATCAAATGGCGAAAACTCAAAGTGCCCGGTTTGAAATTGAGAAATTTAATGGCAAGAATAATTTTGAGATCTGGAAGGTGAAAATGCACGATCTGCTGGTTCAACAAGGTGTGGCGAAAGCACTGTTGGGGAAAAACAAAAGACCTTCTTCCATGACGGAGGATGAATGGGATGAGATGGACGATAGAGCTCTGAGCGCAATCCGGTTATGTCTGGCGGATGATGTTATGTTTAACATTGTGTCAGAGAAAACTGTCGCAGGCTTGTGGTCGAAGCTTGAGAAGCTCTATATGACGAAATCTTTGACAAATCGAATTCTCCTGAAACAACAGCTTTACAGTTTACGGATGAAAGAAGGTATGTTGTTGGGAAAAGTATCCAATACGGAATGACCCTATCCCACTCTAAGGGTGATAGTTCCTCACCAACAACTGAATGCAAAGCTATTCAAGATTACTTCTTTATGAGATGAGAGAGAGAAGAGAAGGATGATCCACTAACCGTTATCTTGCGCTAATGGTTGATCCAATCTTCACTCCTTGCTGCTTGCTCCTAGCTCCTTGCTCTTTCACCGGCCCAGCTACACAAAGATCCTGTAAAAGCACAAGAAAAGGAAACTACAAGAAGCATACATCCATAATCGATTCAAGGATTAGCATAAATCAAATATACAAGCATCAATTCACCATAGAGACACATGCATATAGAAGAACCTCAAATGCTTTTATTAATAGAAGAAGTAAAGTTCTGAGAGTGTTACAACCATAAGAGGCCCAATCCAGCAACACCTCCCAGCAGAAAGAAATCTCCTCTTCACCTCCTTCAAAGCAATCACCCAATAGTTCTATACTCAAACCAACAACACTTCCTTACTTGCACAAAATTCCAGCCTCCATAGACCTCATGAGAGAGCTCTATATATAGGAGTTTTGGAGAAAGGATGAGTCATCTTGAGACTGGCATGAAGCTGACTAGTGTCCTCTCCCACTTTAGTTAATCTTCAGTTCTTGAGTCCACTTGGAGATTCTTGCTTCCACTTGGAGATCAAGACCCTCTTACTCATCACAAGGCGAATTCCTTGACCCAAGTGTCAGTTTGGAAGCTTCCTAGGCAATTGACACCTTGCAGAATGACTGTGCCACTTGGCCAATCTCGCCCAGCGCAGGTAGCCTTCATTAGTTTTGATATTCAGCACAGGTACAGAGTGGAGCAGTTGACATTCAGCGCAGATGCTCAGTGGAGCAGCTTACATGATCCAGAAATAGCCTGTTTTTGAGTGTTTTCAGGTGGAGAACTAATTTTTAGTGCTGTGGTTTGCTGACCTTGTTCCTCTAAGGGTAAGAACAACATGTTTAGGGACTTTGGATCCCTTAGATTATTGACATTTCATGCTTCATGCTGTTAGGCACAAAAATGTCTATAACAAGGTACCTCAATTGCTGATCACCTGAATGTTTTTAATACCTTGTTGGTGCAATTAAACAGTCTAGATGTGAAATTTGATTCAGAGGATAAGGCGATAACTTTATTATGTTCATTGCCCGAATCCTGGGATCACTTTGTTACTTCCATAAGTTTTAGTACATCAGAAATTCTTGAATTTGACGATGTTGTTGGAGCCTTGTTGGCTGAGGAAACGAGGAAAAGGTCGAATGCAGACACCTCTACATCAGAGGTAATGATGGCCAGAGGTCGCTCACGAGAGAGACACTCCGGGGGAAAGCATAGCGACTCTCGTTCAAAATCCAAAGGAAAGAAGCCCAAGGTGAAGTGCTGGCATTGTGGCAAGGCTGGACATCTGAAAAGGGATTGCTGGAAGCGAAAGCAGGTTGCTAAAGAAGGCTCTTCGACAGAAAAGAAGGAAGCCAACACCACGGATACAGGTTCAGTATCTGGTTCAAGTATGAGTGATGAAGTATTGTCAGTTAATATTTCAAAACATGATCAACATTGGTTGTTAGATTCTGGGGCATCTAACCACATGTGTATTCATAAAGATTGGTTTAAAACATATAAATCAATTGATGATGGTGTTGTGTACATGGGTAATGATGTAACATGTAATATTGTGGGAATTGGGAGCATACAACTGCAAATGTTTGATGGGACAACCAAAATATTAACAGATGTGAGGCATGTACCAGATTTAAGGAAAAATTTGATTTCATTAGGAGCACTTGATTCAAATGGATATAAAACTGTAATTCAAGGTGGAGTTATGAAAATCTATAAAGGTATCCTACTAGTGATGAAAGCTAAGAAAGTAGGAAATCTATTTCAGTTAGAAGGTAGAACTGGGTCAGATCATGTGTCTGTGTCTGAACATGACAGTAGTTCCATTCACTTATGGCATCAAAGATTGGGGCATATGAGTGAAAGAGGATTGAAAATTTTGGCTGACCGAAAGTTACTTCCTAATCTAAGATCTGGAAAATTGGATTTCTGTAAACATTGTCTGTTTGGTAAACAAAGTAAACAAAAGTTTAAAACAGGCAAACATACTAGTAAAGGCATACTTGATTATATCCATTCAGATGTTTGGGGTCCAGCCCCTACAGCGTCATATGGTGGTTCGTCTTATTTTGTATCATTCATTGATGACTTTTCTCGGAAAATATGGGTCTACATGTTGAAACGAAAGTCTGATGTTTTTACAGTTTTCAAGCAGTTTAGAGCATTGGTAGTAAACAACACTGGTAGAACTATAAAATGTTTAAGAACTGACAATGGTGGTGAGTTTTCCTCCAAGGAGTTTGACAGCTATTGCAAGGATGTAGGGATCGAGAGACATAAGACCACGGTTTATACTCCTCAGCAGAATGGAGTTGTTGAACGCATGAATAGGACTCTTCTAGAGAGATCAAGGTGTATGCTGAGTAACGCCGGGTTGCCGAAGGAGTTGTGGACGGAAGCAGTGGCAACTGCTTGTTATGTGATAAACCGATCTCCATCAATGGCAATAGACTGCAAGGTTCCGCAAGAGGTATGGACAGGACACCCTTGTGACTATTCTAAACTCAGAGTGTTTGGTTGTGATGCATATGCTCTAGTGCCTAAACATCAGCGAACTAAATTAGATCCGAAATCGAAAAGGTATATCTTTGTTGGGTATGGTGATGGAACAAAGGGATTTAGATTGTGGGATCCTACTACCCGCAAAATCATCATCAACAGAGATGTAAAGTTTAATGAATCCTCTCTTGTACAGTTAGATGTATATAGAAGATTGAAACAGGATGATGTATCTGATTTCCAGCGTATTCAGTTTGACAACATTTCTAATGATAGTCATAACGACCATAGTTCAGATTCTAGTCATGAACAGGTTTCAGAATCAGATTATGAACAGGGTTCAGATGGAGGACATGAACAGGTCTCAGATGGCAATCATGAAGAAATTCCTACAGTTGATAGACAGCCAATTGTGGAAGCACCAGAAACATTCTTAAGGAGGTCTACAAGGATCAAACGTCATCCGAGAAGGTATGATGATCATGTTACTTCAGTTGCTTTGATCGCTAATGATGATGAACCTTTGTGTTATCAGGAAGCTGTAGAAGGTTCAAATAGTGACAAATGGAAAGCAGCCATGAAGGAAGAAATGATGGCCTTAGGTAAGAATTGTACGTGGGATCTGGTTGAACTTCCCAAAGGCAGGAAAACTGTGGGATGCAAGTGGGTCTTCAAGCTGAAACGGGGTGTGAATGATACGGAAGACAGGTACAAAGCTCGGCTGGTTGCAAAAGGGTTTTCTCAGAAAGCTGGCATAGACTTTCATGAGATATTTTCACCAGTGGTTAAAATTGTTTCAATTAGAATTGTGTTAGCATTAGTGGCTTTGTTTGATTTGGAGTTGCAGCAGTTAGATGTTAAGACTGCATTTCTACATGGTGATTTAGATGAGGAAATATATATGGAACAACTGGAAGGGTTTGTTCAGCATCGCAATGCGAAATTTGTCTGCAGGCTCAAGAAGTCATTATATGGCCTGAAGCAGTTGCCTTGGCAGTGGTATAAGAAGTTTGATTCTTTCATGTTGAGTCAGAAATATGTAAGAAGTGAATATGATCATTGTGTTTATTTTAAGCAGTTAAATAATGGCATGTTCATTATCTTAGTGTTGTATGTTGATGATATGCTTTTAGCAAGCAAAAGCATTGAAGAAATCAACAGGTTGAAGACTTAGATGGCAAGGACATTTGATATGAAAGATCTAGGAGCCGCAAGACAGATTTTGGGCATGGAGATTTTCAGAGACAGGAATAATAGTAAGCTGTGGCTATCACAACAGAAGTATGTTGAGAAAATACTTTTGAGGTTTGGTATGGATAATGTGAAGCCTGTGTCGATCCCTTTAGCTTCCCATTTTAAGCTTTCTTCGAGTTTATGTCCTAATACAGATGAAGAAAAGGATTATATGTCTCGAATTCATTATGCCAATGTAGTAGGATGTTTGATGTATGCGATGGTGTGTACGCGACCAGATATTTCTCATGCAGTTCGGGTTGTTAGCAGGTACATGGCAAATCCGGGTAAAGAGAACTGGTCAGCAGTGAAATGGGTGCTTCGGTACTTAAGAGGCACAAGTAGTTATTGTATTTCTTACAATAAGAGTAGTGAATTTGTTTGTGGATATGTTGATTCCGATTTTGCAGGTGACTTGGATAAGAGAAGGTCAACTTCAGGGTATGTATTTACTCTTGTAGGTGGAGCTATTAGCTGGATGTCAAAGCTACAGAACATTGTTGCTTTGTCTACTACTGAAGCAGAATACATTGCTACTTCTCATGCTTGCAAAGAGGTGGTTTGGTTGAAAGGTTTGCTTGGTGAGTTTGGTAGGTTACAGGATAACATCAGGTTACTTTGTGACAGTCAAAGTGCAATACATTTGGCTAAGAATCCGGCCTATCATAGTAAGTCAAAGCATATTCCAATCAAATATCATTTTGTAAGACAGGTTATCACTGAAAGGGGAGTTTCTCTTGAAAAGGTGCATACAAAGGAGAACTGTGCAGACATGTTCACGAAACCAGTTTTGTTGGAGAAGCTACGCTGGTGTTTGGCTTCTCTTGGCTTGCAGAAAAGATAAAATAATAATAACAGGGCATCAGGCGAATTGTTGTCAAGGTGGAGATTGTTGAGATTTTCTGTTTTAGTCAAATAGGCAAAAATCTCTGAAGGATGACAACAATAGGGATTCAGTTCCTAGATTAGCTCCAGGTTGTTGGGAGGGAGTTAATGCCTCCTATATTTGATGTGAGGGAGTTATGAGGCTGTTAGATTCTCTATGATATATAACAGGCAGTCATTCGGATGATTTGCTATGAGAGTGTGAGGATTTCATGATGTAATCTTCTAATTTGATTAATAAACTCCTGATGCCTATGTTTGGTGGACGTAGCCCAGATTGGTTGGGTGAACCACGTTAAAAGTTGTGTCTTATGTGTTTGTTGATTTATTCTGCTGTGTGTTTAATTAATTTGATGTGCACCTGATCCTAAAAATATCTCAATGCAATATTAATTAACAAATAAACACTTAACATTCATATTTTTTAATTTTGTCATTGTTTAAAGGAATAAACCATGGACTGATATCACTGCTGAGTTGCTCATATTCATACGGTTTGAACACATTTGATCTATCATTGTGGGTCATGAACTAAGCACTGTTTTAATGCTTGAAATAATAGTTGATGTAATTCTCTTTATTATTCTTGTAATAAGATGATAATGTGTGTTTCTCTTAATTCATATTAAACTTGATCATAAACCTGAGATGACACGCTGAAAAAAATACATTATGGTAGATATTATGGGAGATATTATGGTTGCTTTGTTGCAATGATTTTTTGAATTCTAAAATGATTACATTCTTACTTGCAATTCTGAATACTATTATTCCTTGAGGCAATCTCGAGTTTGGAATTATGGGGTTAATGCAATCACGGTATATGTTGAATGGCATATACATGTTTTTTTGTTCTACTATATCCAATATTTTACATTGTTGAATGCCCTACATTGTTGATTTAATCCTTGTGATATGTATGAAAGAAAATTTCAGTTTTTGTGTTTAATGGTAAATGATAACTTATTATTTAAAAAATATGATATATATTTACTATTGTTTGATATATGAGCACTTGAATATTTCATTGAGAAAAGTGTATTTTAGTTTCAATCATTACATTGAAACGTTACTAATCTTGGTTGAATATGTTTTGAACTTGATCTAATTGGAATTTTGGTACTGGCTTATAATCCTTGTCTACCATACTAGGTTGTCTTAACCTAGGCCTAGTTAGATAAGCTCATCCTTCCCTAGTTAGCTTATGGGATAATGCTCCTTTTGATAGGTCACCCTTTCTTTATCTTTAAGTGACTTTCGCATGGTTTCCAAGGAGATTCCACTTCAAGAGATAGAGTTCATTCCACTTTGTGAGATAAAAGTCCCCTAAATTTAAGCTTTGATTAGCTTCTAAGCTTATTTGTGTTATACCTCAACAATTATTTTATATCTATAAATTATTTACTCAATAAAATATGAAAATTATTGGAAAATAAATTAATTGGTATTTCTAGCTTTCAAAAAATTAAAATACAGTTGAAACAAAATATTACAATTGCTTGGAACATGGAAATTGGCCCCTGAGGAATTGAACTCAAAGAATTTGACCCAGTGGAATCCTTGTTGGAATATTTTGGCACTTGGATAATTCTACCTACCTTGATAGAAAATGGGTCCTTCCTAAAACCCTTACACTGAAAACCAACCCTTGGATATATCGGCCTACCTTCATAAACTTGGCCCTCCTCTTCAAAAACCACACTCCTCTCTCCTACGCTCTGTCTTCCTGAACCTTGGTCCCAAAATTTCCTTGTTGCAATCCTTTTTGCTTCTCTTTATTCTTAGAGTCTCTCAATCTTGAAAATCACTCTCTCAGCAATAGCATCTCTTCATCCTCTCCCATATGTACTCTGTCTGATTTCACCATGGGCCAAATTTGTAATTTTCAAAATGATTGATTTCTGAACCTTTCTCCCATTCCTAAAAATCAATCCTAAAAATTACTCTCTGAACAATAGCATTAACCTAAAATCAGTCCCTCCTACAACCCTTGCACACTGGAGAAAACCAACCCTTGGATATATCTGCCTACCTTCATAAACTTGGCCCTCCTCTTCAAAAACTAGATTCCTCTCTCCTAAGCTCTGCCTTTGTGAACCTTGATCCAAAAATTTCCTTGTTGCAATCATTTTTGCTTCTCTTTATTCTTAGAGTCTCTCAATCCTGAAAATCACTCTCTAAATAATATCATCTCTTCATCCTCCTCCATATGTACTCTATCTGATTTCGCCATGGGCCAAATCCCTAATTTTCAAAATGATTGATTCCTGAACCTTTCTCCCAAAATTTCCTTGTTAGAATCCTTTTTGCCTCTCTTTATTCTCTTTCTTATTTCTCCATGGGCCAAATCCTTAATTTTCAAAATGATTGATAGCTAATATTAAATCCCATCGCTTTTATATCAATGGTGGGGATTGATCTAAGTCACTTAAATAATTTAATATTTATCTTTAGATAAACATCGACCCAAATTCAACATTAATTAAATAATTAATCAATGTAAATTTTTAAGTTAAAAACTTAGGAAGGAGATTATATTAGTTTCTCCTCTCAAGCCACCACCTAAAGAGGACTTCTCTTGCATCCTGGACACAAGTCTATATAGAACACCGTCCAAAGCTACAAAATCAACACCCCTCCTAACAAGGGATTCTCCACCACTCTTAGGTTGTCCATATAGAACACGAACTTCCCCTTTACTAAGAGATTGGTGAGAATATTTTCCACCTACTCATTTGTGGATAGGTGTTGCAAACTCATAGAAATTATCTAGATTTTGTCTTCTATGAAGTGGTACCTGATTTATATGTGGTTGGATCTATCATGAAACAGTGGATTCTTTGAAATCTTGGTGCAACTTTGAATATCAAAATGAATCATTGTAGGCTCCATCTCAAGACCATTCAACCTTCAACATGTTGTGAAGCCATATGGCGTCACAACTTGCTAGACTTGAAGAAACAACCAAAAGTACTCTTCATCTTTATTTGAATTTAAGTGGCCCTACAACTACACTCCAACTCTGACATAACTAAGTCCATACTAGACTAAACCTCCAAGACACTTGAGCATATGTTTCACTTCCACCCAATGAGCTCCACCCTAAAATGGTTGAGTTTATTCATACAAAACAAATATTTGACATCAATTTCTTGTATAACATGGGATCCACTAGCTTACCCTGATAAGAATTCAGAGAGCATGCTGAAAAGACCAACCATCAGGTTTGTATAGAGGAGGCCAAGGTTATTGCCAAAGTTGCTGAGTTCCATCATCGTAAATTCAGGGAAGCTATTGAGATTGAAAGAAGGCCTAACAATCTCAATAGAGATGACAGCTGGAAGATTAGTAGCTTTTGGATCCCGACCCTTTCTTCCTAGTCTTTCTTTCCCTTCCCCCCCTTTTTTTCCTTTTCGAGCTTTCGTTGTTCCCCCTGGAGCCTTGTCTTTTCCTTCCTCCTAGGGTTTATCCTTCTTGCTCTGTGGTTTTCTATTGGTCTTTTTCCTGTCCTTCTCCTTCTTTTTATTTTGTGTCACTCTTTCTATTTATTTTTTCCTGATAGATATTAATAAATAAAATCTCAACTAATATTCTTTAATCTTAACTAATATTCTTTATTTAAATAACCCCCCATCCCCGTCCTTTTTTTTTATTATTATCATTATTTATTTATTTATTATTATTATTTTTTTTAAAGTGAATATTATTTTATTCGGATATATTTCTTCATTTATTATTTTTATCTATCTATTTATTTATTTGTTTTATTTTATTTTACTTTTATTTTTATTTTTTATTTTTATTTTTATTTATTTATTTCAACTATAACCTTTACCAGCTACATTCTTAATTAAATTTATTTATTTTATTTTATTTTCTTATTTTTTTATTTTTTTTATTTTTTTTTGTTATAGTTATTTATTTATTTAATTTTAACTTATTATTATTTTCTTGTTCTAATATATATTGATTCTAACTAACTATTTTCTTAAAGTTACTTTATATATTTATATTAAAAGAAAGGTCTTCCATATAGCTAAATCTCATTTAAATTACAAATAACTTATAATTTTTAATTATTAAATGATACCTTTTTAACTAACTATTAACCTAAACACCAATTAAAATTATTTTATATATTTATATATTTTTTATATATATTTTAAAGGTATGGTCACCGAATATAATTAACTTTAATTATAAAAGTGATTTTATTTTATTATTTATTTATTTATATTTTATTTTATTTATTTATTTATTTTGTTATAGTTATTTATTTATTTAATTTTAACTTATTATTATTTTCTTGTTCTAATATATATTTATTCTAACTAACTATTTTCTTAAAATTACTTTATATATATTTATATTAAAAGAAAGGTCTTCCATATAACTAAATCCCATTTAAATTACAAATAACTTATAATTTTTAATTATTAAATGATACCTTTTTAACTAACTATTAACTTAAACACCAATTAAAATTATTTTATATATTTATATATATTTTAAAGGTATGGTCATTGAATGTAACTAACTTCCTTTAAATTATAAAAATGATTTTATGACTCCCTAAGTCAAGATTAGTCGTTGGTCAAGTTAGCCATTGGAGGCTTTGCTCAAAGTATTTAACATGCAAAGTTGGATCTGTTTCTTCAACTTGTCCTGACGATGAACCACACTGGTTGGTTCGAACGCGTCGACAATGATTTTCTTTATGGATCACAGAAGCCTCAATTCAACCAAGAATTAAGCTTCCTCAAGCTGGTAATCAGCAGTGTAGACATTGGACTACAGTTCTCCATCCTAAATCTCTTCAAGATATTAATAGTGTATTTTACTTTCCCAAGGATTATCTCTCTTGGCTACTACCACACCTCCAATCCTAAAAGGTAGTGCATATTCCCTATATCTTTCATTGCAAGGTCCTCGTGACACATATCTATGAGCCTCTCAAATATCATTAGAAAATATCATTCACACCAAGATGAGTTGTTCACCATCAAGTACATAGTACATGTTGGAATTTGCCTAATTTTTGGTAAATCCCAAGCCAAGCGTGTACCCATCAATCCTTTAGCACCATGCCCAAGGTTCTTGATTAAATTCATACAATGGACCTGGTCAACTTGCATACGTGGGACTCTCTTGCATACACCTCAAATCCCTAATGCTACTCAATGTAAAATTCTTATCAATAATCACATTGAGGAAGACATTCTTCACATCCATTTGACATATTCCACTCTATCTATGAAGAAATGGAAATAACCACACTAATTGATGCATATTTGGTGTAAAGAGTGAAAGTATCTTCATATTATAGACCCTCCTTTTGGGCGAACCCTCTCACCATAAACCTCACTTTATACTTCTTGAAAATACTATTCGTTACATTTTTATCTTGTACATCAAGCGAGAAGTAACCATTGACTTCTACTTAGGCCTTGGTACAATCTCCTAAACATAATTCTTCATGATGGAGCTATACTCCACCTTGGCATGCATCCAAACTTGTTGGTTTGTTGACTACTTAAAAGTGTAGTCTTCCTGAAAGTCCTGCTAGCCTTTACAATTTCCTTTACATCTCTCAATTCTCGCTCATCCCAGCTTGGTCTCCTCTTGATATAGCTCAAAGGAAGCTCTCATTTCTCCCAATCATAAGATTATGTCCCTATTGTTAGTGTTGCTAGTAACTCCTTAACCTTCATAACCTCTTGCTCTTGATCCTTTTCTATTATTTTATTTTACCCATGTGGCATCCTAAAGGTTTTACCCTCAAATCAAACATCCTTGTTGACCATTGTATTCCCTTGCTCTAAAATCTAGACCTTGTGGGCCTTTAAAATCTCACTATATCCAAAATTATGCCCTTCCTTGATAAGGGCTCAAAATTAGTGCTCTTTCTAATGGTATGTGGACATAAACTAGACAACCAAAGATGTGAATGTGGTGTAACTATGGTTTCATTCTTATGAAAGACACCTCGGGAGTGGGGTCCTCCAATGCCCTGTGAGGACTCTTGTTTTGAAAATACACAACTATATTACATGTCTCTTCCCACATGAAGATAGGTAGATCTTGATCATGGATCATAGCTTTGGCTTCCTTAATGATATCCATGTTATTCCTCTTTGCCACCACATTCTACAATGGACTGTATCACAATTTCAACTGAAAATTTTCTCCCAAACTATCCTCAGCCAACAACCAACATCTTATAGCCACCATATAGGTTGAAGTGCCATTTTCTCTGCCACCTAAGTTAGCCAGGTGATCCCTCGCCCATATGTTATGATCGTATTTTTTAAGGTGGGACTTCCAACCCCAAAGGTATGGCTATTCATTGTGTAGTTGTGTATTTTTGTTTATTTATTATCGACATTTTTGGGCATTAGCCAGGTGATCCCTCGCCCATATGTTATGATCGTATTTTTTAAGGTGGGACTTCCAACCCCAAAGGTATGGCTTTTCAATGTGCAGTTGTGTATTTTTGTTTATTTATCATCGACATTTTTGGGCATGGATGTTAGGTCCCTATACTATCATGGATCATAGCTTTGGCTTCCTTAATGATATCCATGTTATTCCTCTTTGCCACCACATTCTAAAATGGATTATTTCACAATTTCAACTCCTTTTTTAATCCTACCTCTTGAACTCATTAGAAGTGTTACCCACCACCTTGTGGGTGATATCCATAGGAGAAACTTTTCTCCTAAATGGTCCTCAGTCGACAACCAACATCTTATAGCCACCATATAGTTTGAAGTGCCATTTTCTCCGCCACCTAAGTTAGCCAGGTAATCCCTCACCCATATGTTATGATCGTATTTTTTAAGGTGGGCCTTCCAACCCCAAAGGTATGGCTTTTCATTGTGTAATTGCGTATTTTTTTATTTATCATGGAAATTTTTTGGCATGGATGTTAGGTACCTATACTATCATGTATCATAGCTTTGGCTTCCTTGATGATATCCATGTTTTTCCTCTTTTCCACCACATTCTAAAATGGATTACATGACAATTTCAACTCCTTTTTTATTCCTACCTCTTCATCTCATTAGAGGTGTTACCCACCACCTTGTGGGTGATATCCATAAGAGAAACGTTTCTCCTAAACGGTCCTCAACCGACGGTCAACATCTTATAGCCACTATATAGATTGAAGTGCCATTTTATCTTCCACCTAAGTTATCCTGGTGATCCCTCACCCATATGTTATGATTGTATGTTTTAAGGTGGGCCTTCCAACCCCAAAGGTATGGCTTTTCATTGTGTAGTTGGGTATTTTTGTTTATTTATCATATACATTTTTCGGCATGGATGTTAGGTCCCTATACTACTAGTGTAACCCCTTACTTTTATTAGTGCAACCCCCTTATTTTATTATTGTGCCCATATAGTCCCCATGTTGTTATTATTATGCCCCATAGAAGCCCACTATTGTTATTGTTGTGCCTGTGCAATATTATTGTTAGGTAGGCTCTGATTGTATTAGGACCCCTTAGACTCTTATATATTGAAAGGAGGTCTTGTCATTTGCATCATCCAACGATTGTTCATTTATGTAATGTAAAGGAGGTTTCCCCCTTGAAGAGACTTATTTTTTAGTTGTTGATCTAT
This sequence comes from Pinus tabuliformis, assembly GCA_031772625.1. Lineage (NCBI taxonomy): Eukaryota > Viridiplantae > Streptophyta > Pinopsida > Pinales > Pinaceae > Pinus > Pinus tabuliformis. The sequence continues at coordinate 847,738,213 of CM062809.1, read as the reverse complement.
CTTTTCTATCTTTTTGTGAGCTGGTTTCTTAACATTTGGTCTCAGAGCTTTGGATTAGGTTTTCGCTGCTCCAAACAGACCATTGTGGAACAGACCATTGTGGAATTTTCACTATAATTGTTTTACTACGAAGTTTCAGAAGCTAAAAAAACCCTTTTGAAAAGAAATCGTTCTAAACCTTGGGCCCGAATTTTAGATCTTGTCTCACTATATTTTTGGAGATATGATCTAAGGAAGTTAGGGTTTTTTCAAGCTCCAAAATTCCATCTCAATCCGGTCATTATGGAATTTGTGCTATATCTTTTTTTTCTTCAAAGGTTTAGACTTTGAAATTAAAACCCATTTGAGCCGAAATCATGGTGAAGCTCAGGCCCAAATTTTAGATTTCATTGTGCTATATTTTCGGAGATACAGTCCAAGACATTTAGTGTTTTTACAAACTCCTAAATTACATCCCAAACAGGTGACCTTGGGAAATTCGTCCTAACTTTCTCTTTGGGCATCAGAATGCAATTGCGTAAGAACTTATAGAAAGAGAACAAACTGGATATTTTTTTTAATTGTTTTTAGGTTTGAAGGTTGAAATAGTGACACGTGGAACTTCGTACAAGTTCTCTCTATTGAAAAGTATATAATTAGGTCATCTTGGGAGATTGGGCATAACTCTTTTTTTGAAAATCCAATTTCAATCACACTGGTGGCATTCGAAAGAGGACATAAATGGATACTACAGGTCACAATTTTAGACCTTGGAGATCTAGAATTTTAGAGATATAATAGATTCAAGATGGAGATGCTAAAAGAAAGAAACAGAATGACTCGAATCAAGAAAAAATAAACATCATGTAAGAAAAACTGGATGGATGATTTGAAGAATGCGATCGAAGCTAAAATAAATATTTTTATATCTTCCATGGAAGCATATTTGAAGAAATGCATGGAAGATTTGAAGAAATACATGGAAGATCTGAATGAAGGTGGGACAAAACTGCTACAAGAAAGGCCTCCTAATGACGAAAGGGTAGTAAAGGAAACGCATGATGAGAAAGAAATCAATGTTAATCATGATTTCATAGAATTTAACATTGGATTAAAGACCCACCATATTCCAAAGATTGATATGAGAAAGTTTGATGGCAAGGATCCCATAACATGCATACTACAGATGGAGAAATATTTTGATCTACATGATGTGAAACTATTACAAAAGGTACGTATTGCATGTTTATATTTAGAATCGAATCAATTTTTATGGTAAAGGGCTTTGTTCTCATAAACCACTTGTCACCATGTCAATTTTCATGGAGGAAATGATAAGACATGAGGATACAAGGAGAAACACTTTCTTTAGCCAATTGATCAATCTCAAACAAAAGGGTTCAATCTCTACTCCATTGGTATTGGTACACAAGAAGGATGGATCATGGCACATGTATCCGAATTATAGGGAGCTCAACAAGCTTACTATTAAAGATAAATTTCCCATTCCTGTCATTGATGAATTATTGGATGAATTACATGGAGAAATTTATTTCAACAAGTTGGATCTTCATTTAGGATATCATCAAATCAAAATGAAGACTGAAGACATTCCAAAAGCAAAATTTATAACTCATGAGGGTCATTATGAATTTTTGGTCATGCCTTTTGGCCTTACCAATGCACCTTCTACATTTCAAGGTTTGATGAATTCCATTTTCAAACCCTTCATTAGAAAATTTGTGTTAGTATTTTTTAATTATATACTAATATACAATAAGTCTTGGAAGGATAATGTTCAACATGTTAGGGTGCTCAAACTAATGGAGGAGAAACAATTATATGTAAAAAGCTCCAAATGTTTCTTTGGAGTACAAGATGTGGAATATTTGGGTACTCAGTTAGCTCATAGCTCATCTTATCATCTATCGTCTATCATATCATTTTTAAAAGAAAAATCCAAGGGTCAAGCAGTGGAAGATCACATTGAGCATCAACAACAGGTTCTTAAACTCTTAAAGGATAACCTCACTTTGGCGCGGAATAGAATGAAACAACAGCCATATCAACATCGCAGCAAAAGGATTTTTGACGTAGGTGACTAGGTATTTCTACGACTACAGCCATATAAACAAATGTCCCTTAAGAAAGATAAGAAGGATAATAAATTATCACCAAAATATTATGGTCCGTACAAGGTGTTGCAAAAGATTGGTACTATGGCATACAAATTGGAGCTTCTTGCATCTTCTCGAGTGCACCCAATTTTCCATGTTTCATGCTTAAAGAAGGTTATATGTGAGAAGATCCCAGTTCAAACAATAACGAGGAATGAAAAATCATATTGGAACTTGAAGTAGTCACAAAAATAAGAAATCGATAGCTATGAAATCAATCAATTTCAAAGTATCTCATTAAGTAGAAGAAATTATCGGTGAAGATTCCACATGGGATGATGAGAATCCTATTCAGAAGCATCCAGAACTACTCAAGCATTGAGGACAACACTTTTTGAAGGAGAGGGGCATTTTAGGTCCCTATACTACTAGTGTAACCCCTTATTGTTATTAGTGCAACCCCCTTATTGTATTATTGTGCCCATATAGTCCCCATGTTGTTATTATTATGCCCCATAGAAGCCCACTATTGTTATTGTTGTGCCCTTGCAATATTATTGTTATGTAGTCTTTGATTGTATTGGGACCCCTTAGACTCCTATATATAGAAAGGAGGTCTTGTCATTTACATAATCAAAGAATTGTTCATTTGCATAATGTAAAGGAGGTTTCCCCCTCGAAGAGGCTTATTTTTAAGTCATTGATCTATCGTTTTTATCTTTTTGTGAGCTCATTTCATAACAATGGATTAGTGGGGGAATTTGGCGGATAGAGTGGGCTAGGCTTGTACTCTTGTCTCGTCTATCCAATTTGATGGTTAACCTTGTATCATATTCCTACGGTATCTCCTTTATTGGTTATCACCCCATTTTTTCTCATTACAACCACATTCATCACATTTCCCATTTCGGTCCACATTTGTCCATTAGGTCCATGTGGATTTATTTTCCTCCTCCCCTTATCCAGCCTCAAATGACGCCCCAGAGGTTAATGCAACTAAAAATAAAAGAAAAAGCATATTTTGGCTACTCTCAACATGGAATGTACAATAAAATGCTAAATATGGCTAGGAAAATAAATTTTGCATGGGGGAAAAAATCCAAACATGAGCTCTACCCCTTTCATTATTGTATCATCATGTTCCTAAGGCCTCTCATATTGGCCCCTTATATCATTAAGAAACTTGTGATTTACCCAACTCCTGGTGGGTGATGAATTAGACCACCTTAAGGGACTATTCAATGTTATATCCTACACATCATGCTATCATCCCTTGGAGCCCTGAGCAACTAAGAATAAAAATCAATCAAAGGAAAAAGGCATATGAAGAAGGGTGGAAAAAAAAGGTAATTCATGTACCATGATTTCTCTCTCCTACAATCATATACCCAAGTGTTTGCTTCCCTAATATAGTTACCCTAGTAATGTGGTAGGTGGCTCGAAGCCTTACCGTGATGCCCCACTCCATTCCATAATTATATCACATGCCACCTACCATTTGATGGGTTTACAATGGGCATGTCACCCCCTTTAGAGGTTTAAACCACCTAATAGGGTCCTTTTTTAACCCCATTATTGAGCTTGGAGACACCTATACATGCTAACACCCACTATTGAAGGGCATGGCACTATGAAGTGTCCACTTGATTCCATGATTTGTAAGTTATTTTACTCAATTGCATTAATTATCTGTTGTGTTGGAAGGTGAGGGGATGCATTGGATCTTATACATGATTGCTTGTGGGTCTCCATTCGGGGTTTGGTCTACTTATATGGTGTCTAATCCCTCCAGAGGGTCATATTGGCACTTGTAGGGTGAGAATTGAGTGTTGGGTGTGGAGCTTGATTATTTTCTTTATTCAGAGGTACTGGACCCTAGTTTGTAATGTGGCGGTAACACTGCCCATAAAATGTTCACTGCCAGGGGGGTACAGGGGGGGTGATGATGATTATTTGGAGGCCCCCCTCGCGGGGGATTGGGGGCAGCACCCCCTAAGCTAAAATGAGATGTCAAATTGCATTGTAAAATATTGTAATTTCATAGTCAATTTGGGCCATTCATTAGGCGGAGATTTGACGGTAGAACTTATGTTTAGTTTAGGGTTTTTACCCTAGAAGGAAACCCCTCGCTATATATGAGGAAATTGTATTGCATCTATGTAGATATGTATTCTGAGTGAGAAAGAGAGAAGAGATTGTTTGAGAGCAAAGAGGGAATTACATCGGATCTGTTGGAGGTTGTATCTCTTCATTTTGTTAGATAATGTAAAAGGAAGGACTGATTGTTTCTGTGGACGTAGCCCAAATTGGGTGAACCATGTATATCTATGTCTCTTGTTTTATGTGTTTTTTGTGTTTATGTTTTTGCAATATATTTTATGTGTTTCATTGATCTATAATATATACTTTTCTAACAACTTGTATCAGAGCCGAAGGTCTATTTGGCTTATAAACTTATAGGAGAAGGGCTCCTAGTTTGAGTGGGAGCAATGGCGGAAGATGGTAGGTTTAGGGTCGAAAAATTTAACAACCAAAACTACCAGTTATGGAAGATGCAGATGGAAGATTATTTGTACCAAAAATATCTGTACCAACAATTGAGCGGAAAGACAAAGAAGTCAATGAGTATGACAAACACAGAATGAGATATTCTCGACAGAAAGACATTTAGAACAATACGATTGTGCCTAGCGACGTCGGTAGCCTTTATATTTAAAAGGAAATGACAACAGAGGGTTTAATGTCGGCATTGGCCAAACTATATGAAAAACTCTCGGCCTCAAATAAGGTATTTCTTATGAAGCATTTATTTAATATGAAGATGTTAGAAGGTGGATGTGTTGCTGATCATTTAAATGAATTTAATACAGTTACTAGTTAGTTAAGTTTTGTAGGGGTAACTTTTGATGATGAATTTAGGGCTTTGTTATTTTTGTGTCATTGCCAGAAGTATGGAATGGTTTAGTTATGGCCATTAGTAACTCTGCCTTTGGATCTAGTACTTTAAAGTTTGATGATGTTGCTGGTGCAATCCTTAGCGAGGAAATGTGACAGAAAATCTCCATGAGACATCAGGTAATGCTTTTACTGCAGATACTAAGGGAAGAAAAATGGAAAGAGGAAAGAACCCAGGATATCATAGTAAGTCAAGGAAATGCATATCCAATTCTAGATCAGGGATAGTGTGCTAGAAATGCGGGAAGAAAGGACACCTGAAGAAAGACTACAAGTCTCGGAAGGGAAAAGAAGGAGACGTGCAGCAAGAAGACAATCACGAAGTGAAGGTGATAGGTGATGTGTTGCAATATGCTTTGATTCTTTCGATAGAAAATATTATTGATGCTTGGGTGGTAGATTCAGGGGCCTCATTCCATGCCACACCTGATAGGAAACATTTTCATGATTATGTTCAAGGAGATTTTGGACAGGTCCGATTGGGTGATGATAAACCTTGTAAAATCATTGGAATGGGTACAGTTTTCATAAAATAGTAGAATGAAAATCAATGGTTGTTGAAGGAGGTAAGTCATGTTCCAGATATGAAGAAAAATCTAGTTTCAATATGCAGTTGGAAAGTGAAGGTTGTGTAACAACTTTTACAGATAAAACCTGGAAGGTCACTAAAGGAGTCCTGGTAATAGAAAAAGGAGAAAAGGTTGGTACATTGTATTATGCAATGGTATTTCTAATTCTGTTAATGCTTTAACCTCTACAGGAGAATATACCACATTGTAGCATCATAGGGTTTGAAGCATGTTGATTTAAAATTTTGTGAGAATTGTGTTTATGGAAAACAGAAGAGAGTCAGATTCCTCAGAGTTGGGAAAGAAAAGAAGAGTGAAAAATTATGTCTTTTGCATACACATGTATGGCGATCTTCTCAGGTTTCATCTCTCAGTGGCTCTCGTTATTATGTTACTTTTATTGATGATGCAACCAGAAAAACCTAGATTTATTGTATTCGAAATAAATCTGATGTATTGTATACTTTCAAGAAATGGAAATATGTGGTTGAAAATGAGACGGGAAAAATGTTGAAGTGTCTCAGATCAGACAATGGAGGTGAATATTGCAGCAAAGAGTTTGATAGCTACTATTTAGAGAATGGAATTCGCAAAGAAAAGACATTTCCAAGAACACCACAAGGAAATGTTGTCATAAAGGATGAATGGGACAATCATGGAGCGCACAAGGTGCATGAGATTGTATGTAGGATTGCCTTTACAATTTTGGGCAGATGTTGTAGATACTACTACTTATCTAATAAACAGAGGGCCTTCAAGTTCCTTGGATGGTGGTATGCCAGAGGAGGCATGGACAAGTAAAAAGGTAAACTACTCAATTTTATAGAATTTTGGTTGTGAAGCCTTTGTCCACATTAATAAAGAAACTAGAACAAAGTTTGAGAAAAAATAAAAGAAACGTACCTTTATTGGATATGTTGTTAATTATTTTGGTTATCGCTTTTATGATTATGAAAAACACAAAATCATTAGGAGTAGAGATGTAATATTCAATGAAAAGGTTTTGTATAAGGATCTGATGCAGGAAAAAGAAAATAGAGAATATATAGTGCTTGATGAGATCACAGAAAAGGTGAAGGTGTTTGAAAATCATAATGATCAACAACAAGAAAAAATATAACAACCACAACAACAACAAGAACCTCAAACACCTGAAAGTGGTGTTATAAGAACTACCAGGATAAGTAGACCCCCTAAACAATACTCTCCTTCATTATATTATGTTTTATTGACTGCTTCTAGTGAACTAGAATGTTATGAAGAAGCAATGTAGGTAGAAACCAGGAAGAAGTGGGAGCAAGCCATGAAAGAATAAATGGACTCCTTAGCACATAATGAGACTTGGGAATTAGTTAGGTTGCCTGCAAGTAAAACAAAATTGCATAATAAATGCGTTTACAGGTTGAAGGAAGATGGAGGTAGAAAAAGGTATAAAGCTAGACTTGTGGTGAAGGGGTTTGCACAGAAAAAGGGTATAGAATTTGATGAGATATTTTCTCTTGTTTTTAAAATGACTTCAATTAGAACTATTTTAAGTCTAGTAGCAGTTGAAGATTTTCATCTTGAGGAGTTACATGTAAATACAACCTTTTTCCATGGGGATTTGGAGGAAGAGATATATATGCAACAACCACAAGGATATGAGGTAAAAGGGAAGGAGAAACTAGTGCACAGGTTGAAGAATAGCTTGTACGGCTTAAAACAGGCTAAAAGGTAGTGGTATCTAAAATTTGATAGGTTTATGTTTGAACAAGGTTATACTAGATGTCACTCTTATCGTTGTATTTATCTCAAAATGAAAATGATGGCAACTATATTATATTATTATTGTATGTAGATAACATGCTTTTTATAGGTTCTAACATGCAGGAAATAAATGTGCTCAAATGAACAACTCTTGGATGATACAAATGACAAGACTTCCTTTCTATATATAGAAGTATAAGGGGTCATAATATAATCAGAGCCGACATATCAATAATAATGTAAGGGCACAACAATAACAATAGTAGGCTTCTATGGGGCACCATAATAAAAATATGGGGACTACAACGACGCAACAATATAATAAGGGGGTTGCAATAATAACAATAAGGGTTTACACTAGTACTATAGGGACCTAACACCATGAGAAGAATCGTTGCATGAAACAAAGCTGGGGTGCATGCCTCTACCATTATGCTTCGGGCAATGTATTTATCTCAAGCATAGTTTTCCTTTGTCTCAATCTTGTGTAAAAATGAAACTACTCTCAAGCATAGTTTTCTTTTGTTTCAATCTTGTGTAAAAATGAAACCTCTCAAGCATAGTTCTTCTTTGTTTCAATCTTGTATAAAAATGGAACCTATCTCAATTCCATTTCATTTATTATTTTCAATGCTCGTTAAACTCATGAAAATATCAAGCTTCTTTTGCTATATTTTCATGCTCCTAAAACATACATGAAAATGTTGATTTCTTTCCATCTTTTACTACTCATTAATTAAATTTAAATTTGGCAATATGAGTACACTTTTATCAATTTTTCATGCTCATTAAACTATTACAAAAGAGGATTCCACACTTTACACCTCATGATTTCCACCTTTTATTAGTGGTCTTCCCATTCCATCGTCACCATCAGCTTGGTTGATCATTCGCTTTCACTTGGTATTTTACCTTTTCCTAGAGGAAACGTTGCACGATGAGTTGTATTATTAACTTTCCTCTTGACCTCTACATGTTTTTAGAACTTTCATCATGAACGGAACTAGTTGTTACCCTTTATAACATTCATTCCTCTAGGAGAATTCCTCTTTAAGCTCTTTTCAGACTCCCAAAATATGAAAATATCCTTGAACACTTGTCTTTTTAAACTTGTTAAATTAAATGAAAAGACATCTACCAATTCTAATTTTAGCCCTTTTCCATACTTGGACTATTTATGAAAAATGAATACTTTAGTTGAACATGGCTAAAAGGTTATCCTAGGTATCGTTTTATGCATTTTCGGACCCAAGGGACAAATTTATGAAAAGAAACCTCTTAGAGTTTTCTTTTTCACCTCTTTTTCAAACTCTATAAACATGAAAAGGAATTTAATTTGTACCTTTGTTGGACTCGTAAAATGTAAACAATGTAGGACTCATCAAGCATCAAAAGATTGAACCACTCCTCACTTTTCATTAAAAGTACTCAGAAGGATTCATATGCACTTATATGCCAAGAATATGTTATCTTCTTCAAGTGTGTAAAAAACTAAAGAGGTACTCACTAGAAATGGTTGGGAAATTGGGATAACAAGGAACCAAACCTATTTATGGCAGTATGTCGCTCTTGAACATGACACTCTCTTACCTTTGTGACTACGTTGGGTTGAGGAATCTTCTTGCCTCTCTATTGATCAAATCTCATTGAAAGCCTTCATGATGGGTCTTTGAGTCAATGTTGCAAACTCCATGAAGTGTCGCTAATATGTTCAATAAAAGTCCACCCTCTATTGGTATTTTCTACAATACCTTAAACCTTACTTCATGTATGCTACCCCTGAACCATCTCTAGATCATCTTCATTATGTCTCAAATATTGATACCCGTTTAGTGTAGTCAATGGGGGATACGCTAAGGCCCTCTTGTGATAGGTCGCTTCTTGTTGACATCAGCATATTATCCATCCAGAAAGTTGAATTAGGAACTCCCTTCATCTCCTTGGAGCTTACATACCTCAATAGCAAGTTTCCTCGCTTTTGGTGACAGTTTTTCATCATTGACCTTTGACTAAAAGATTTTTTCTGATGTTCAACTTCATCTCACTCATTCACACCTCATAGATTGTATTGTGGTACCTTGAGGGCCATTATCATTATCGGTGGTTCATCTTTCAGTGATAGGTTTTCATCATTGGCCTTCGACTTAAAGATTCTATGTGGTGTTTAACTTCATCTCAATCATTCATACCTCATAGATTTTACTATAGTACTTTGAGGGCCATTATCATTATGGGTGGTTTCTCTCGCATCTGTTAATGTCGTATATCATTGGTAGGTAATCAAATGGTGTCGACCATGTTTGTCTCCAACACATATTTTCACATGGTTAGACTCATACTTTCGAGTGATGAGGTAGAAGACCTCTGATCTAGTTCCATCCATCTATGCTTCTATTTCAAGATTCATGTAAGATTGAAAAGTATGATGGCTATGATTACACACAAACTCATCCAAGCATGGGTCAAAGATCTATCATTAGTGGAAAATACTTTAACCATTGTACATGTAAATTTGCTTATAGACTGTGTAGGGGTATGCCTACCTTAGTGATGATATCATGATGATAATGAATTGTAACAAACAATTGACGATATAGACTAGTCTATTATTGATCCAGACTTTACACATGGTAAATCACTTCAATCTTCAACCACTTCTTTTAACTTTGTACTTTAGGGGGCAATCTATTATAGCTCATCTTTTCACATCCAATCAAATGGCCTTGAACCTACATCAATCATCATCCATTCACACTTTGTAATCATCCCCTACAGAGACAAGTATCCACTTTTTGGAAGTTCCAAGATTTTTGGACTACATTAGCTAAAAACCCTATTTTTTTATGGATCAACACATTTTCTTTTAGAGAAACCCGTGATGGAACAGTTAGCACACATGTAAATTGTGTTGATCAACACAGTTTTCCTATTCAACAAGGATAGTTTTTTTCAATTGGTAAAAATAAAACGTTAATTTTGAAGGTTCTCTATCTAGAAGCTTCCAATGTGGTTTTAACCATTTGCTTTTGGATAAGATCTCAAGCTTCTAATCTTGTGGCCTTATCTCTTATCTTTTAGAACTTACCTCTCCCTTATGTGGATCTAAGCCCTAGAATTGTAAATCCCAAACCACCTCATTTACCCTATAAATTCACTATTTCCCATAGAGTTTGGGTTGGTGTTTGGAGTCTCTTGGTAATTCCCTCATGCTACTCATTTATTTCTAGAGGTCCATAATCCATCCATGTTCTTGAGGTATGATTGAAGGCATGCTTTGTGGCAAAGGAAGGAAAAGATAGTTGGGAGAGATCTACAAGGTCAAGGCATACAACGGTTGTAATATTCTCCTATTTTTTATTGATACAAAAGTTGAGTGTTTTCCTATACATTCTGTCTCATTTATGATTATGTATAACAATGAACCCTTGGCTTCTTGTTTAGAGTAGTTTGTATATTCCATTTGTGTGTTTCTCGTTCTCTTGCTTGATTTAGGTGTAGCAGGTTCAACTTATAGAATTTGGAGTTGGAACTAAAGCTTACAAGAAGGGAGAAGGAAGATACTTGCATTGGATTCCTAGTAGTTATTCTTCCCATGTTTCAAATTTATCTAACGAAAACATAGAAAATGTGTCTTAGTTGTTTCTACATCAAGCCACTAGATATAGGAAGATTGCTTATGTTTGTAGAAGGAATTTATCCATAAAAAACACACATAAAATGGTTGTTGGATACGGGGGTTAATCAGTATTTATTTTGATTTATTTTGAATTGTTACTTTTACCAGTTAGATCACTTACATTTAGAACTCAAAATGAACAATAAGAATAAATGCTTTTATTAATTTCTTCAATAAATCAAGTACAATATATGTATGGCTCCAACCCTAGATGAACTCATTGGTCTTCAATATCCCAAGCTCCAACATGTATTTTCCAACCACCAACATGGACTTCCAAGGTTCCAACCTTGTCAATTTTGAGGCACCAACCTCAAGGGCTCCAACCTTATATCTGGTTTAGGCTCCATCCTGGTTTCTTAAGGACTCCGATCCTCTAGGGCTCCAACCCTATCCTCCAAGCCACCAACCTTGTCTTTTTGAACCTCCAAACTCTTGGGCTCCAACCCTTGCTTTACTCTGTTAAGATATGTTTGGTTATCCTTAACAGCTCCCAATGTCTTCTTCAACTAGCTCTATCGATCTTCACTTAGTCTTCACTATAGTCTCCATGTTACTTTCTCTCATAATGTGTCACCACTGCTCTTCTTGTAACCCAAATAAAATTCTCCAAAGTCACCTCATGATGACTTCAGCAATGCATCATGATTTTCAATAATGTCTCCAAGATGATGTCTTCACTAAGTTGCTCAAGGTAAACAATTCTTCAAGTTCTCCACAATGTTTTCAATCAAGGTATGACTTCAATGATGCTCCAAGGTCTGCTCCACTAAGTTCCTCAACAAGGCTCTTCAGATTGTATTTACAAGATTTAAAATAATATACAAATAGTCTTCTTTAAGATGTATCACTGGTTACTTCAACATATGCCCAATAGCTCACTAGAAATCTGCTCTAGCTGTGCCAACTAAAACTAATTTCAAAATTGTTCCTCCAAAATGGCTTCACTATATTGTTGCACCCAAAAATGTTCATTCAACAAAGGTTTGGTCTTGTTATAAGTCTGAGGTATGGGTCCTAAAATCACTGATGTTAGATATACTCCTTTCAATGTTAAAACTGTTGATCCTTTCTTCAAAACTTCGAGTTGAGACTGTTCTCCTTGTCTGAGCCACTGTCCATAGGTTTGAGGTTAAATTCAAGGCCTTCTTCCTTCACTTTATGACATAATTAATTCTATCCAACTTTGCGCTCTTCCTACTGCAATTTGAGCCAAATTCTGATGCCCATTAGTATCATACTATTCAGTGAAACTTCTGCGTAATTCACTGAAGGAAACCCTCTCACAGAGATAACACGAGGATAATGTCACTTGTGCAAAGATCTGAGGTGTTAATGCTACAAGTCCAAGCCTTCTCGAGCCTCCACAAGTTAAGCTTTCAACGTATGAGGGAAATATGCTAGATCCTAAATCCTAACCTCTACAATGATAGCAATTCGTTGTTCCTCTGCAAGGATAAGTTACATGATTGAATTAACCTTTTTCGCCCAGATAGAGGTCAGTTCACAAGGCTTTAGCTTCTGGCCAGATTTCAAAGTGTTTCAGTGCCACTATGGCAGGTCTAAGTGTGATTACAGGTCCAAGATTTTCTTTGTATGAGGTATTTCAATGTTTTTCCAAAAATTTCGATCAAATATCAGTAATGAGAAGCCTCTCATGCTTATCTTAAATTCACGTGATGTGAACTTCTACTCTGCGTTGTGCTTTCACCGAGATCCTTTGAACTCATAGGACTGATATTCCTGTGATAATTATTTCAGATGCATTGTTCTAAAATGGGCCACATAATCTCCTACTGTTTGAATTTCCTACAGTTGAGTTACAAAAGGAAACGTTGTCAAAAATCCCGAGCTCCGTTAGAATCGCTCCGAAAGCTAAATTGGAGGCCCCAGCAAAAACGTCCACTGAATATTACGAACGAATATCTCTTTAAGTTCATGAGATGTGAATTGTCTTCTTACCTTGTGGAAATTAAATGCTCTTTAACATGTATTAACATGCATTTTCATGTCACGTATGTGGTGGAGCCGTCTTGAATGAGGTAGAGCCGATCAATGCTCAACGTTTGGAGAGTCGACATGTGATGGTGGAGCCAATCTTAGATTAAATATTCCAGCGTATTCCAACATATCTAACATGTTTTTTTTGTTTGTATTCATGCATGGTTTCATATGTACGCTTTTCAACATTATAAAACCTTTTAATATGTTTTTGTATTCTTGCATTGTTTGTTATATACGTTTGGTTATTAATTCTCATTTTGAGGATAAAAGTTAGGTTTAAGATTTTAGGGCAAGGGTTAATACATTTTTTTATGGTTTGTCATATGATTGTCAATGAGTAAAAGGTAAGGTTTAATTCAAGACCTTATTTGTTGTTTGGGGTTTGAGTTATAGTTAGGGTTTAGGGTTTGAGTTATAGTTAGGGTTTAGGGTTTGAGGCATGGATTTAAGGTTAGGGATAGATATTTAGTATTTAGGACATGTGTTTCAATACACATGTTTGACATATGTATTTAGGGATTGTTTCAATACAAGTTAAAAAAATTTAATTAAAGCACCAACATTAGGTCAGGTCAACATTGACCTGGGGATGTTAGGGTTTCACGTTCTTCAACAATGTCATATTGACATCAATGACAAATTTATTCAATATTCTCCCCCTTTTTCATTCATGGAAATATTATTGCCCTTTCAACATTTTTTCCCCCTTGACATCAATGGCAAAAGGGATGTCCAAGTAATCCCCCTATCAAGTTGCTTCTTGACATGCTACTCCCCCTGTCATAGTGGTTCTTCTTGTTAAGTTTCTATTTGCAACTCCCTCTTTCATTATGCTTTTCTTTAATGGACTTCCTCCCCCTAAGAGTTTTCATGCTTTCTTGGAAATGGATGAGGTAAATGATCCACCAACTCCCTCTGCCTGCATTAAATCCTCTATCTCTTCCTTTTGCTTAAGAAAAGAAAGATTGTTTCCTTGTGAGTATGTGGAATACATTCAATAATGGATGGAATTACTCTCGAGAGATGATCTATCAAGAGATGATTGTCCATTCAGGGTTTCATAGGGCTCTTCTCAAATAGCTTTTGCAAGAATAGTCAAGTATCACAAGCTCCGCCCATGGCCTTCTTTCTGGCATAATTTCATCATCAAACACTCGGACTATCACATAAACAACATGTGTTGTTGGTTGGAGTGTTCAAGAGACTTTTAGATTCAACTTTCTTCCTTCTACATACTTGTGTAACTTTCTTCTCTGGCTTGGTTGTCATGGTTTTAGCTTGTTTAGGGACCCAAGTCAAGTTACAATCATGTGCCATATGTCCAATGTTATGGAAATTAAAGCACTCCAACTTATTAATGAATGAGAAAACATTATATTTGTCTTTGTGATATTCCCTACAATATTTTTCCATGTACCCAAAGTTTGTACAAGAATAGAAATAACCAAGAAATATACTTAGGTACTTGGAAGATGAATATTTCCTTGATGTACTTCTGAAGACTCTTTGCCTTAAGATTCTTTGATGATATTCATTGCCTTTTATATTCTTGACACCATCTCCAAGTCTCCTTGGAGTATTATTTCTTCCATTCTTCTCTTTGCCTTTGCTGGAACTGGGAGCATCAACATTTCTTGCTTGAGGCTCTCCTGCATAGCCAAGACCTGATTTATCAAGGGGAGGCCTTTGATGACTTAGGATGTCATCTAGGGTTTGAGAAATTTTCAATTTCTTATTCAACAATTCAACTTCCTTTCCAAGAAAGGAAATTTCTTCCTTCATTTTCTTGCATTATTCATCCCTCTTTGACAGAATGATCTCCATTTCTTCCTTCATCTTTGTTGCTTCACATGATTGGGCATTAAGAGAAGTGATTTCTAATCTTAACTTGGTGATGTCATCATCCTTTTCTTCTAGTTGGCACATCATGGTGTTTCTCTCCTTTTCTACTTCATCAACTTGTCCTTCTATGAATTCCAAAGCTTCCATCACCTTATCAACTCCTTGTGCTTGTTTCCTTGCTTCTTCTAGTTGAGATCTAAGGGAGGAGACCTCTTCCTTGTATTGACCAATCTCTACTGTTGAGTCTTTTTTCAAGATGGCTTGACAAAGTTTCTTCCCTTTTCTTTGCCTTATCCAATTGATTTGTCATGGATATGACTTCTTCATGATGATTTCTTTTGTTTGTATGAAATTCCTCCTTAAGTTTGGTGAGCTCCTAATCTCTTTCTAGTACTTAAGGTTGAAAAGGCCAACTTCCTTCCTTATATTATGTTGATCACCATCTTGCGCTTTCTTCTTAACTTTCTCATTTTCCTTTTTCAAACTATTAATATCTTCTAGGGAAGCTATACTTTTAGTGAGGATATCTTCTTCAAATTCTTCTTTTCTTCCTTCTTCTTCTAGGTATTCTTTGGATTGATTTCATCATTCTTATTTTCATCTTCCTTGATGGGTTCTAGATTTCCTTCTTGCTTTCCATCATATTTTTGACTACTGGTGATGGTAAATGCTCCTTTTGAGTGAAGGTCATGAATTTTTTCCCATATACCTTTTTCTCACAAAGATTTTTCCAAATTGGCCTTTATAGAATCTAGTAGCCCATTCAAGATTGCCTTCATCTAGTTTTCATTGTACTCCTTAGATTCTTTGTTCATCGTGTTATCAATAACCACTAATTCCCATACTCCAATGCGTTGAGCCATTAAGAAATTTCTCATTCTTATCTTCCATACATCAAAGTTTCCATTGAACAGTGGAACTTTCTCAACTTTGAGGAAGAGACATCTTTAGAAGGATTGGAGGCTTTCTTCCTTAGCTTGCCATTTGTGTTCTAAGGATCAACCTTCAAGTTGTTAGGCATTGAGTGAAGGTACTGACTTTGATACCAATTGTTGGAAATACTAAGGGGGCGGCGGGTTAATCACTATTTCTTTTCAATTGTTACTTTTACGAGTTAGATCACTTATATTTAGAATACAAAATGAACAATAAGAATAAATGCTTTTATTAATTTCTTCAATAAATCAAGTACAATATATGTAGGGATCCAACCCTAGATGAAGACACTAATCTTCAATCTCCCACGCTCCATATTTGCAAAGCACCAAATTGGACTTCAACGCTCCATCCTTGTCAATTTTGAGGCACCAACCTCAAGGGTTCCAACCCTATATCCAACCCTATATCTGGTTCAGGCTCAGACCTAGTTTCTTGAGGACTCCAATCCTCTAGGGATCCAACCCTATCCTCCAAGGCACCATCCTTGTCTTTTCAAACCTCCAACCTCTCAGTCTCCAACCCTTTTTTTACTTTGTTAAGATATGTTTGGTTATTCTTCACGGCTCCCAATGTCTTCTTCAATGAGCTCTATCAATATTCACTTAGTCTTCACTTTAGTCTCCACATTGCATCATCAATGAGAACCTTGATCTCTAAGAAGGTGTCACTGTTGCTCTTCATGTCACCCAAATGAAATTCTCCAAGGTCACATCGTGATGACTTCATCAATGCATCACGATCTTCAATAATATCTCCAAGGTCAGCTTCAATATGTCTTCATGAAGTTGATCAAGGTAAACAATTCTTCAAGTGCTCCACAATGTTTTCAATCAAAGTATGACTTCAATGATGCTCCAAGGTTTGCTCCACTACAATTCCTCAACAAGGCTCTTCAATTTTGATCACAAGATTTTATTCACAAGATTTAAAAGAATATACAGAGCGTCTTCTTTAAGATGTATAATTGGTTATCAACAGATGCCCAATAACTCACTAGAAATCTGCTCTAACTGTGCCAACTAAAACTTCCTTCAAAACTGTTCCTCCAAAATGGCTTCGCTATATTGTTGCACCCAAAACTGTTCGTTCAACAATGGTTCGGTCTTGTTATAAGTCTGAGGTATAGGTCCTAAAATCACTGATCTGAGATATACTGCTTTCAACGTTAAGATTGTTGGTCCTTTCTTCAAAACTTCGAATTGTGAATATTCTACTTGTTTGAGCCACTATCCACAGGTTTGAATTTAAATTCAAGCCCTTATTCCTTCAATTTATGACAACCTTATTTCTATCCAAATTCGCGCTCTTCCTACTGCAATATGAGCCAAATTTTTCTACCCATTAGTATCAGACTATTCACTGAAACTTCTGCGCAATTCACCTAAGGCAACCCTATCACAGAGATAACACGAGGATAATGTCACCTATCCAAAGATTTGAGGTGTTAATGCTACAAGTCCAAGCCTTTGAGCCTCCACGAGTTAAGATTCTCAATGTCTGAGGGACATATGCTAAGTCCTAACCTCTGCAATGATAACAGTTCATTGTTCCTCTGCAAGGGTAAGCTACATGACTGAATTAACCTTTTCTGCCCAGATCAAGGTCAGTTCACAGGGCTTGAGCTTTTGGTCAAAGTTCTGAGAGTTTCAGTGCCACTCTAGTAGGTCTAAGTGTGATTACAGATCCGATATTTTCTTTGTATGAGGTATTTCAGTGTTTGTCCAAAATATTCGATCAAATATCAGCAATGACAAGCCTCTTGTCCTTACCTTAAGTTCACGTGATGTGAACTTCTGCGCTGCATTGTGCTTTCACCGAGATCCTTTGAACTCACATGAGTGTGAATCCTTTTGATAAGCTCGCAGGTGAATTATTTCAGATGCATAGTTCTAAAGTAGGTCTCATAATCTTTTACTATTTGAATTTCCTACAGTCCGAGTTAGAAAAGGAATTGTTGAAAAAAATCCCGAGCTCCGTTAGAATCGCATGTACCTCCGAAGCTAAATTGGAAACCCCAGAAAAATGTCCGTTGAATATTGCGAATGACAATCTCTTTAAGTTCATGAGATGTGATCTGTCTTCTTACCTTGTGGAAATCAAATGCTCTTTAACATGTATTAATACACATTTTCATGTCACGTATGTGGTGGAGCCGTCTTCTATGAATGAGGTAGAGTCAGCCAGTGTTCAACGTTTGGAGAACCAATATGTGATGGTGGAGCCAACCTTACATTAAATATTCCAGCATATTCCAACGTATTTAACATGTTTTTTTGGTGTGTATCCATGCATGGTTTCATATGTATGCCTTTCAACATTATAAAACCTTTTAATATGTTTTTGTATTCTTCCATGGTTTGTTATATACGTTTGGTCATTAATTCTCATTTTAGGGAAGAAAGTTAGGTTTAATCTTTTACGGCAAGGATTAATGCATTTTTTAGGTTTTCCATAGGTTTGTCAAGGATTACAAGGTAAAGTTCAATTCCAGGCCTTATTTAAAATGTATAATTGGTTATCAACAGATGCCCAATAGCTCACTAGAAATCTGCTCTAACTGTGCCAACTAAAACTTCCTTCAAAATTGTTCCTCCAAAATGGCTTCGCTATATTGTTGCACCCAAAACTGTTCGTTCAACAATGGTTTGGTCTTGTTATAAGTCTGAGGTATAGGTCCTAAAATCACTGATCTGAGATATACTGCTTTCAACGTTAAGATTGTTGGTCCTTTCTTCAAAACTTCGAATTGTGACTATTCTACTTGTTTGAGCCACTATCCACAGGTTTGAATTTAAATTCAAGCCCTTATTCCTTCAATTTATGACAACCTTATTTCTATCGAAATTCGCGCTCTTCCTACTGCAATATGAGCCAAATTTTTCTACCCATTAGTATCAGACTATTCACTGAAACTTCTGCGCAATTCACCTAAGGCAACCCTATCACAGAGATAACACGAGGATAATGTCACCTAGCCGAAGATTTGAGGTGTTAATGCTACAAGTCCAAGCCTTTGAGCCTCCACGAGTTAAGATTCTCAATGTCTGAGGGACATATGCGAAGTCCTAACCTCTGCAATGATAACAGTTCATTGTTCCTCTGCAAGGGTAAGCTACATGACTCAATTAACCTTTTCTGCCCAGATCAAGGTCAGTTCACAAGGCTTGAGTTTTTGGTCAAAGTTCTGAGAGTTTCAGTGCCACTCTGGTAGGTCTAAGTGTGATTACAGGTCCGAGATTTTCTTTGTATGAGGTATTTCAATGTTTGTCCAAAAAATTCGATCAAATATCAGCAATGACAAGCCTCTTGTCCTTACCTTAAGTTCACGTGATGTGAACTTCTGCGCTGCATTGTGCTTTCACCGAGATCCTTTGAACTCACATGAGTGTGACTCCTTTTGATAAGCTCGAAGGTGAATTATTTCAGATGCATAGTTCTAAAATAGGTCTCATAATCTTTTACTGTTTGAATTTCCTACAGTCCGAGTTAGAAAAGGAATTGTTGAAAAAAATCCCGAGCTCCGTTAGAATCGCATGTACCTCCGAAGCTAAATTGGTGACCCTAGAAAAATGTCCGTTGAATATTGCGAATGACTATCTCTTTAAGTTCATGAGATGTGATCTGTCTTCTTACCTTGTGGGAATCAAATGCTCTTTAACATGTATTAATACAAATTTTCATGTCATGTATGTGGTGGAGCCGTCTTGAATGAATGAGGTAGAGTCAACCAGTGTTCAACGTTGAGAACCAACCTGTGATGGTGGAGCCAACCTTACATTAAATATTCCGGCATATTCCAACGTATTTAACATGTTTTTTTGCTTGTATCCATGCATGGTTTGATATGTATGCTTTTCAACATTATAAAACCTTTTAATATGTTTTTGTATTCCTGCATGGTTTGTTATATACGTTTGGTCATTAGTTCTCATTTTAGGGATAAAAGTTAGGTTTAAAATTTTACGGCAAGGGTTAATGCATTTTTAGGGTTTTCCATAGGTTTGTCCAGGATTACAAGGTAAAGTTCAATTCAAGGCCTTATTTGTCATTTGAGGTTTGAGGTTTGGATTTAGGGTTAGAGATAGATATTTAGGATTTTAGGACACCTGTTTTAATACACATGTTTGATATATGTATTCAGGGATATTCTTAATTAGGGCTCCAACATTAGATCAACATAGACCTACGGTTTCTTTAGAATGTTAGGGTTTCACTTTTTTCAAGAATGTCATATTGACATCGATGACAACTTTATTCAAAAATGGTAGGCATGCGAGTATCTAGATGAGGCTCCTATCCTAAATAGTGTGACTTCTAATTGGGATTTTATACCGTGGATACCCCATATTGTTGGTAGTATCCAACACTGTTAACATAGAGAGTATGGTAGTTGTCATAAATGACCACAAAAGACTTAATGGGAAAATATATAAATGTTTATAAAAAATAAGGTATATGGTTTTTGCATAAAACTATTACATGAGAGGCTTTAATCCTTTTGAAACAAAAATATCTTAACATGAAGAAACTAGGTACGTTGGCCATTGTATCGCATTGTATGCCATCCAAAATTTGAGAATCTTAAATTTGTCACATAAAGCCTTATAGGACTGAATTTCTATAAACTAGTTTACCCCTAACATGCTAACATAAATACTACTAACTGACATATACATCATCAAAATAAATAAGAAAGAAGTTGCTCGGTACTACTCATCAGAGGACTCCAGTTCGCCCCTAACATGCTAACATAAATACTACTAACTGACATATACATCATCAAAATAAATAAGAAGGAAGTTGCTCGGTACTACTCATCAGAGGACTCCACCAAGGCTGGGTCCTTAGCACCATAACTTGGTAATTCTAATTAAGGAAGGCATAAAATGTACTTCTCAACATAGGCGAACATTCTACTATTGTATTTGAAATTGGATAAGTTGAAATTCTTTCTTAATTTCTTGGAAATCGGGATTAGACTAATGGAACCTATAGAATTCATAATAGCTCGGGCCACAATACTCTTCGTCATCTAGTAAAGGTGCACTGCCTATTTATATCGACTAGGCCTACATCGCATATGGTTTGGATCAGGAACCAGTAAACACCAATCCTCAAGCTACAGTTCATTCACAGCCCGTTGGTTGAGATCTGCCTCCCATGACATAACTAATTGTTTTACCTGAGAAGGATTACCTATATTATAAGCTTGGGTCATTGCATTGAGAAGATGGGCATCAGAATTTATACCACTCCATCTCGATTGTAATGATGAGGAGCCTTGTCAACCTCTATTCCCAGTATTTTGACTGCTAACCTGACCCCCAATTTTCGATGTACCAACACTTGGAGAAGTTTGATCCATATCTATCAACCACAAATCCCACACAATATACCCTTCCACCCAAACTCACGAAGCCACAGTCCAGGAAAAGATCAGCGACATGTAGGCTGAGTGAAACCCCAACTAATAAGACCTTACACATATACAGAGTAAAAGAGAAGGAAGTGAATTACATTAGGCCCGAACCATGCAAAAACATAACAGGTCAAGAGGGCCAACCACCAACGTCGCTCGTTGCCAATCACCAACACCTCGTGCTCAGACATATCACTTGATAGATAGAAAATAAGAATGGTTGTCTCCACAGAAGGGAGGTGCTACAGACCAACTCCTCAAACCAATTTCCATAAATTATCACACCAGAACTATAAAAAACTAGATATGACGAAATAAAAGAGATTTTCACGAGCCAGTCCATCCAATCACAAAGACAACCATTTCCATCAGGCGGAAAATCCTTCCATAAAAGACAATTGACCCAAATTGTTCCATACATTCCCATTTGAAGCAATAAAATACCATATAAGATGGACATCAAAATAGAAATGACATATGCAATATAAAAATTAGCCACATAAACATGCTCGCTTGTCAAGAAGAAAATCCCAAGTCCCTCAATAAGCCAATTGCAGGAGGGATTGACTACCTTGCTTGCAACAGTCAGAAATAGAGTTTACCATGGGTGAGGAGGGGAGAAGAGAAATGTTACATACCCGATTACCCTACTGATATTTCCACCAGAGCATAAAGAACCAGACACCTCTTGTTGGGTTTGGATCATGATTATCTTCTTTATTTAGAGGTATCATCGCATTGGACCCCATTTCGTAATGTGATGGAAACACCACCCTTTATTTGCACTGTAAGGGGGGTCCAAGGGGGTGAAAATGATCTTTAGGAGCTCCCCCCTAGCAAGGGATTGGTGGTAGCACCCCTGAAGCTAAAAATAGATGTAAATTTCCTTGTAAAATGTTGTCATTTTGTAGTCAATCTAGGCCATTCATTCGGTGGAAATCTTACGATAGAAGTTATGTTTGATTTAGGGTTTTTATCCCTAGAAGGAAACCCCTCACTATATATGAGGCAATTTTATTACGGCTATGTAGATGTGTATTATGAGCGAGAAAGAGAGAGGAGATTGTGTGAGAGCAAAGAGGGAATTACTGTGGATTTGTTGTAGGTTTTGTCTCTTCATTTTGTTGAATAATATAAAAGAAAGGACTGGTTGTTTCTCGATGGATGTAGCCCAAATTGGGTGAACCATGTATATCTGTGTATCTTTTTTTATGTGTTTTCTGTGTTTATATTTCTGCAATATTTTATGTGATCCATTTCTCTGTAGTATATAATTTTCTAACACCTCAGACTTCAACGAGATTCTCATTTCACCAAGTTCTCTAATAATTCCCTTCTTTGCCTTGATTTTTTTAGGGAATAGATCCTAAAATTCACGCAATAAATCAACAATATTCCCTATTGTTTCATAATCCCAGAAGTCTCCAATGATATCCATCTTGGGATTGTCTTTTGTCCCAATGTTTACCTTCTTCTTTTTTATGGGTTGATGCTGGTCCATTAACTACACACTTCCCTTTGGCTTTGGGAATTTGTATATTCCTTGGGTGATCATCATCCTCCCCAACTCTGCTACATTGTAACATGAACTCCTACATTGTAACATGAGCTCCTGATCCTTTTGGGAATGTTTATGTTTGAGATAGAGGTATGATCCTTAACATCATTCGATCCTCCATTGTGAAAATCTTTTGCCAAAGTTCCTTCAAGGCCCTATCTAGTGTTCAATCCTCTGCCTCAAAAAGTTTCTCTAAATTTTTGTACCACATAGTCCTATTTTGTTGTCCCTCTATGGACCTCCAACTCGATGTACCATTTCATGGGGATGGTGTCCAAAGTTTCTGCGAATTGGTGTACCCTCTCACTTTAGAGCACGTAACCTTGGGTCCATGCTACAACACACTATTTTAGATGAGTTCTTGGGCACTCCATTATTATGTATTCCACCCCAAGGACTCCTAAAGGTGTCCCAAAAATAATGTAGATCAACTTCTTACACTGCATCCATCCTTCGATCTTCTTTTTATGTGCATTCCAATAGGTAGTTAGGGTTGTGAGCAACATAACATCTAGTGCCACAATCCCTGGCCTTTATAGTAATTGATCCTCAAATTCTTGCAGAAAAATAGTTACTTTTGATATTCCATCAAAATGTGGCAGGTTATTCACCTCAACACTTACCTAATGCACTACCCTCGTGAGTTGTGCACATATTCTCATTCTTACTTCGTGTAACTTGTTTTTTTAATTCTCCAACATAGATTCTGAGTTAGAAGCTAAAGATCCAAGAACCCACACTCACATAATCCTCCCTATGGTTTATAATGTTGTAAATTTCTATGCCAATTAACTACTCCATCTACAATAGGATTCATGTAATCCTCCCTACTGTTTATAATGTTGTAAATTTTTTCCAAATTCTCTCTTCTTAGTTCCTCCCTATCTGGGTCAATGTATCGATCTCCCTCTCCTAGGTCCAACAACACAACCACTTGGATTTCCCCTACCTCAAAGATCATTTGTCTCTTCTTTAGGTTAATAATTACCTAGTTATCAATAACACAATCAACTCCAAATAGAGATCCAACAACACAACCACTCGGATTTCCCCTACCTTAAAGATCATTTGTCTCTTCTTTAGGTTAATAATTACCTAGTTATCAATAACCCAATCAACTCCAAATAGAGAAGGTTATGGGTCAGTATCATCCATGATTTCTATGACCTCGAAATCAACATACTCTATATATGTCTACTCGTACTATTGATTTGGGGTAGCATCGGATGTTGTCTAACCACGAAATTTAGTGGAGAGGCTAAGGCACATGAGATCTCCAATACCTAGAAATGGTTTGGGTAGATTCTAAACAGTTTGGGAGATATTAAGATAATTAATATTTTTAATGGAGTCCCTAAGTATAAACTTAGGGAAATTAAAATATTAATGTGAATTAATATAAAACTATGTTAGAATGGTCCAAAAGTCATGGATCAAGCGAGATCTAATCTTAAATGTTGATTAGGGACTTAATCTCAATCATTGATCTGTCAATGAGAAAAGTATGAGAGGAGGCTTGAGGATCACTTGGAGAAAACACCAAGAGATCAAGATTTCGACTTTCTGGGGCAGGGTTTGTTGAGGAAGTTGAGAGAGTGATCAAAGTTGCAATTGAGGTTTAGTGAATACAGAAGCAGAGAGGCAGAGATAGTTTCAGGAGGATCAGCACAAAAACCAGGAAAGCTGACGTAGAGGGCAGAAGCCGAAATTGTCGAGAACAACCAGAACTGTCGGGAATTGCTGGAACAGTCAAGAAAGTGGATGCAGAGGGTAGAAGTTGGAACTGTCAGGAACAGTCGGAACTGCCAAGAATTGTCGGAACAACTAGAAACTACTGGAACAGCCTGGAAAGTTGATGCAGAGGGCAGAAGTCAGAACAACTAGAACTGTAGAAACTATCGGGAAAGCTGACGCGAAGGGTAGAAGAGGCTGACACAGTCCCTAGAGGCTAACGCTGGGGTTTTTCATGGGGTAGATTGGATCTGAGGAGCTACCAGAGTGTTTATCTAGGGTTTCAGTCGGAGCATTTGTCTCTGAAGGAGAGGTACTACTACCAAGATTATTCTCTATTGGGTGAGCTATTTTTGGCACCAAGATTGTATTCAGGGACTACATAATAATAAAACTTTCAAATAGTTGCACCAGTTTTCATGCATTGGATTTTTCCGGGGACATTGGTCGAAAAACAACAATGTCACTTGTGTGCTTGTTTTGTTTCCTTCATTTGATGATGTTTAATGTGTTGAGCATGGACTTGTATTTATTCTAGTATTTACATGGTAAATAATTTGTTAATTAACAAAACAAGTAGGTAGGAATAAATTAGAAAGTACATGAAGGGTTTCTAATGGGTTAGACTTAGAAATTCCAACATGGTATCAAAGCGTGGTTGTAGATCATAAGAGAACTGAGGACATCAGCCGAGGAGGGGAGCAGTAGGAAAAATCACTTGTCCTGAGTGACAAAGTTGATCCTTGCAAAAGGCGACAAAGGAAGGAGTGACGCAGAGGGGCTGTGTCATCATTTTGGGCTAGAAAAAGACAATGCACAGGCTAAGGGAGGCACAATCAAGTTCACACAGAGCCATGCAAAGGCCAGGAGGGATGATGCAGTTGCTTGGGGAAGGTGATTTGTCAGTGCTGGGACTGCATAGAGCCAAGTGGCTCAATCCTTCAATTGATGGGGTATAGGAGGTTGTGGGTAAGTTGCAAAGTGAAGCTGGTGGGGTATTGTAGTCAGAACAGTACCTAACAGGGCAAGACCAAGGGGAGAGAGTTGCTTCCAAGGAAGATTTCTAGCCAAGGAATCGAGATCAGTGGTGCAATTGCACAGACGATCGGAGAGGGGCAACTTGATGGTTGGCAGAAGGATTTCTAGGAGGGAAATTGGGACTTAGAGGGAGTCCAGAAGAGAACTTCCAAACGAGAAGTAGAGGGACTTAGAGGAGTCGAACAGAGAACTTCCAGATGGGAAATAGAGAGGTTCAGTAGTAGTTAAACCAAGAACTTCCAAGCAGGAAGTAGTGAGACTTGAAGGAGTCGACAAAGAAGAGTAGAGAGATGGCCATGAATGTGATGAGGGATGAGGATGGGCTGGACGGAGCATCCAACTTTGTGGTCTGGAAGGCTAGGATCCTGTCCATTATAGATAAACATCGTATCAAGGCCTTCACCTTGAGGGATGAGTAGCAGTACTAGTAGATGTTGGTAGAGACGAATGAGGATGGAGCAGCAGAGGGATCGATAGTGAAGGATTCCTAGGACAACACGAGGCTATCAGGCTGCAACAGTGCGAGAGGCACGGGAGTGTTGCACCAGTGCAAGATGGCACAGAGAGGTGTGCAATGGTGCGAGATGCAGGGAGTTGTTTCAGCAACACAGAGGTCAGAGAGGGAGCACGTGTAAGTGACAGACGGAGCTTTCGTGTCAGGAGTGTCTCTAGCTTGAAAGAGTTGTTAGAGTTGGGAGATTAGTTACTTACTTCTCAGTAACTGAGTTTTAGTGCAGCACTTAGTAATGGTGGTGTTATGGGCAGCATGATGGGAGGGGATGCAATGCAAACACAGCAGTGGCAGTGGCAGCGCCATGGGTAACAACAGAGATGTAGATGGAGTTGTCGTATAGATGCAGCAATGGCAGTGGCAGTGGCAGCGCCATGGGTAACAACAGAGATGTAGATGGAGTTGTCGTATAGATGCAGCAATGGCAGTGGCAGAGCCATGGGTGGAAGTACGAGATATAGCAGTGCAAATGATGGGTAGCAGGACTAGCATTAGGGAGCGATTCCAGATGATTAGAGTAATACTAAGTAAGTGGTATTTCTTGCTAGAGCACAATCGCTAAGAGGGAGTGTTGATTTGCGGTAGCATTAGATGTGCTCTAGCCACGACATTTGGTGGGGAGGCTAAGGCACATGAGATCTCCAATACCCAGAAATGGTTTTGGAGGATTCTAAATAGTTTGGGAGATATTAAAATAATTAATATTTTTAATGGAGTCTAAGTCTAATGTTAGGGAAATTAAAATATTAATGTGAATTAATATAAAACTATGATAGAATGGTCCAAAGGTCATGGATCAAGCGAGATCTAATCTTAGCCGTTCATTAGGGACTTAATCTTGGTTGTTGATTTGTCAACGAGAAAAGTATAAGAGGAGGCTTGAGGGTCACTTGGAGAACACAACAAGAGATCAAGATTTTGACTTTCTGGGGTAGGGTTTGTTGAGGAAGTCAAGAGAGTGATCAGAGTTGCAACTGAGGGGCAGTGAATACAAAAGCAAAGAGGCAGAGATAGTGTCGACAGGATCAGTGCAACAACTGGGAAAGCTGACATAGAGGGTAGAAGCCTAAACTATCAGGAACAACTGGAACTATCGTAACAATCGAGAAAGTTGATGCACAGGGTAGAAGCCAGAACTACCAGGAACAACCAGAACTGTCGGGAATAGCCGAAACTACTGGGGACTACCAGAACTATCAGGAACGGCCAGAACTGCTAGGGACTACCATAACTGCCAGGAACAACTGGAATTGCTAGGGTAGAAGAGGTTGACGCAGTCCCTAGAGGCTGACGTTGGGATTTTTCGTGGGGCAGATTGGAGCTAAGGAGTTGTCGGAGTGTTTATCCAGGGTTTCATCTAGAGCATCTATCTTCAAAGGAGAGGTACTACTGCCAAGATTATTCTTTGTTGGGTGAGCTGGTTTTGGCACCCAGATTGTATTCAAAAACTGCATAATAATAAAACCCTCAGATAGCTACGCCAGTTTTCCCGCATTGTGTTTTTCTAGGCACATTGGTCCAAAAACAACAGTTTCAATTGTGTTTTTGTTTTGTTTCCTTTAGTTGATGATCTGTAATGTGTTGAGCATGTACTTGTATTTATTTCCAATATTTACAAGGTAAGTAACTTGTTAATTAATAGAAAAAGTAGGTAGGAATAAATCAGAAAGTAAATGAAGGGTTCTAACAGGTTAGACTTCGAAATTCCAACATGTACCCTCATCATCTTATCAAATAGAAAAAAGTGGTGCTAATTTGCTAGCCTCAACTCGATAGAGGACCATCTTAGTTTTGGTCTCCCCATAATTTCCCAAGTATTATTTGGTAGGATATTCACATTGGATCCTAGATCCAATATGATATTCTCCATCTCATAATCTCCCACCTATGCACCAAATCTAAATTCCTTACTCATCCTTTTCCTCTATGCCACCTAGTTTATTGCACATGGAGCTCATGCAACAACCACTTCAATCTCCTTTGTGCATTATTCAACCATTTTTTTGAATTTATCTAGCTCATCCCGCACTAACTTAAGAAAAAATTTCAACAAGTTACGAATCAGATTTGCCTTTACTTTTGGTTCTCTGTGAACAGTTTCACCATACACAAATGGCATCACATACTCTTAAATCCATTCCTACCTATCCCATTATGTGATGACCATTTAACTTTGTGCTTCTTTGTAAGCCACCTTCTCCTTGGATAGATCAAACTTTAGAGGATTTTTGACAGCCTTCCTTACCCAATGTGGTTATTAAGCCTCATGCTTTGCAACATCATCCCCTGTCCTAATGCCTCCTCATGTTACTGCTCAAAATCATGGATGATTCTTCCACAAATCAGTTGCAATCATCTGATAATGCGAACACTTATTTTCCCGCTACTTTGTAATCAGTTAGGGGCACTTTTCCTTTGCATTATCCAATGCCCTGCAATAAGTACATGTGCAGTAGGGGTTAGGGAAATATCTTGTAAGGTTCCCCTACTATCAACAATTATAATATATAGTGTGTTCTCAACCCCTTTTTAACCTACCTCTTCCTCTCGTTGGTCCTTCAGAACCTTTGGTTATCATTCCTTATCCTTGACATGGTTGGTTGTACTAACCAGCTCGATTGCATCACTTCTTTTTGAAGCTTGTTTCATCGCTTCATTTCCATTTGGTCCTTGTACCTAGAATGTATCAGAGTGCACTCGCACATCATCTCTAACATGCAAAAATGGTGGATATCGTGTCCCATCAACTTGTAAAAATCATAAAATGCATTCCACACATAAGCCTATTACTTTTTCATCATAGGATAGTTCTATGGGGTGTGACCTAAAACTCGCTAACTTCACACCACAAGCCTCCACCTTACAAAAATGGGTGAGTTGTGCCTATTTCTATGTAATGTGTCAGTAGCTTACACTCATTCCTATGGTTCCTATGGTGACCATCTATTATGAAAATGGTATGCCACACCACCTCTCATTTTTATTTCTCCTTAGTCAAATATTGTGATTGGAGGGTCACACAACAAGATGAGAATGAATTGCATGATTCCATTCCTTTCCCCAAATCCTATAGGAGAGGCTTCCATATTTAACATAATATTGAGTGATTTTGATTTTGAATTGACCCGCTATTGTGTCAGGGAAATTATAATGTGTGGGAGTAGTCCAATAATGAATCACTCCTTTTGTTGTGCATCTGGGATCTGAAAGTTTAATCTATCCTTCATAATTTTTGAATCTTTTATTAAAATCCCAAATAAACTCATTTAGAACCTACTTAATATTTATAAACTTCTTAATGCGCTGAGATTTTGGTTTTTTCTTGTAAAACTCCCTAATCAAGGCCTACTTGATGTTACCGAATGACCTGGCATGTCCATCTAGAGTCATGATTTTGTAATTCATATGCTAGATTAGAGTGTGGTCCTTGAAAGTAGCCTACAACTATGTAATCTTACTTGCCTCATCCTAGACCTACTTTGCTATCCATATGGCTTCATGGACAGACAAATGTTCTCTAGATCCTCATTCCCAATGACATGGAACATAGGAATCCTTAGCTCTACTCCTTCCATTGTGTTATTCGTAATACTTCTTGACAAATAGTTGCTTGACGAACCTACTGCACTACTGAAAAAATGCATGTTATTCTATGTAGAAAAATGAACTAGAATAATTAGCGACACACCTCCTAATTTATGAAACTCCACCACTGCTACTACCTCCACCCCCTTGACTATGATTTACCATACTAATTATAGGAGGAACGACAAGGATTTTTTGATTTGGGAAGATGGCAAGAACCGATTTTAGTTTTTGAGGAAAAATTGGAGGGTACTTATGATTTCAGTCCATGGAAGGAGACAATAGTGTTGGTTCTTATGGAAAATAGCCCATGGGAGTTTTTCAAAAATCAATTTACACCTCGTACAAATTCTACATCACTAGCCACCCATAATTTGAAGGACGTGAAATCCATATATATCATCATGGATGTAGTGAAGTATCATGTGATCCATCACATATTAGGAAAGAAAAGTTCCAAGGAGATGTGGAACACTCATGAGTTTATATCAAAGTGAAAACTAGAACTAGAAAATAATGTTGATTGAAAGGTTAAGGAACACCAAGATGATTGAATTGGACATAGTGGTGTCATATATCACTTGGATTCAACAGGTTTGATACGATCTTATAGATATTGGGGTAGCGAGTCTTAGATGAGAAGCTTGTAAGAACAACCTTGACCAAGTTCAAAAATCAATGGGATACCTTCGTGATAAGTGTGAGAGAATGATGTAATCAGAGCAAACTATTGGATGACTTCACTTAAATAAATCTATGAGGAGTCATCAAAAAACATAACAGTGGGGATGGGGAAAGGATTCTATTACTAGTTGGGTAATGAGGAGTAAAGGAAAAAGTATAGTTCGAGTAGAAATATTGACGAGTCAACCTCACAACAAAAGAAGAAGGACTCAATGAGAGGTCAAATGTTATTCATTTCATAAAACATGGCACTATGCTTCACATTTTCCAGAGAGGATGAAAGGTGGAAAGGGTATGCAATCAACTATAAAAACTCGAGAAGAGTTTTCTAATAAGTTTGAAACCTTGTTCACGCTTGTTTTCTTCTACTTTTCCTTACCAGTGGATGTGTGGCTACTAGATAGTGGACCCACATGACATATGACAGGGGGAGGAGAGTTGTTTGACATCTTCACCGAGTGGGGGTGAGAACTACAAGTGGAGTTTGGTGTTGATACCAAACATGCTATGAAAGGGGTTGGAACGGTGATATTCTAGCTTGAGTCGAGTAGGTTGGAGGTCAAGGGCATGCTATGAGTGCCATAACTCAAGTGGAGTTTTCTCTCCATATCTGTGATAGAGAAGAAGTGGTTCTATGTAGAATTCTAGGAAGGATAAGCATTGATCAAACCCATGGGATCTAGCTCTAACGAGGGCCACGTCATTGGAGTGCGAGAGAGAAACTTATATTGGTAAAGGGATAGCCTATTTCAGTGCTGGCAAGAATCATAGTAGTGACAGAGAATTAGGAGAAGGATGCTTCAAAGGTTTAATAGTTTAGGGTGAGTCAACTTTTAGGTTCAAGTGGGCAAGAGTAGTCATCGAATTCCTCCAATTTTTGAAGGTGGTATGTTCACGAGATGACCTTATAGGATATTCAAGAGCAAGAGGCTTCTAGGAGCCACTCTAAAGGGAGAAAGACTTTGAGAATATTTCCAGACTAGGTGATAGGGAAGGCTTCTAGTTCAACCATGGAAACATATGTGGTTCCAAAATGGAAATCAATTCTAGGGGTAGAAGTACCTCCCATGCTAAGAGGTGCTAAGAGGAAGTGATGGTGTTTGTATCTGGAGTAAATAATTGTACAATCTTAAGCATATGAGTGTGCAGAATTCACCCATAAATCTACTTAGGACACTTGCTTAGGTCTAAGAAAGGTGCTAATGTAACTTAGCCTTAGTTTTAAGTTAGGAAAGAAAATAATTATTATGTTGGCTAATTGGGCTCAAAAAAATTAGGAAAAGTAAAGTAATTTACTTTAATAACTATTTTTTAAATTCAACCATTGATCTCAAGTGAGGCGAGATCTAAATCAATCATTTTGGAGATTATTGTTAGGGATTTAGCTTAATGTAAAGTTATAAAAAGAAGGCCAAGGAGAGGAGAAAAACACACCATACAACAGCACTAGCCTTTGAGAGAGATTTTTCATGTGAGTGTGATACCATAGTGAGTCGGGTTTGAGGAAGTTTAGAAATGCATCGTTGGAGATATAGATAGATTATTGAAGGAGATCTAGTACAAATCTAGGACCTAATCTACTATATTATATCTGAGGCATATTGTGTTTGTAATTTTCTCAATTGGGCCATTATCCCAAGACTAGAGCTAAAGTGAGTTTAGGTTTAATGAAAAAGTATTAATTGGGCATAGTCTATTTGTTTTATTGTGATTGACATTGGTTGTGTAAATTTTTTCTACTAATTGTGTTAAGAATCTAGCTATACATTTATTTAGTAGACTTGTAATCTACTAGGTCAATAAATTGTCAAGAACTAGGTTTAAGGAAAAATTAATAAGGCATTTAACAATCACTATGCCACCAACAACCATTTGGGTTTTGGGATTGGGTCAATCTCACAAAGTTGTTTGCCTTAATACGTCAACATGTTCAACTTGGGCAGCTTGGACTAGCATTATGAACATTTTATTACCCCTAGAACATTAAAAGTTGCACTCCTTAGGAAAATTAGTTGTTTGAGTGAGTTAAAAGTTGTGCTAGATTCTTGGTTCATACCAACAATTGATTGACATTGGTTGTGTAAATTTTTTCTACTAATTGTGTTAAGAATCTAGCTATGAATTTATTTAGTAGACTTGTAATCTAGTAGGTCAATAAATTGTTAGGGACTAGGTTTAAGGAAAAATTAATAAGGCATTTAAAAAACACTTTGCCACCAGCAACCATTTGGGTTTTGGGCTTGGGTCAATCTCACAAAGTTGTTTGCCTTAATAAGTCAACATGTTCAACTTGGGAAGCTTGGTCTAGCATTATGAACGTTTTATTACCCCTAGGAAAATCAGTGGTTGCACCCCCTAGGAAAATCAGTTGTTTGAGTGAGTTAAAAGTTGTGTTAGATTCTTCCTCCATACTAATAATTGAGCTTAGGTAAATGTAGAGATTCCCTATTGGCTAGGATCCCCTTAACCTAAAGAGTAGGGAAAATCAATAAGGTTTCAAGTAGTTATTTACTTAATGGTACTCTTAAGCTTTTTTACAATAAAGTTCAGACTTTTATTTACAGTAAAGTTCAGACTTTTACTTTGAGAAGAGATTTGAGACATAATAGGTGGCATGCAATTCATTCCTACTCAGTCAACTAAACAATTAAATGTATCAACTAATCCATTGCCTGTGCGGTGAACAAGTCCTCTATCGTTTCATATGGGTAGCTCCCAAAACTGCTATGATTTCTTAAGTTATCGACCCATACTACATATGGCATAACTCCGCTCTCATCTCCATGCCTTGAATTTTATAAAGCATAGAACATATTTATTCTAATATGCCAACAATAAATAATTAATGCGAATAGAGGTCAAAAGTTTACAGGTTGTAGTTCATCTTTACTTGCTAGCTGCAGTCTACTCAAAGCCATTTTCAAATTTTCCTTGTTTCTGAAATGTAATAATAATGAAAGAACATTTTCTATGAAGAATATTTCATTAAAGAATTTTGGTTACCAGAAATTTACATGTTGTTTTCTCTGATTATTTCCTGGAAGTCTCCTCTGTCTGTTTGAATCTAAATTTACTAATATGAGAAGATAGTTGAAATTGAAAAAGACAATATGTCCGTGTGAATTCTAACTTGTTTACGGGATGCTTGCATTGGATGGCAGAGTGGAGTGGATTAAAGAAAATGATCTGGTTACGGAATTAAAAGTACGTCGTAAGCAACTCGGTCGTGTTCTGCAGATATTTGAACGGGACAAACTAATTAACCGGGAATATCGTCGAGAGGTTTCATATTCCTTCACAAGAATATTTATTATTTCCAGTCTGTTATGTTTTCTAATGTCCAGTCCTTAAAGTTGTTTGGTTTCTCTCCTCACATAGGAGAACATGGCTAATTTTACATGGATAAAAATCTCTTGGAAAAAGTATATCATAGTAAGTTTGAATAAATCTTTCAATATCTTGCATTGCAGGGATTTAGTTTGACAATGCCTTTTGTTCTCTATGGTTTTTTAAGGTTTGGTCTCTGGATAAAATTTTCACCATAATTTTGGTTATTTTCATCACATTTTTTCCATAATTTTTTTGATTAATACAAAGAGGGGCATGGAGCTGCTTTGTTTCCCCTTTTTTGGTTAATTTTTTAGTCAATTTTGGTTGGAATCTATTAAAAAAAAATTAATTTTAAGTTGCAATGATCTTAAGGGTACATATCCAATGTTACAATTTTTTTCATGGATATTAATTTATTTATATATATATTTTAAAATTTAAACAATTTAAATTCATGATTTTACCAAAAATTATATCACAAACCCTGTTGTGTCCTAATGCCTTCATAGTTGATTAATGCCTTCAAAGTTGGTTACATACCTGCATTCCACTTTCTCTATTCTATTATTTGTTTCTTCTTTCTTCTTTCATTTCTTTTTTCTTGTTAATCTTTTAATCAAGTTTGGTTGAAATTTATTAAGAATTTTTTAATCTTAAGTTGCAAGGATGTTAAGGGTACCTATCCAATATTCTGGATTTTTTTTTATGGATATCAATTTATTTATATATATGTTTTAAAATTTAAACAATTTAAATTCATGATCTCACCAAAAATTATATCACAAACCCTGTTGTGTCCTAATGCCTTCATAGTTGGTTACATACCTGCATTCCACTTTCTCTATTCTATTATTATGTCATGTCATGAACTAGGAACTATAGGCAATCTTCTTTATATAATGCATGTGTCTTGTTCATGTATTTTGTTCATTAACAAACTTGGAATAATTATACTTCTATTATAGTGATTATATATATATATATATAAAGAGTATTTTACTTTCAAACTTATATATACATAATTATATTAATATAGGTTATACATGCACACATAATTATTTATATATAAGTTATTTATTTGTTTTGAATTAAAATCTAATAATACATGGTACTTATTTTTATATGATGGTACATACATAATTATATTAATATGGGTTATATATACACACATAATTATTTATATATAAGTTATTTATTTGTTTTGAATTAATCTAATAATACATGGTACTTATTTTTATATGATGGAATTGTTGAACAATTTTATTCTTTCTATACATATTCTTTGATCTTGATAGTATATCTATCCAAAAAGTAAAACAAATAAACTACTCTCTATACTATTCTACCAAGTCACAAACCTCTGATAACATGAATGTGCATATTTTTATTTTTGTTGGTATTGTGGTTTTCATATTCTATACATGTTCTTTGACTTTGGCATGGATCTAAAAAGTAAAACAACTATACTCCCTTTATGATTCTACAATGTCACGAACCCTATGATAACATGAAGGTACATATTTTTATTTTTGTTGGTATTGTGGTTTTTACATTCCGTACATATTCTTTGATTCTAGTTATGTATGGGTCCAAAACGTTAAACAACTAAAGTACTCCCTGTAGGATTCTACAATGTAACCAACCCTATGATAACATGAAGGTTCATATTTTTCATTTTGTTGGTATTGTGGTTTTCACATTCCATACATATTCTTTGGATTCTACAATGTAACCAACCCTATGATAACATGAAGGTTCATATTTTTCATTTTGTTGGTATTGTGGTTTTCACATTCCATACATATTCTTTGATTTTGGTCGTGTATGGATCTAAAAAGGCTATCTATATGATTCTTAAAAGTTCATATTTTTTTTTTTTGTTGGTATTAGGTTTACACATAAAAGTATATCGTCAAAATGAAAATTGGAAACCCCATTTGCATATTTCTTTTGTTTTTATTTTTGACTTTCTCTTATTTATGCTATGGTTTTAACTAAACTGAATATAATATAATATTAAGTTTTTATAAAATATTTGGATTGAGGGTGGTTCAACCACTAGCCACAATAAACAATTAATAACTCAAATAAATTCACAAGGATTTGAACCCCATAAACAATAATTTAATATTAGGGAAATTTATAATTGTCATGCTTCTAATTTTTCAAGTACATCTCAATTTTAAAACTTACTTTTGAAAAAAGAGTTTCCAATGATATAGATTTCATGTCAATCTGACTTATGGATAATAAGATATCATCATTTAAATATAAGCCAAATACCACCTCGCCACATCGTCAACGCTTCCATGTGGAAACCAAACAATGCCTCATGTGGTGCCTGATGTGCATGCTCCACCATCATGGACAAGCACACCCTCCAATAAAATCAGATTCATCTTTTCCAACTTTGTGGCATATTAAATTGAATGACAGGGTCAACCACTTCACCATAGGCCAATGAGTTGTTCCCGACTCGACCTGGGTGTCTAGCCTAACCTACCTCTACTTTTGACTTGTGGGTCTCACTAAAGGCTTATGTTTAGACACCTAAAGTGGGCATGACTTCACCTAAGGTCCAACATTTCCACCGACCTTTTGACTCTCGAATTGGCAATTCCTATCGATGCCTTTAAATCTATTTCTTAAGCCTTTAACACTTAGAACATTTCAATAGTTGTATAGTTTACATAAGCATCACGACTTGTGAATAACTCGCTGGAAACACTTGATTTCAGTTATGAACAAGAAAAAATGCATGAACGGGAGATTACATTTAGGAAAGATACATCCAAACACAATTTTCCAAAATCATAGGGAACTTGAGAAACTCCTTCACATAAGAGAGAATGCATTTCCTTTAATAAAAAAAACTCACATACATATAGAAAATAAACAGCAAGTGGCCAACAAATCATATTTGTCAAATTAATATAGAAATACAACAATCAATTCTTACGCAATGTTTACAGGAACTTAACTATTCATCAAAATACAAGAATCACATTCCTTAATCCTTAAAATTGGCATAAACATGCAACCACTGTGATGACCTATGCACAATAATATTCAGACATAAATAATATTCAAATATAATAGTATGAGCCATTATTTATCTTACACAGCCAAATGAACACGAAATTGAGATCGGGTCTTCGGCTCTCCACCCAACCATAGAGAAGCTGCATCCAAGTCTTTATTGCAGTTATCAACCTTGATCTAGATCCCAAAGCTTGAGATAAAGTTATTTTAGAGGATTTCTAAACCAAAATTTTAGTTAGATATGTTCTCTCAAGGATGCCTCACCTCCACCCACTAGCTATCAAAACCTATCAAAACCAACCAAGAAAACACGGTGAACCACTTCATGGGAATAAAAACATATTCTACTTGGGATATTTAACCAGTATCATTAGCTGAAAGAGGGTGTCTCAAGGCCACACCGCCTTCACCCATCAACTATTCAAATGGCTCACCTCCACCCACTAGCTATCAAAACCAAGAAAACACGGTGAGCCACTTCATGGGAATACAAACATCTTCTACTTGGGATATTTAATCAGTATCATTAGCTTAAAGAGGGTGTCTCAAGGCCACACCACCTTCGCCCACCAACTATTCAAATATTTCACACAGGGAACACATTATTTCATGAAGAATTGTAGATGAACATCTCAACTTCTCTAGGGATTTAGAGACAGATTCTCAATTCATAAATGGAGAGAGATATATAATTAATAACATGGACAGTATTAGCTATGTTGCCATTTAAGGAATAAGAGTGCACTTTCCAACAACTTAGTGGAATCTTCTGTTGGCATTATGATAGTCCAAAGGGGGAGATTATTATCATTATGATACATGTGTTGTCCTTGATAGCAACTCACACACACGTCAGTTCAGAATTGATAAAGGGAAACTCACATTGTAAAGGTAACAGAGTAATGGTATAGAAGAATAGGATGATGGGACAAAGGATTTCATAACAGAATCAAGCAATTGAAGAAAAAGAATGATTTAAGTTGTATTAAGTTGCATACGTTGTTTCAGCTAGTCCAAGTAGCGTATACAAGCCGGTTCATAGAAAAAAGAAGCATATACGTATGCATAGGAAAAGTGTGTATCGGATGGAAAATTAAGGTTAAAGAATACCAAGGGTCAATACCATGGTATTAGCCCACAATATTGAGCGAAATAACAGTTACTTGATTCCGTTTAATAATACCATAGGTTCTATGTGTTGTTTTGGTCCGAGGTATTGAAAAAGGCTTTAACTATATAAGGAGAATAAGATCAAAGGGATTAGTGTGAAAGTGAAAGGGTTTTTCATGAATACTCCTATCTGAAGTATATTTTGTGTTGTAAGGGCTATGATTATGAAATAGATATGAAATATCTTGTGCACCCTTGGATACAATGTTGGATCATGATCATGAGACCTGAAATGACTTATCATTGTATGATATGATAATGGATAGTCTAGATCTGATTGCTAACATATGATTTATCCTTTATATGTTATGATCTGGGTATATCTGAAGTCTGGAATAGCTGTGAAGTTATAAGTTATTATTTGTAGATATATACGTTGGTTCGCCTTGATGAAGGTTTGTATGTATGCTAGTTTAGCACTTCCAAGTAGTGTATGTAGAAGAAAAGCATGTTGTTACTATTCTATCTTATTAGCGTTGTTGTTTTATTTTTGCTTTTCAATGATGTCTTCATTAGATCTGGATATATACGTTGGTTCGCCTTGGTGAAGGTTTGTATACATGCTAGTTTAGCACTACCAAGTAGCGTATGCAGAAGAAAAGCTTGTTGTGATTGATCTATCTTATTAGTGTTGTTGTTTTATTGTTGTTTGTCAACGATGTCTTCATTAGATCTTAAAGTAAGATTGATTTTATAAGGAGATTGAGTCTGGTTGATTGATTGATTGAGTAAGAAGGGTGATCTTTGTTGTTATCTATTTAGAACTCTATAATATGACGGTAGATCTTAAGAATGTCATTTGTTGGTACATTTTTTGGTTCAAAGGTTTTATGATTCAGTATATTTAGAGGTATACGCAGGTTGGGTTACAGAAAGTAGCGTATACATGCAGATTGGCTTCATTGAAGTAGTGTATACATTCTGACATATGATTTTTGAGGTCGTGGTTGGTTTTGGTTGTTTATGCAATTTTCTGGGTTCAGCTCTATGTTTTGGTGACAACGATCTAACTATTCAGATTGATTGATTGTTGATAGATGTAGTTGTATTTGATGGCTGTATTGTAGTGGTGATTGATTTTGAGGTTCAATGTTACTAATGGGTCCAGTATGAAAATTTTATGAAACGTGGCCTACATAGTGTATTTTTGTGTACCAGGAGTATCGAGTCTGAAAATTTATGAAACGTTTATGAAACGTGGTCCCTGGAGGAAGAGTGATACATACTAGTAAATATATCATCTAGTACAAGAGCTAGGGAGTTGGAGCTCCCTCCCAGTAGAAGCTTGAAAATGAGTGAAGGTTGTATCCTTCAATAGGTAGATGCATGCATATTGGAAAAAGTTTGCACTAGTACAAAACTTGTAAACACCTTTTATAATAAGAAGATTGAAGACTGAGACGACCACAATGGTGTTTTTTTCCCCATATTGGGTTTCCACCTGAAAAGTCCATGTGTTCATGTGTGTTGCTTATGTGTTTTTATTTATTTTGTTCTTATTGCAACTGTTTACTACTTAGTAAATGCATCTTACTTTGATTTAAGATAATGAATTAGTTTATCAAAGTTTTTATTATCTATACACTGGTTTCATTCTTTAAAGGCGCGGACATATGCTGGCTGGTTTCTGTAAAATAGCTTATACAGTTTGAAAATGAAAATCATTATTATGAAAGTTTAAATATTGATTCACCCCCCCCCCCCGACTCTTAGTATTTTTCCCAACAATTGGTATCAGAGCAGGTCCTTCAAAAGAAGCTTGATTGCTTGAAGGAAGATCTCTCAAGATAAGGAATCATAAAGGAATGGTATCTATCAGACCACCAATATTCAACGAAAATAACTTAACATTTTGGAAGACAAGAACCAGAGCCTATATTCAGTCACTTGGAGCGGATGTTTGGGAAATTGTGGAAGGAGGATACAAATATCCAACAATAGTCCCGATAGATCCAACAGAAAAGAAAGCATATGAAAACAATGCCAAAGCCATCAATGCATTATTGGGAAGTCTATCGGAATCAAAATTCGTCAAAGTCATGCTTCCACCTGAAAATTCTTGGTGTTCATATGTGCTGCTTATGTGTATTGATTTATTTTTTTCTTACTACATCTGTTTACTACTAATTAAATGCATCTCACTCTGATTTAAGATAATGAATTAGTTTATAAAAGTTTGTATTATCTATACACTAGTTTCATTCTTTAAAGGTGCGGACATACATTGGTTGGTTTCTAAAAATAGCATATACAGTTTGAAAATGAAAATCATTATTATGAATGTTTAAATGTTGATTCATCCCCCCCAGTATTTTTCCCAACAATTGGTATGAGAGTAGGTCCTTCAGAAGAAGCTTGATCACTTGAAGGAAGATCTCTCAAGATGAGGAATCACGAAGGAATGGGATATATCACACCACCAATCTTCAAGAGAAATAACTTAACATTTTGGAAGACAAGAACCAAATCCTATCTTCAGTCACTTGGAGCTAATGTTTGGGAAATTATGGAAGGAGGATACCAATATCTAGCAGCAGTCCCCACAGATCCAGCAGAAAAGAAAGCATATGAAAACAATGCCAAAGTTCTCAATGCATTATTGGGAAGTCTATCAGAATCAGAATTTGTCAAAGTCATGCATCTCAACACAGCCAAGCAATATGGAACAAAATCATTCAGAGCTATGAAGGAGACTCCCAAGTAAAACATGCTAAGTTCCAAACTCTCAGAATTGTTAAGAAATTTACTATATAACATAAATAATTACTGAGAGAAATAAATATAAAAATAGCCAGCAACAACCATAAACACATAAACACAAATGTTTATCCAGGAAAACCCCAAATCTGGGGAAAAACCCAACCTAGTTAGATCTTATTAGCATTGGCCAAAACCCTGGCCAATCACACCAAGTGAGCCTTCACCACTCACCTCCAGGTCTTGCATTACAATGAAGTTCTTCCAACCTTTTATAAGCTCCATTACATATAATACCACGGGCAGAATACTATGGGTGCACAATACTATGTGCCCCAAAACCATCACTGTTTAACCTGGTCATCTTTGACTCTATCATGAGTCAAGTTTACCTAACAATTCCCCCCTTAAACTTGACTTGGGTTTCCTTGACTAATTCCAGCCAAACCTACTAAGTGAGACAATCCCGCTCACTCTAGCTCTTACCCCCCTTAGAGTTTTTACCCAAGGTATTGTTAATCTAGCATCCCCCCTATCACCTAGGTCTAACCCAAACTTTACCGGTGATCACCGAGGGGTACACATGCCTTACCAGGTCTTACAGTAGTATGCCCATTTACATGCAATAATTTTGACTTCATTAACTTTTTTTTTGTTTATTGCTGATGCGATTCTGATCCATCCTCTCTCAATTTGATGTGCTCAAAAACTTCTATCAAACCACTCCAATTGCAAGCCCTCGTAGATTCCAGCACCGGTAAATATCACAAATGCACTGCGATCCCTAGCTGGCACTATCTTCGGCACATTCTCCTTGAGGTTCTTCTGTGTAAGATTGTTCCACCATTATTTTCAGACCCGGATCTGTAAAAGAAAGGCTGCATTGATCTCATCAGGCACTATAAACCACTGGCATCAAAGAATCCCTTTGAAGCCAATATCTGGCTCTGATACCAGTTGTTAAGAAATTTACTACATAACATAAATAATTACTGAGAGAAATAAATATAAAAATAGCCAGCAACAACCATAAACACATAAACACAAATGTTTATCCGGGAAAACCCCAAATCTGGGGAAAAGCCCAACCTAATTAGATCTTATTAGCATTGGCCAAAACCCTGGCCAATCACACCAAGTGAGCCTTCACCGCTCACCTCCAGGTCTTGCATTACAATGAAGTCCTTCCAGCCTTTTATAAGCTCCATTACATATAATACCACGGGCAGAATACTATGGGTTCACAATACCATGTGCCCCAAAACCATCACTGTTTAACCTGGTCAACTTTGACTCTATCATGAGTCAAGTTTACCTAACAAGAATTCAATATGAAACTCTCAAGATGCATAGTGATGAAAGTATTGCTAGTTAATTTTTATGAGTATATGAGGTTGTAAATCGTATGAACAATCTAGGTGAAGAAATAAAGGAGGCTACTATAGTAGAGAAAATTTTAAGATCTCTATCTTCTAAATTTGAGTCAAAAGTAGCTATCGTTGAAGAGAAGGATATACAATCTATTACTTTTGTTCAACTTCATGGAATTTTAACTACCTTTGAAATGAGGAAAGGGGGTCCATTGAAAATTAGAGAAGTCACTTTCATTCAAAGCCTCTGCAAAGGGAAAAGAAAAGGAAGATCTCAAGGAATCAAGATAAATATCAGAAGAAGACGAGGTAAACTTTGTGAAGAAGCTTCAACTAGGTACCGAAAGATTCAAAGGTAAACTTCCCTTCAAATTCTTTTCTTGTGGTACAATTGGTCATCATGCTGCCAAATGTCCTCATAAAGAT
Organism: Pinus tabuliformis; assembly: GCA_031772625.1. Classification (NCBI taxonomy): domain Eukaryota; kingdom Viridiplantae; phylum Streptophyta; class Pinopsida; order Pinales; family Pinaceae; genus Pinus; species Pinus tabuliformis. The sequence goes on along the minus strand of CM062809.1, from coordinate 847,695,825 downwards.
AACCATGACAAATGAAAGGATTCTGCAAAGGTAATAAGAAACAATTTGTCAATAGAATAAGCTATTAGACCTGTGAAGATAGTGATGGCTTGTCTAATAGTGCTGAAGGTGAATATGAGCAAGATATTAAATTACTTATGGCTTATGAAAATGATGAGTTTATGGATGCCTTAGAAGAAGAATATTTTCATGAAGAAATCACTCATCTTAAAATTTGTTTGGAAGAAAAGAATATTGTCATAGACACTTTGACACATCAAATCACTCAAAGGGAAAAGCACAATTAGAAATTAGAATGTGAAATAGTGAGTCTAAGAAAAGAACTTGAGAAGAAAAAAATCTATGAATCTTGGATTTGCTAAAGGATCATAAACCTTAGATGAAATCATCAAGATTCAACGTTCTCCTCTTATAAAGACTAGTCTTGGATACAATGGAGAAACATCTCACCCAAAAAATCCTTTAGCCATCACCAGAAGCTATCTTGATATAGAAAAAACCAGTGAAAAGTGTGTCAATCCTTAGAAAAAGCATAAAGGTACTCCCCAGGTAAATCATGCTCAATTTACTCCAAAGGTGAACAGCAATAGAAGCACCAACCAAAAGGTGAACAATACCAAAAGATTTTATGATCAGAAAAACTTATTGTTTAATGGAAAATGTTTTTCATGCCATAACTTTGGTCATAAGGTTGCTCAATGTGTTTCTTACAAAACTATCATGACTAGAGAAGCAAAAAAACAAAGGAGCATGATAGAAATCGAGAAGAGCTCTTATAATAACTTTTCTCCTCTTGAAGACGAAACTGAATGTTCATTTTGTAATAACTTTGGTCATGAAGAATATGGTCATAAACACTTTGACACATCAACTCACTAAAAGGGAAAAGCACAATGAGAAATTAAAACATGAAATAGTGGGTCTAAGAAAATAACTTTGGAAGAAAAAATCTATGAATCTTAGATTTGATAAAGGATCATAAACCTTAGATGAAATCAAGTTCAATGTTCTCCTCTTATAGATAATAGTCTTGGATACATTGGAGAAACATCCCAACCAAAAAAGCCTTCAGCCATCACCAGAAGCTATCTTGATACAACAAAAACCAGTGAACAGTGTGTCAATCCTTAGAAAAAGCATAAAGGTACTCCCTAGGTAAATCATGCTCATTTTAATCCAAAGATGTTCCCAGTGTTGCAGGGGAGCCCCCCTCCCCGCCCTCTCGATCTCGCTCCTAATTTGTGCTTCGGGTGGGAGTGACTCGGGAGCGGGTTAGGAGTGTGCTTGTGAAATCACTCTTGAAAAGGGAGCGATTTCGAGAGTGAACTCTCTAAAAAAAATTTGCTCTCCCTGGTTTTTTTCAAATCGACAAAGGGAGCATCGCTCATGTCGCTCGAGGAGTGATTTTTACAACCCGGGAGAGGTCGGGGAGCGATTGCTCCCGGGTTATAAAAATTTCTCCCAATGGAAATGAGTGATGCCCAGGCTCCTGGGTTATAAAAATTGCTCCCAACGGTAGTGAGTGATGCATGGAAAAAAAATCGACCAAAAAAAAAATACAAAACAAAACAAAACAACAAAAAACAAAAAAAATGATTTGTGTGAAAATAAAGTGAGGGAGGGAGGGAGGGATGGTTGTAGGGAGGGAAAGAATATAAATAGACCCTCCCTCATTCATTTCATCATTGTTTGAGAGTGAGAGCGAGAGCAAGAGAGTGAGGAGCATGGACAGAGAAAGAGAAAGCAAGGAGCAAGAGAGTGAGAGAGCAAGAGAAAGAAATGAGCAAGGGGAGATTGGAGGCCAAAGAGGTAGACTTTACAATAGAGTGTCTACAAAAAAAAAATTGATGTTCATTCTTAAATAAATAAATAAAAAAAAAAATTCTCTATTTCCCATTCCCATGCCATTTTTTGCAGATTCAAAACTTCAAATTTCAAACATCATGGTTATATTTCTTGGCATTTTCTTCTTCTTGGTTCCTTTTTTTGTTATTATGGTGTTGGAGAGTAGAAAAAGGAGGGTTGAAAATGAATAAGGGGATGAAGAAGGGGGTCATAGTGGATTTGATGAAAACCTTGGTGAGGAGGAGTTGAAGGAGAGTGAACATGAGTCAGCTCAAAAAAATAAACAAGACCAAACCCCATTGTGGAAATATGTTAATAGGCCTGAAGCAGAGAAAGGGGGTGGAACCACTAAATTTCATTGCCCCCATTGCAACAATAATTACACAGGATCATACACCCGTGCCAGAAAGCACCTCTATAGGAAAAGGCCATGGGATGGAGATAAACAAATAGGAACCAAAACTTGTACAGGTGTGTCAGCAGCAAATAGAGCCAAATACATAAGGGAAGAGGAGGAAGCCCAATACAAATCTAAAAAATCAAAGGGTTTCTTTGAACCAAGCTCACAATCACATGCATAAAGAACTCATTCAGCATCCTCCCAAGGCAATGGATATGGAGGCACAAGGTCACCAAGTTTAAGGCGTAGAAACATATCAAATTTCCTTGATGAAGGGTGTAGGAATGATGTGGATTCAAAAGTTTACAGGTTTCTCTATGCATGTGGGGTACCATTCAATGTTCTTTGCTCACCTTATTAGCACGAAATGGTTTATGCCATAAATGATGCCCCTAAAGGATACAAGAGTCCTATGTATGACAAGGCAAGAACCGTTGGACTTGATCATGAAAAAGAAAAAAATATCACATTCTTTAAATAGAATGACAAGTTCTTGCACTAACCATGGGGTGCCCATTGTATCTGATGGATGGACAAATGTAAAAGTCAAGCCATTGATAAATTTTCTTGTTATGTTTGTTATTGTTGCCATGTTTCTTTCAACATATGATTGCTCAGACAAGTTCAAGATTGGCATCAACATTGCAGAACCATTACTTGAAACAATTGAGCGTATTGGGCCATACAATGTCATCCAAGTCATCACTTATAATTCTCCTAATTGTAAGGCAGCGGGAGAAATTATTGAGGATAAATACCCAACATATTTTGGTCTGGGTTTTTGGTTCACACAATGAACCTTTTGATGCATGATATTGTTAAGAAAAAAAATGAACAATACAAATGGATTGGTGATTTGTAGAAGAGAGGCAAAGAAATGATAAATTTTATTACAAATCATAGCAATACCCTTGGCCTTTTCCGCAGTCACTCAAGATTGGAGTTGTTGAAGATTGCGAGGACTAGATTTGATATCTATTACCTCACCTTTAGGTTCCTTTTGAAGGTAAGAGAGTCATTGGATAGCATGGTTTCAAGTCCACACTAGAAGGTATTAAAGGAAAGGGCTACAAAAGTAGCTCATAGGCAAGGTTTTGAGCAGGTGGAGGAGGCCACTCTTAATGGTATATTTTGGGCACATGTGAGGCAAGTATTGGATTTCAACAAAAACCTATTTATCACATGATTAGGTTTGCAAATACAGATAAACCAATGATTGGCGAGGTGTATGAGCAGACGGATACCATGTTGGGGAAAAATAAAAGATATTGTTCATAACAATGATGCCAACTTGTATAAACTAATTCACAATTGTGTGTGCATACGGTGGGATAAATTTAATGGTCAACTACATTCCTTGGCATATATCCTTATGCCAAAATACTACTCTACATCTTGGTTGGGCCAACCTGCACCAGGGGGTGGGTTAGGGTCAAATCCCATATAGATGAAGAGGTATCTACAGGATATTTTCAAGCATTAGAAAAGTTGATACCTAACAAGGAGGAATGTGCTAGTGTGTGTCTTCATTTAGGCAGATACTTTAGTTACACTGGTTTGTTTGGTACCTTTCATGCAATGGAAGATAGAGATAGATTTGATGCTCTCACATGGTGGGAATCATATGGTAGCCAGGGAATTTTGCCAAAATTGGCAAAAAAAGTTCTCTCACAGGTTGTAAATACTTCTTCTATAGAGAGGTGTTGGAGCACCTATAGCTTCATACGTAATGTGAAAAGAAACAAACTCAATGAAAATTGGGCAGAAAGCTTAGTTTATGTGCACTAAAACTTGAGGTTGTTGAGTCATTACTATGATCAAGCTTATGAGGATCCAACATATAAAATTTGGGACAACCACCCAGAGGATGATAATTTGGAGGATGGCACTATACATCTTGAAGAACTGGAAGCAAAACTTATGAGAGAGGAAGATGAAGCAATAACCATGCCACCTCCACCATTGAGTAGCAGTGCTTGAGTTTCGAGTCTTGTTCCTTTGTTGTCGCCACCTCCATCTACACCCTCATGTGGAGGGCATGTACCTTTTGGTTATGGTCATCAATCTGTGCAGGGGGAGACTCCTAGAAGACCACCACGACCTGCTCATACATCAAAATCTTCTCGTGGCAAGGGCCACATGAAGTAGTAGATAATAGATTTACAGTTTACTTGTCTTTTCTAGTTTCTATTAGTTTTCATAACTGTTGAGTCTTGACTCTTTCATATCATAATGATATTTTTTGTAAACAATATATGACTGTGACAATTTAAATTTGAAGTTTGAAGTTGGAAATTATAACTTGGTAATGATTCTGAATTATGAATATGATGCTTCGTGAAAGTTGTTTCATTTCATTTCATAATTCATTTTATAACATTTCATTTCATGTTAGATATTATTTCTTGTAATGGTTAAACTTAGCTTACAAGTACAACTTTGGTGATCAATGATGATAAATGTTATATATTGAATTTTCAATTTTGAAAGCTTGAAGTTGAAACTTTAAGATTGATGAATCATGATTCACGAGACTAAATATGTTGTATGTTACTAACTTGTGGACATGGTTGATGAAGATTATAACTTCTAGATGATTGATGTTATATGGTTCAATGATCAATCTATGTTTTTTTCTATTTTTTATATCTAATTCATCATTCCAAATGTTTTTGTTGACATATATGTATCAAAATATACAAAATATATATATTATATAAAAATCGCTCCGGGATTCGCTCCCAAACCGGGAGCTTTTGAAAATGTTGCTTCCGCACCAATTTTCGCTCCCGCTCCCCGCTTTCACTCCCGCTCCCAAGTAACACTGGTGAACATCAATAGAAGCACCAACCAAAAGGTGAAAAAATACCAAAATTTTGTGTGATCACAAAAAATTATTTAATGGACAATGTTTTTCATGCCATAACTTTGGTCATAAGGGTACTCAATGTGTTTCTTACAAAACTATCATGACTAGAGAAGCAAGAAAACAAAGGAGCGTGATAGGAATCAAGAAGAGCTCTTATAATAAATTTTCTCCTCTTGAAGATGAAATTGAATGTTCATTTTGCAATATCTTTGGTCATGAATAATTTGAATGCAAGAGAAAATTCCGGCCAACATATAAATATCATCCAACTCCAAGGTATGGAAAAAGAAGGAACTACAGTCAGAAAGATGTGGCATAGCTCTCTTTGCATAAGGAGAAGAAAATTACTGATACATTGATATTTGATGCTCAAAACACATGACAGGTGATAAAGCTAAACTCATTTCATACAATGCTTTATAAAAGGAAAAGAATGTATCTTTTGGAAATGACACACCGGCTGTCATTAATGATAAAGGTTTTGTTTATCTAAAAGAAAAGGTTAAAGATGGAAATTTTATGTATGTTGGTGGTTGAAAGCATAACTTATTGAGTTTTAGTCAAATGTGTGATCAAGGAAATGAAGTTGTGTTTTGATCAAAAGAATTGTGGTTCTTGAGCTTGACATGGGAATGACCATAATCAAAGGTAAAAGAACTCCAAGAAATCTATATATACTAAAAGGAGGTCAAGAACAATGTTATCTAAGAAAAACAGAAGAGAACTGGTTATGGCACAGAAGATTGGGGCATCTAATATTTTCTCAAATAAGAAAATCATGGAGGAGGTTAAAGATGGAAATGTTATGTATGTTGATGGTTTAAATCATAACTTATTAAGTGTTCGTCAAATGTGTGATCAAGGAAATGAAGTTGTGTTTTTATCATAAGAATGTGTGGTTCGTGAGCTTGACATGGGAAAGACCATAATCAAAGGTAAAAGAACTCCAAGAAATATATATATACTTAAAGGAGGTCAAGAACAATGTTATCTAAGAAAGACAGAAGAGAATTGGTTATGGCATAGAAGATTGGGGCATCTAATATTTTCTCGAATAAGAAAATCATGCAAGCTCAAGGTTGTTCGTGATCTTCTAGATATCATCATCCTAGAAGATACCATCTGCAAACCATGATAATTGAGTAATAAAACTAGAGTTCAATTCAATGCAAAGGAAGGATCAGCAAGTAAGCCTCTTGAACTCATTCATACTAATTTGTGTTGACCAATAAGGAAATGGTCACCTCATTAAGAAGAATACTACATTTTATTCATTGATGATTTTTCTAGAATGTGCTGGATTGGTTTACTAAAACATAAATATGAAGCATTTGAAAAGTTTAAAGTCTTCAAAGCTTTAGTTGAAAATCAATTAGATCTAAAAATCAAATGTCTCACATCTGATTGGGGTGGAGAATTCATATTAGATGAATTATTTGAATTTTATGAACAACATGGAATAAGGAGACAATTCTTTGCTGCCAAAACCCCTCAAAAAAATCGCATGGTGGAAAGAATGAATAGAACAATTCAACAAATGGCTTGAGCTATGCTTGATGAGTTTGGAACTCTTGATACCTTCTCGGATGAAGTTGCACATATTGCAATAAATATTCTTAACAAAGCTCATGTACATGTAAATAGTGATCAAAGTCCATATGAACTTTGGTATGGTAAGCCTCTCACTGTAAAACACTTCAAAGTTTTTGGAATAAAATGTTTCATCTAAAAGACTAATGAAAAAATTGGTAAGTTTGAACCCAGAGTAGACCAAGGAATGTTTCTTAGTTATTCATCTAGAAGTAAATGATACAAATGTTATAATGAGAGACTTCGAAAACTTGTTGAATGCATTGACGTTGTAATCGATGAAGCATGCAAAAATCCAAAACAAGAGACATCAACAAAGGAAGATGATAATAATGAAGGCAGTGAGTGCTTTCCCATATCAAATCGAAATGATATAGATGAAGAAACCAATGAAGCATCAGAAGAAGATACATCTTTCTTTCATAGACTAAATATCTCAAGCAAACTTTGAAGAAGTATGGAATGGAAGATTCCAAACCAGTATGTACTCCAATGGTAACAGGATGTAGTCTCAGCTCTAATGATGAATCTCCTACTGCGAATCAACCAAAGTACAAATCTATGATTGGAAATCTTCTTTATCTAACAAGTACCAGACCAGATATAATGCATGCGGTAGGAATTGTTGGAAGATTCCAAGCCAATCCAACAGAATCACATCTTTAGGCAGTAAAAATAATATTCAAATATATCCAAGGAACTCAAGAATTCGGTCTATGGTATCCTACAGATACAGATCTCACTCTTCATGCATATATAGATGTGGATTAGGCTGGAAATGTTGATGATTGAGAAAGCACTAGTGGATGTGCATTCTATTGAACTTTCTAACTTTACTTAGTTTAGAAACCCTTCATGCACTTTTTCTGATTTATTCCTACCTACTTGTTATTATTCTTTAACAAGTTATTTACAAAGTAAATACTGAAAATAAACACCAGTGGATGTGGATTGGGCTGGAAATGTTGATTGAAAAAGGACTAGTGGAGGTGCATCCTGTTGAAGTTTCTAACTTTACTTAGTTTCGAAACCCTTCATACACTTTTTCTGATTTACTCCTACCTACTTCTAATTATTCATTAACAAGTTACTTACAAAGTAAATACTGAAAATAAGCACCACCCCATGCTTAACATATCCATTATTTTTGGTCCAATGTCCTCGGGAAAACCCAATGTGGGAAAACTGGTGTAGCTATCTAAGGGTTTTCTTATTAAGAAATATCATAGTACAATCTGGGTGACAAAAATGACCTACCCAAAAGAGAATTTACTTAGTAGTTATACCTCACAGTTTGAGAGAAATCTCCTGGCTGAAACCTTGAAAAACCCTTTCGGAAACTCTTTAGCACAAAACTACTCTTCAACCCCAACGTCCACCCAATCTGGACTGTGTCATCCCCTCTATGTCTCATGCTGGCCTTACGTAAGCCTTTCTAGGCCTGCGTTAGCCCCAGGAGGCCCTAAGTTAGCTCTGGGAGCCTCCCCATCATCTGTTCTAAACCCTCTGGTGCTTTGTGCAGCACTTGGCTACCTCTACGTGGCCCTACGCGAGCCCTTGCTAGCTCTGTGTCACTCTCCTTAGCTGTTGTGCTGCTCTCTCAGCATAACATCTGCCTTCTTTGTTCCTTTGTACTCAGTTCCCCTCACCTACTCTCCCGATCACTAATTCTATATCTCTTAGCAAACCCCACTCTAGAGAATAGAATGACTTATCATTTGGTGTGCTCTCCAAGTGATCCTCAAGCCTCTTCTTATACTTTTCTCGTTGACATATCAACGGCTGAGATTAAGTCCTTAATCAACGACTAAGATTATATATGGCTTCATCCATGTTTTTTGGACCAGTCTAACACAGTTTTATATTAATTGACATTAATATTTTAATTTCCCTAAGTTTAGACTTAGGGACCATTAAAAATATTAATTATTTTAATATCTTCCTAATTGTTTAGAATCTGCCCAAACCCTTTCTAGGTATTAGAGATCTCATGTGCCATAACCTTTCCACCAAATTTTGTGGCTAGAGCACATCTGATGCTACCCCAAATCAACACTCCCTCTTAGCAAGGAGTGTGCTCTAGCAATACTCGTCACTAAGTATTACTCTGATCATCCGGCATCAGTCCTTGTGTTGATGTTAGGCCTGTTGCCCACCATCCTCTGCACTACTGTATCCTGTACTGCTACCCATGGTTCTGCCACTGCTACTTCTGGATCTATACGACAACTCCCTTTTCATCCTTATTGCTACCCATGGCTTTGACACTGCCACTATTGGATCTGCATTGCACCTCCTCTCATCATGATGCATCGTTCTTCCCACTGCGGCAGTGCAACTTAGTTACTGAGAAGTAAGTAACTAATCTCCCAACACGGACCTCTCTATTGGGTTAGAGACACCCGTTGATGCTGAAGCTCCTTCTGCCACTGACAAGTGCTCCCTCTTTGACCGCTGCGTGGCAACAACTCCATTCATCTTGCACTATTGCACACCTCTCTATGCCATCCTACATTGGTGCAACACTCCCATGCCTCTCACACTATTGCATCCTGCTAGCCTGGCGTTGTTCTGTGAATCCTGCACTGTAGCTCTCTCTACTGCTCCATCCCCATCCATCTCTACCCACATCAGCCAGTCCTGCTACTCCTCTTCGAGGCTCACGTAGCAAGTTCGAATCCAAGAGGCTAGGTACCTTGAGGATCCTATCCCTCATCCCATGTAGTCTGCCTAACTATAGCTCGATGTCTACCCACTTCCATTCAAGTGATGTGTGTGCACTCATGGCACAATCATCGCTTATCTCCACTTCCTTCTCTGTCATTACTAGCATTGCCTTAGTGTCAGAAGACTCTCCCTTACTATTCTTCCTTGGACACTGGGTCGCATAATGACCCAGCTCCCCATAGTGGAAGCACTTCATCTTGGAGAGATCCTTCTTCCACTTTTCTTGCTTTCCTTTAGATGTTAGGGCAACGTCTTCCTCATCCTTCTTTCTGACTCTGATCCCCTTACTGATGCTTCTTGCCTTTGTTTGCTCTCTTCTTGGCGAAGAGTTGCCCACATCACATCCCAAGTTGGAAGTGTCCCTCTACCTAGTATAGTCTAGACAAGTACGTCCCAGTCTTCTGAAATTGCATTCAAGGTTGTCCTCACCATCAATTCCTGATGCGGCATGGCTCCTATGGAATTCAACTAACCTCGGATCTCATTTAGTCCTTCGAGGAAGGTGTTAATTGGTTCTCCCTTCTTCATCTGATATGACTTCATCTGATTTTCTAGTAACATACTTCTCTGCACAAAAGTATGCTTGTACAAATTATTTAGGGCCTCCCACATCTCATTTGATGTTTCATTCTCGGTAATGTGTGGTACTACATGGTCCTTGAACCCATCAAGCATGAAGCTATTGGCGCTCGTCGTTGCCTCCTCGTACTTGTCGTTCTCAACTAGGTCGACTGGGATAGCTACTACCTTCAAGGCGAATTTCTTGACATGATTCTTGTTAAGCATTGATAAGATTATGGGTTTCTAGACTGCAAAGTTCGATGCTCCGTCCAGTTTGTCGTGGTCTCTTACCCCATGTAGTGCCAAGACGCTCCTCTACTTCCCTCCTGGAAGTTCTTTGTTCGACTCCTGTTGAGTCTCTACTTCTCATCTGGAAGTTCTCTTCTGGACTCCCTCTGAGTCTTGATTTCCCTCTTGGAAATCCATTTGCTGCTTGTCGAGATGCCCCCTACTCTGATCGTCTTGTGCAACTACAGTGCTAATCCAGGTTCCTCGGCTAGAAACCCTCGATAACAACTCCTCTGGCCCTGCTCTGTCAGGCATGATCTTTATTATTTTCGATCTGGAAGTCACTAATATGATAAAAATGGACTGCAATTGAATAATTTAAAAATGATCTAATCTATGTAGATCATATATCACAAAATCAATTGATCATATGACTGCTTTGACTACAGTACCTCACCAATGCCACACTGCAATATTTATGCAACCTTCTAGGCTCTGGCAACTACCTCTTTGTGAACTTCATCAGCCCCTCTCTACCTCACGCTAGCTCTACGACACCCCAGATGGGTCTGCATCAGCCCTGGATGCCCTGCATCAGTCCTTTGGCCCTCTGCATCAGCAATGTTGGCCTCTCTAAGGCTCTGCATAGCTCTCATCTTCTTCTGCATGTGCTCTAGCTGGCTCTGCGTCACACTTCTTGGCTTCTACACTGCTAGAAACAACTTCTGTCACCTCGGGACAATTGTTTTCTATTGCTATTACTCTACTCGACTGATGTATTTTAGTCCTCCTATGATCTACAATCATGCTCCAATACCATGTTGAAGTTTCTAACTTTACCTAGTTTAAAAACCCTTCATGCACTTTTTCTGATTTATTCCTACCTACTTGTTATTATTCCTTAACAAGTCATTTACAACGTAAATACTGAAAATAAACATTAGTGCATACCCAACATATTATAGATCAACAACTAAAAGAGACAAGAACAAGCACACCACATGACACCATTATTTTTGGACTAATGTCCCCAGAAAAACCAATGCGGGACAACTAGTGCAGCTATCTGATGGTTTTCTTATTAAACAATATCATAGTACAATCTGGGTGTCGAAACTGGCCTACCTAATAGAGAATCTCCTCAACAACTATACCTCACAGTTTGAGAGAAATCTCCTGGCTAAAACCCCAGAAAACCCTTTTGGTAGCTCTTCAGCACAAAATGCTCTACAATCCCAGTGTCTACCTAATTTGGACTGCATCAGCCCCTCTCTATCTCATGTTGGCCCTGCGTCAACCTTTCTAGGCCTGCATCAGCCCCAAGAGGCCCTGTGCTAATTCTGAGAGCCTACGCGTCATCTGCATTGGCCCCTTTAGTGTTTTGTGCAACACTTTGTTGCCTCTACATGGCCCTATGTGAGCCCTTGCTGGCTTTGTGTCACTCTCCTTGGCTGTTGCACTGCTCTCCTGGTGATCTAAGTGGATCTTCAAACATAATGGCATGGGAAACTCTCAAAATTAAAAGTGGTGGTAAGGCGATGAAATTGACATCAGATCGAAGTGCTCATCGCCCTAATTCCAATAGTGTGAACGACACTCCAATCTAAGTCCAGATGAAGGAGATAAAGGAATTCAAATTTGGGTTGACTTTCTGATGACTGGGCATGCTTAACAAAGAAACAATTTCTCCATCAGAGTTCTGCATTTTTTGGCCATTTTTCAGTATGGAGGTATAAGACTCTTTTTTTATAACTAAAGCTTATACTCTTCTTTCTCATGCCACTTAATGAATGAAGGCCTCCCCATTAATCGAGTAGGGCCGAGAGCTGTAGTCCAAGTCAGACGAACTCCATTATCAAGTCGTGTTGTCTTCTTTCATGCTTTATGTGTTTCTCCTCTTCTCTCATGTGCACATTAAGTTTTCTATGTTAAGAGACAATTTATGCATGTAATTCTTCAACACATCTATAAGAAAAAGATTTTGGATCAAGTGGTATCAGAGAAAGTATTTTTAGATGTGAATTGCATGTTTTTATGCTAACAAGAAACAGGCTCCGAATAGGCGAAGGGAAACTAAAGTCTTTCAATCCCGAAGTGGGGCATGCACATCGAAGGAGAAACATGGCAGATGAAGAGGCTCATCTTGAAGGGGAGCTCAATTTTTGCAAAACCTTCTATTCAATGGCAGAGAATGTTGGTCAGTTGCTTTCAAGGCTGGAGAAAGCAGAAGAGACAAAACCATAAGAACAAGGTTTAGCGCATGAAAATAGTGGAGAAGAACCCCCTCCTTCTCCTTCCATGAGTGAAAGTTCTTCTTCCTCTCATCACCATCATCATAGAAATTCAAGGGATGCTTTTAAGAAACCTTTATTTAAATTAGATGTCAAATTTGATCTTCCCATGTTTAACGATGAAAGTAATGTAGAAAATCTTAACAACTGGATTAGGCAGATTGAAATCTACTATAGGATTTAGCAGATCAATGAGGACGAGGCAAATATTCAACTAGCCTCTCTTCGGCTGAGTAGCACCGCTCTCGTTTGGTGGGAAAGCAAATTGCGAAGCAGTAAGATTTTGTTTAATTTTCTTTCCTCATGGTCTAATTTCATTTCTACATTAAAGGAACAATTCTATCCCTTGGGTTATAAACAAAAATCCTTAATGGATTGGCAATACTTAAGGCAAGCTCTCGTTTGGTGGGAAAGAAAATTGCGAAGCAGTAAGATTTTGTGTAATTTTCTTTCCTCATGGTATAATTTCATTTCTACATTAAAGGAACAATTCTATCCCTTGGGTTATAAACAAAAATCCTTAATGGATTGGAAATACTTAAGGCAAGGTAGAGGTAAGGATGTTCAAAGCTATACAGAGGATTTTAGAAAACAGACACTTAATTTGGGCATTGCACTAGACTCACCTGAAGTAGTAACTAAGTATATTGGATGATTACAGAGTTACCTTGTACATTCATTATTATTGTTTGAACCAACTACTATTGACTTCACCAACATGAAGGCAATCCATCTTGAGAACAGGGGAAAAAATGAAAGAGATGATCATTTCAAGAAACCACCTTTCAAACCTCCAAACGGTAAACCCAAAGTGAAAGGGAAAGGAAAGGAGAAGTTGATGGCATCAACCAAGAAATATGAAAGAGAAATACCTTATTGCAATCACTGGAAAAAGGAAGGTCATGACGATGATCATTGTTGGAAATAGTACCCGAAAAGGAGACCAAAGAAATATGGAGGAAAAGGAAAGAAGAAGACAGTGGCAACTATGCAGCAAGACCTTGGATCCAATTCCAAAGATGAAGTATTGATCTCAACAGCAGGAACGAAAGGTACTCTTACACCTCATGTTAATTCTGAATCACATGAAGGTACTATTTCAATGGATGAGTCTCTTCTTAATGAACCAAAGAGAATTGAGATTTTTCTTATTAGAGTTATCATAAATCATACAAAAGTGGAATCTCTATTTGATACTGGATCCCAAGCAAACTTAATTTCAGAGTCCTTGGTAAAGAAGCTAGGCTTGGAAACTACACCACATCCATAACCTTACCCACTTGGATGGATACCTGATAAAGCAAGGTTGAATGTAACTAAGCAATGCAAGGTTAAATTTGTGATCGCTTCTGAGTTAGTGGACGAGGTAATACTTGATCTAATACTATTGGATATTTGTGGCATGGCGTTAGGGAGTCCATTTCTATATGATAGAAAGGAAATCTTCTTCCATCATGAAAGAAAATACCAAATCACAAAAGATTGGGTAGAACGTATTGTAAGGGCTCATCAAACTAAAATCAGTGCCAGCCTTGTAAATGTAGGACAAATGAAGAGTTTGGTGAATTCCAGTAAGGGTTGCATGCTTATGATGTAAGGGGAAAAGATACAGAATTATTCGATACTTTCCAGGGTTGTGATCATGTGCATAAAAAGGAATTATGTGAATTAATTTCTAACTATGATGAGATGTTTCAGGAACCAAAGGGATTACCTCCAAAGATGGAAATCCAACATGAGATCCATCTATAGCATGACACTCCTTTACTGAATATTGGCATGTATAAGATGTCAACCATTGTGATGGAGGAGATCAAAAAGCAGGTGCAGAAACTATTGAACCAAGGGGTCATCATACTGAGTACTTCTCCATGTGTCCCATCGATTGTCTTAGTACCAAAGGAAGATGGCACATGGAGGATGTGAATGGATTATCGTGCACTAAACAAAATCATGATGAAAAATCGTTACCCTCTTCCCCGCATTGATGACTTACTATATCAGTTAAAGAATGTTATTTATTTCACCAAATTGGATTTGCGTAGTGGTTATTATCAGGTTCAAATTACAGAGTGGGATGTGTGGAAAACCACCTTCAAGAACAAACATGGGTTTTTCGAATGAATGGTGATGCCATTTGGACTTTGCAATGCTCTAGCCACTTTCATGATGGTCATGAATAATCTCTTTAGGCCTTTCATTGATGAATTTGTTATTGTATATCTTGATGATATTCTTGTCTTTAGTAAAAGTTAGAATGAACATGTATTTCATGTGAAGAAAGTGTTTGATGTATTGAAAAATGAAAAACTCTATGTAAAAACGTCAAAGGGTGATTTTTGGAAAACCTCTTTGGTTTACCTAAGTCATATTGTTGGTCATGGTCAGATAAAAATTGATCTAAAGGTGAAGCAATTTTAAATTGGCCAAAACCTACTAGTGTAACTGACGTTCGTAGCTTTTTGGGTGTGGTATAATATTGGAGGAGATTTACTGCCAATTTCTCCATTATTGCAGCACCTTTACAAGCACTGACAAGTGTAAAGAAAGTCTTTCAAAGGGGAGGAAAGTAGCAGAATTCCTTCGAAACATTAAAAGAAAAGATCAGCACTGCACCCATCTTGGCCTTAGCAGATCTCCAACAACCATTCAAGATCGAGACAGATGCCAGTGAGATGCCATGGGAGTTGTACTAATGCAGCAAAATAATTCGATATGTTACCATTCAGATAAGCTCTATCAGGCTATGATAAAATATCCCACTTATGACAAGGAATTATATGCCTTGGTCCAGAGTGTGAAAAAGTGGAAACACTACTTGATCGGTAAGGAGACCATCATTCATATGGATAATCAACCCTTGCAGTATCTTCAATCACAGACCAAGTTGCAACAATCTCGTCATTTCAGGTGGATGGGTTTTCTTCAATAGTTTCATCTGGTAATAAAGTATAAGAAGGGCACTAGCAACAAAGTGGTCGATATGCTATCTCACCCTCCTATTTCTGCTTTTGTTATTTTGCATAATGCTTCATTATCTTTTGAAAGCTATGTTGAACAATATGCTAACATTGATGACTTTAAGGATATTTATGCAAAACTAACCCATGGTTCCCAGGTTGAAAACTATCACTTGCAAGGAAAATTGTTGTATCACCATGGAAAATTGTGCATAACCATAGGAGAAAGGGTACATGTAATCTGGGAGGCCCACACCTCCCTTATGTCTCGTAATTTTGCTATTGAAAAAACTTTGTGTCATTTAAAAAGATTTTGTTTTTGGCCTCATATGAATAACATTGTGACTCGCTATGTAAAGGGATGCATGATGTGTTCTGTTTCAAATCCCTCTAATAGAAAACTCGGGCTCTACACACCACTCCCTATTCCAAGTCATCCATGGGAAAGCGTGTCAATGGATTTTGTAGGAGGTTTGACTTTGTCTAGGAAAAGTCACAACTATTTGTACATCGGCATTGACCATTTGAGTAAGATGTGTATTTTAATGCCTTGTAAAATGCAGACCACTGCAGAGCAGACTACTTATCTTTTCTTTCAGCATGTTTGGGTCCATTTTGGGTTTCCCATATTGATTATGTTAGATTGGGACTCTCACTTTCTTGGAGACTTTTGGACCAGCTTGTGGAAGATGATGGACACCAAGTTGAAAAGAAGCATGAAATTTCATCCACAGACTGACGGACAGACAGAGGTTGTCAACCGCACCGTGGTACACTTGTTGAGAGGCTATTATGGGAAACATCCTAAGTTGTGGGATTAACATCTTCCATATTTTCAACATTCCTACAACCGAGTGATTCACTCATCTACACATCGTTCACCATTTGAGACATGTTTTGGATACCTACCAAAAGACCCTTTTGATATGGTCTTTGGAAGGGAAGATGACTCCAGTGGACGTGGTCACAGGGACAAAGTGCAGCAGTTCATTCAGCGGATCTAGTTGATTCACCAAGAAGTATAGGAGCAGTTGGAGTGTGGTTCTGTATCAGCAAGGACGGGATGAAGGGAGAAGGGAAGAAGTTGCGACCAAATCGGTATGGTCCATTCACCATCTTGAAGAAGATTGGAAACAATGCCTTTCGTCTTGATTTGCCTATATACATGCAAATGTACTCCATAGTGAATGTGGAGAACTTAAAGCTGTATGAGCCACCATTGATTACGGACACCGAAGAGGTGGGCACAGTTCCTACAGTTGATGTCTTTGCACCAGAGTATCTTGATGAGTTTTAAGGGCATAATAATAACAATAGTGGGCTTCTATGGGGCACAATAGTAACAATATGGGGACTACATGGGTACAACAACATAATAAGGGGGTTTTACTAATAACAATAAGGGGATACACTAGTAGTATAAGGGCCTAACATGCCCCTCTCCTTCAAAAAGTGTTTTCCTCAATGCTTGTGTAGTTTTTGATGCTTCTGTATAAAATTCTTGTCCTCCCATGTGGAATCTTCAGTGGGTAAGTTCTTCCACTTGATGAGATACTCTGAAATTGATTGATTGCGTGGCTTTCAGGTTCTTGTTTCTGTGACTACTCCAGGTTCCAATATGATTTTTCCTTCCTCTTCAAGTTCTGGCAATATTGTTTGAATTGGGATATTTTGCAACTTTTGAATGAGTGGCCATACTTTGTCTTCCTTCTTCCATTCATCCCTTGCTTTTTTTATCCAATCTGGTTGGATAATAGAAATAGCACAAAACAATTCTTCCACATCATCATCCTTTCTTAAGAATGCATCTACAACAAAAAATTTCTTGAAGTGTCTTCCCATTGGGTAAGGTCGCCATTTCTTAAGTGCATGTAGTATTGCCAACATTTCCTTCTCATAAATAGCTTGCTTTAGATGTAGCCATAAAAATACCCAATCACCTACATCAACACATTTTTCACTGTGATGTTGATCTACCTGTTGTTTCATTCGATTTTGCACTAAAGTGGCATTATCCTTTGAAAGTTGGAGAACTTGTTGTTGATGCTCGATGTGATGTTTCACTGCTTGAGCCTTCTTCTTCTTGATATTTCCTTCTATCTTGAGAGTTTGAGGAGTGGTAATTTTTTCCAATGCTTTACAAGATATCGTTGGATTCATTTCTTGATGCTCGATGTGATCTTTCACTTCTTGAACATTTTTCTTCTTTATATGTCCTTCTATCTTGATAGTTTGAGTAGTAATTTTGGCCAATGCATTACAAGATATGGTTGGATTCATTTCTTCTTTCTCGATGTGATCTTTCACTTCTTGAACCTTTTTCTTCTTGATATGTCCTTCCATCTTGAGAGTTTGAGTGGTAATTCTTGCCAATGCTTTACAAGATATGGTTAGATTCATATCTTCTTTCTTTGGGGTTGGGTCCTAGCATATATCCTCTTCTTTTGATGTTTCTTTATCTTTTTCTTCCTCTTCATACTCTATGTAACATAGTTTCTTCTCAGCACACTTATGACCTTTAGTGCATTTTCTATCACAATTGTAACAAAGCCCTTTTTCTCTTTTTTCTTCCAATTTTTGTGGTGTAAGCCTTGTAGGTTGTGGAAGGCTAGGAGAAAAAACACTTACCTAGTTATAGTCATGACTGGTGGGATTCCTTGTTTTCATAATTTCGCTTTAAATTTTTCTTGCCAACTCGAATGCCTCCAATGAATCAGGTTCCCAAAATGGAACCTCATGTTGAACATTATCCTTTAAAAGTCCCTATGAAGACATCAATCCTTTGCTTCTTTGGAATATAATTTACCCTTCTATTCAATTTTTGAAAGTCTTCAATGTGCTCTTCCATTGAACCCTTTTGTTTGATATTTATCAATTGGCTAAAGAAGGAGTTTCTCTTTGTATCCTCATAACGTGCTATTATTTCCTCCTTGAAAATTAACCATGTGACAAGTGGTTTACGAGACCAAAGCCCTTTATACCATAAAAATTGATTTGGTTCTAAATAATTAGATGAAATACATACCTTTTGTAACAGTGGTACACCATGTAGATCAAAATATTTCTCCATCTGTAGTATCCAATTTACCAGATCCTTGCCATCAAACTTTTGCATCTCGTTTTTTCTTGATTTTAGGAGCTTGATCTTGAAACGACCGTAACTCTATAATTTTGGATCTTCTAGTTCTGAAATCGCGACCTGCGGTAGCCTTTTGCGTCCTCCTAATGCCACCAGTCTGATCCAAATTGGATTCTCCAAGGAAGAGTTATGCCAAATCTCCAGCGGTGACCTGATTATAGACTAGTTCAGTAGAGCGAACTTTTACGACATGACACATGTCACTGTTTCGACCTTTGGATCTAAAAAATGTACACAAGAAACTAAAGTTCGTCCTCCTTCTGAAAATTCTTATGAAATTTCAATCCAATGCTCAGAGAGAAATTTATGATGATTTTCCCCAGGTCACTTGTTTGGAATGTAATTCGGGGGTATGCAAAAACCATAAATTCCTCAGACTATATCTCCAAAAATATAGCGAGACAAGATCTGAAATTCGGAGTTCAGGTTTTGTTAAAATTAGAAACCAGGGCAAAACTTCATGTGGGTCATCTTATTCATGGCTGAGAATATTTTTATTAGATTCCTCTCATCGAGAGGTGTAGGATTGATATAAAGATCATCCAATTTCGATAATTATTCATGGATATATGAATTTATTTTGATTATGGAATTATTATCAAGCCGACCTACAACTCATGTAGGCTCAGAAGCCCAACAGTCGCATCTATTCAAACGCAAACGTTGTGTATAAATATAAGAGGACTTTTCCTCATTTTCACTCACTCTTCTCATCACATCTCTCTCTCTCTACTACGTAGAAATGAGTCTCTTCTCTACTGCGCAGAAATGGGTCTCTCTCTCACACATGTGAAGCTGGAAGCTGTTGAACCTGAAGTTGCAACTGCAGATCCAAAGATTGACCTGCCTGGCCTAGAATATCTACTCATCTAAATGCGTTGTAGGTTCATCTGAACCTCCTCTGAAAGCCACAAATTTTGGTGGTGGAATGAAGTCAATTCGACGAATGGTTTGCAAGATATCGACTGCCCTAGTTTGAAGCCGGAAACTATTGAAACTGAAGCTGCAACTACAGAAGTAAAGATTAACCTGCATGGCCTAGAAGATCTCCTCATCTGCACTACACTATAGGTTCATCTGAGCCTCCTCTAGAAGTCGCAACTTTTGGTGGTGGAATGAAGTCAATCTGACGGTCGGTTTGTGAGATATCGTTTGCCCTAGTTTGATAATGAAGCCGCTAATGCTTATGCTACTGATCTAGGGTTTGCTACTGCTGATGTGAATCAGATTTATTGTACTATTTCTCTCTGCTAAATTATTGAAGATAAAAGAAGATTTGATCAAAGGGTTTCTTGACACATTGTGGGGTTTGTCCCTGGCTAGCGGTCACATCTTGTGTCTCTTGTCTTGGCTTATTTTTTGTCGATCGTTTAATGTTCTATCTGCACTTCACTTTATGTGCATGTGATTGCTAATCTGTGGAATATAATAAGAAAAATAAGTAAACTATTATAAGCATAGAACGTACCATAACTTAACAGGTTTAGACCGATTTCATCTCAAATGGTTTTTTTTCTTAGCTTCTGAAACTTCGTAGAGAAATAGTTATAGCGAAAATCCCACGATGACCTGTTTGGAGCAGCGAAACCCTGTAAAACCCTAGAATCCATAGCTCTGATACCAAATCTTATGAAACCAGCTCACAGAAAGATAGAAAATATAGTTGAACGCCTTAGAATTCAGCCTCTTCGAGGGGGCAACCTCCTTTACATTACACAAATGAACAATTCTTGGATGATACAAATGAAAATACCTCCTTTCTATATATAGGAGTCTAAGGGGTCATAATATAATCAGAGCTGACATAGAAATAATAATGTAAGGGCATAATAATACGAATAGTGGGCTCCTACGGGGCACAATAGTAACAATATGGGGACTACATGGGTACAACAATATAATAAGGGGGTTTTACTAATAACAATAAGGGGTTACACTAGTAGTATAGGGGCATAACATGAGTTACTTGAAGACATCATCATTGACAGAAGAACCAAGACTCCACGACAGGGAGATGTGGAATACCTTCAAGTTGGTTTCAAGGGGATGCACCGTAGCAAGGCAAAATGGTTGGAAAAGGAAAGAGTGAGGGAATAATTCCCTCACTTTCCAATTGACTGATAAAGATTTTGGCAGTCCAAAATCTCCTCAATGGGGAGGATTGGTCCAGGTGGATCTTCAGACATAGTGGTATGGGAAAATCTCAAAATTCAAAGTGGTGGAAAGGCGATGTACTTGACATCATATCAAAGTGCTCTTCACCCTGATTCCAACGATGTGAACGTCACTCCAATCCGATTCCGGATGAAGGAGATAAAGGTAGTCAAAGTTGGGTTGACTTTCTGATGACTAGGCAAGCTTAACAAAGACACAATTTGGCCTTTTCCAGCAGACATAATCTGACCAACTCCAACTAGATTCCGAGAAAAATTGTTGCTTGTTTAAAAAGACCCCTTCGGTCCAAAATTGAAAATTCCAAAAAAAACAAAGTTTGTTATGTAAATAAAAAATAAAATTAAAAAAAAGGGGGTGGCAGGCTACCAACCATGCCACCCCACAGAGCACACAAAATATAATAAAATAATGGTGGAGGGGTGGGCCACGACCCCCGACCCCTCCCACGACACGTTACAACCGCTTTACATTAATGTAGTGGGGGGCACAGGTTGTCAACCCCGTCGCCCCTCCACATCATCCACCTAACACAACGATAGTGGAAATGCAGGGGAGTCGGCCACGAACTATGGTGAACCTACCCCACAAATTAAACTATAAAATATTGCATGGGTAAAAATGGAGGGGTGGGATTAGATCCCCCGACCCCTCCTCAACAACTCACCAATTTTAACCAACGGCCCTACAACAACCTCCTTGAATAATCCACCAACGATTTTTTATTTAAAACACAGTTTTTCAGTGCGCTCAGGCAGAGGAGGCAGTGCATTTAGTCTGAAGCAGAATTTTGCAGGAGGGGCGATATTTCACTTTGTCAGAATTTGACAAATTTAATATGGTTTCAGCACCTCTCGACACCACGAATGCAATGGTGATGTCCATTTCTCCATCAGAGTTCTGCATTTTTTGGCCATTTTTCAGTATGGAGGTATAAGACTCATTTTTTGTAACTAATGTGCGTACTCTTCTTTCTCATGCCACTTAATGAATGAAGGCCTCCCCATTGATCGAGCAAGGCCCGGAGACGTAGTCCAAGTTAGATGAACTCCATATCAAGTCTTGTTGTCTTGTTTCATGCTTTATGTGTTTCTCCTCTTCTCTCATGTGCACATTAAGTTTTCTATGTTAAGCTACAATTTATGCATGTAATTCTTTAAGACATTTATAAGCGAAAGATTTTGCATCACCCAAAACAATCTGTGCCTTCTTTGTTTTTCTGTACTCAATGCCCCTCAAATGCTCTCCCGATCACTGATTCTATCTCTATTAGCAAGCCCCACTCTATAAAATAGAATGACTCATCATCTGGTGTGCTCTCCTAGTGACCCTCAAGCCTCCTCTTATACTTTTCTTGTTGACATATCAATGGCTAAGATTAAGTCCCTAATCAAAGACTAAGATTAGATCTAGCTTGATCCATGTCTTTTGGACCATTCTAACACAGTTTTATATTAATTCACATTAATATTTTAATTTCCCTAAGTTTAGACTTAGGGACTCCATTAAAAATATTAATTATTTTAATATCTTCCTAACTATTTATAATTTTCCCAAACTCTTTCTCAGTATTGGAGATCTCATGTGCCATAACCTTTCCGCCAAATTTTGTGGCTAGAGCACATCCGATGCTACCCCAAATAAACACATTCTATATGAGATCATGATTAGTATCTTGGTTTACCAAGAAACAAAGTTTGATTTCCTTATCTATAGCTGAAGCAGAATATGTGGTTGTTGCATCTTGATGCACACAACTACTCTGGATGATGCAAACATTACAAGATATTCAAATCACATGTTCTCCACCCATCTCCATTCTATGTGATAATACAAGTGCTATTAGTATTTCAAAAAGTCCAGTCATGCACTCCAAGACCAAGCACATAGCCATTAAGTACCATTTTCTATGAGAACAAGTGCTTGAAGAAAAGGTTAAATTGGACTATGTTCTCTCCAAATAACAGGTTGTTGATATATTTACCAAAACTCTTCCCAAAGAAGCATTTGAATATCTCAGACAAAAGCTAGGAGTTTTCTTTTCCTCTTCCTACTGTTAAAATTGGTTTTCAGAGGAATGTTTCCTATACGCAGATTTCATGAAGCAGATTCACGTATATATGCAAGTTTTTGTGCGTACAATGGCATATGTGTTTTTCTAATTGAAAAATAGTCAGTCAGACTCAAAACCAAATTCTAACATGGGTGTTCAGTCTGATATTGATGGTTATAGTATGCTAATATGCTTTTCTCATTGATGTTTATTTGATTGGTGAAGAATGCATTCAATGTTTAGTTAAGGTGGTTTAGTCACAATAAGGAGTTGTACTCCTAATTGCATTAGGACTCTAGGACTATTAGTTAGTTGTTAAATGCATTTAAAGGTTTGTTTTATGGTTGGAATAGGTGTCACTCATAGCAAATTCGAATTCTCTAGATGAGGGATGAGGGAATCCATGTTGTAAATGCTATATATAAAGCAAGTGGTCGAATTAGCAAAAAGCTTGGAGACTTTTTGGCTCAGCTGTTTCTCTATGTACAAAGTGTTTATATTTTTAACCTAATGCAGAGTTTCTACTTAGACAACTCAATATTCATGAAGATTTCTTGTATGTTCTTGTTTTGATGGCATCTTCCAGTACTTACATTGCAGTGGTGTTTACTTATGATACTCAGAACTCATCAATGATGCTCTAACTTCCTTCATAGATAAACTAACTGTGTTTTACTATTTTATATTTTCATTTCTGCACTTGAACTCTATAATGCCTTGACTTCCATGCTAGGTAGAATGTTTTAGCTTCACTACTCGGGATTCAAAAAGAGTTTTTAATATCCTATTGTCTCATGGATTTCCTCTTTCACTTACTTGTAGTGGTATGAATACATGTTACTTAGAACTCATCAACGATTCTCTAACTTCCTTCATGTCTTAATAAATTGTGTTTCCTTGCATTGTATCTTTGTTTTGTTGATGTATAAAAACTCTCTATGCCCTGACTTTCATGTTAAGTTGATCTTGCTATGGTACTGAAACATACTTTGACTCCATAGCCCAATGGTAGCCAGCCTTCATCTTTCAATCTCATCTTTCGACCTATAAACATATAAAATCACAAACCATAGATTTAGCCATCTATTCCATATCTTTAATCAATATCATTAACCCTTTGAGAGAGCCCTCTCAGGTTGAGGAGGCCAAGCCTTAGCTAAAAGATTGGTTTGAAATAGTTACATTGAGATAGTCTGATCAATAGCCTATTAGGGTCCTATTTTGGTGATAATAGTCTCAGTTATTAATATCATTTGTTGTAAAGGTCATGTAAAGACCTATGGTGTAATAATATGTCTATTTCTATCATTGATACATATTTAAACATGAATGCAACAAATTACAGATATGACCATAAATAGAAATATGCAATAGAAATAATACTCATTTCATTGATGTAAAATGTTGAAATATGCTTACAAACAAAAATGGAAATAAACTAGCTTGGGCGATGGTAGCTTGTCTCTCAGAAGCGATGTGGCAGCTACATGCCTTTGAACTATCTTACAATGAGGCTCGAAGGCCTATTTATTGTCGATAAATAATGGAAAACCCTAAACATCCAATAACCTAACCCTGAGAGAGGAAGTGCCAAACTATGGCCCTGTTTTGCGTAAATTGGTACATCAACTTCCCGAGGTCGTAACTTTGGCATTGCAATCTTTGTTTTACACGCACAATACCTCGTTAGAAAGATCTATCCAAGGAAAAAACTTTGGGATGAAAAACATGAGTCGATAAATGCATATTTCTCCCAGGTTTCCCAAAAAACATCGTTTAGGGCCTAAAAATGGCTCTGGAAGTTAAGGACCCGAAAAATTGCCAAAAATAGTAAAATGTGCTACAAATAAGGAAACTGAAAAACTGAAAGAAACAACCATGGAGTGGAATAGGTGGGTGGCAACCAATATCCACCTGGATCATTCCTTCCCCCTTAAGAAGAAATGGTCCCTATTGCGTTGATTTCCTCCATGAGATGAGGAAACTTCTGCTGAACTTGGTCCTTGGTGAGCCACTTGCCCTGGTGGAGGTGGGTGGCCACCAATCCACCTAGATCGCTCCTCCCCCCTTAGGAAGCAATCATCCCCATTGCATTGATTTCCTCCATGAGATGAGGAAATTTCTACTAAACTTGGTCCTTGGTTAACCACTTGCCCTGGTGAAGGAGTTGGCTTGCTTTGACAACTTGATATAGTTGGATCCTTTATTGGCGAGTGTTATTGCTCTACGTGTCCATGATCCAATCAGTTTTGGCCTGTTCCATGCAATCTAGATTTAACTATATAGGTTTGATTTGTTTTGCAATGTCGATGTGTCTAGCAATTGCGGGATGTATGGTCAAAGTCAGTCCACATTGAACACTAGGTGCAAGCCAAGGAATGGGGTAATGTTGAGCTCAAATGCATTGTCTCCCACAACCTTGGTAATGATGTATGTACCATATTGGAGTGGTCTAAGTTTTCGATAGGCTTCGGTAAGGCGTTCCTTTTGCAAATGTAACCAGACTTTGTCACCCACCTAAAACTTGTGTGGCCCCTGCTGTTGATCATGTCGCTTCATGTATTTGGCATTTGATTTCTCCAGAATGTCCTGTTCCTGCTAGAAAATATGTTGGATGTGTTCAATGAAGTTTTTTTCCTTATCGGTTTTGGGCTAGACATGATTTGAATCTGCCTAAGTAGCTGCAAATGGCATGGCCACATCAATCAAACATAGTGGCTGGAATCCCAAGACCACCTAAAAGGGGTTGTGGCCAGTCAAGTTGTGGAGAGCCCGATTATATCTTCGTTGGACATAGGAGAAGTTCTCATCCCATTTGTGTTGATGCTTTGAGTTGTACATTCACCAATGTGTACAATCATCTTGTTGACAACCTATGTCTGGCTATCAGTTTTGGGATGGAAAGTTTTGGAATCAGTGAACTTGGTGTCTAACATCGACTAGAGACTGGACCAAAATGCACTAAGGAACTTGTTGTCCCTATTTGAGATGATAGATTGTGGGATCCCAAAGTGTACCCACACTCATTCAAAGAAGATTTTAGCAGTGGCTTTTGTTGTGATATTCTTCTTGCAGGCTGCCATAATGGCCATCTTCGAGAATTTATCAATGACCACAAAAACATAGTCAAAGAAGATTTTAGCAGTGGCTTTTGTTGTGATATTCTTCTTGCAGGCTGCCATAATGGCCATCTTCGAGAATTTATCAATGACCACAAAAACATAGTCGTTGCCATGCTTAGTAGAAGGAAGTCCCGACATGTAATCCATGGAGATGGATTCCCAAGTCGACTAGGGGTAGGCAGAAGGGTATAGAGGCCTTGCTTCTTGATTGTTGGTTTGGCAATGGTGCAGGCAGTACAAGATCTGATGTACTTTTTGACATCCTGTCGAAGATTTGGCCAATAGAAATACTTCTACAGTACTGAAGGCAATTTTATCGACCCTCAAATGTCCAGTAACCTGATTATAGTGCACTTCCCAAATCATCTTGGCATGCTCACATGAAGGAACACAAAGGTACCCAATTGGAATTGGCATAACAATGCATCTTAAAGGTGAAAATCTTGAACGTACTGACCCTCTAAGAGGATTTGGTATGTGTGGTTGAATTCTGGGTTGCTTTTGTAAAGAAGTGGCCAATCAGAAGTCTCGTTTCCACAAGATTTGAGCACGGTGGTTAACTCCAT
Organism: Pinus tabuliformis; assembly: GCA_031772625.1. NCBI lineage: Eukaryota > Viridiplantae > Streptophyta > Pinopsida > Pinales > Pinaceae > Pinus > Pinus tabuliformis. Next base: position 847,669,302 of record CM062809.1, on the reverse strand, counting down.
GATCATTGGTCGGTTGAGGAAATCTGCAAAATTATTGGTGCTTCCCTTCTTATACTCGATATTAAAAGGAAACGGTTGCAGATATGTGGATCACTTTTGATGGTGATCATTCTGCAACTTCCCTTGCGTCTGTATGAACTACAGGGGCCGGTGGTATGTGGATGATCGTTTCCTTCCCCAAAATGTAATGCTTCCATTGTCGGTAGGCCTGCACAATGGAATACATCTCTTTATCACAAGTGGGATACTTCCATACTGTGTCTCACTATGATATGCCATTGGATGCCCATGCTGAGTAGGGATTACCCCAATAGCATAGTCAGTGGCATCTGTCTCGACCTCAAATGGTTGTTGCAAGTCTAGTAATGCGAACATTAGTGCTGAGGAGAGGCGATGTTTCAACTCTATGAATGCCTTCTGTTGAGATCCAAACCAAAAGAATTTTTCTTTCACTCCTCCCTTGGTAACATGACTCAAGGGCCAAGTGATATGAGAGAATCATAACACAAACTTGCGGTAGAAATTGGAAAGACCTAGAAAGCTATGGAGCTCTGTTAGAGTGGTTGGAGCTGGCCAATCCTGAATGACTTAGATCTTGGCTAAATCCACATGCACCCCCCATTCATCAATAATTTATCCCAGATACTAAACTCGGGTCATGCCAAAAGTAAATTTCTCCAAATTTGCACATAGCTTGTGTTGTTTCAGTGTTTGGAGAACTTGTCGAATGTGATGGAGGTGCTCTTCCCAACTCTGGATGAAGATCAGGATGTCATCCAGTATACCACTACAAATAAGTTGGTGAATGGCTGCAAGATGTCATCCATCAGCCTCATGAATGTTGCAGGAGCATTCGTTAACCTAAAAGGCATAACCAACCATTCAAAAAGGCCCTCCATGGCTTTGAAGTTAGTCTTCCACAAATCATAGGGTTCGATTGGTACCTGGTGATATCCTGACTTCAATTCGATCTTGCTAAAATATTTTACCCCCTTTGGTTGGTTTAGAAGGTCATCAATTCATGGGATCAGGTACCTATTCCTGACAATGATCTTGTTCAAATCCTGATAGTCAATACAGATTCTCCAAGTCGCATCCTTCTTTTGTACCAACACGATAAGTCTTCCACAAGATGATGAGCTCGGTCAGATGTGACCTTTCTAGAGCAGTTCCTGAATCTGCCACTTGATTTTGTTGTTCTCTCAAATGGATCACCAATAGATTATTCCATTGGGTAGTGGTGCATCTGGGATCAGATCAATGGAGTTCTTGACCTGGCAGTGTAGAGGCACCCCTACGGGGGAGGTGAATATGTCCACGCACTCCTCCACGACCTTATTCATTTGTTGTTGTCGTGCAGAGGGACCTTGTCTAGAGTTTCTGGCCACTGTATTCTTCTTTCCTTGAGGGCGTGTCAACAGGAAAAAAATTCCTGGTTTTGGAAATGAGCTTACTGCATTGTCTTGCAGTAATCAAAGAGATGGCGATAAGCGGTGCTACCTCCAGTATCCTATACAACTTATTTCCCAAAGTAACAATAACAACGCGAGGCCTAGACTCATACATAACATGTCACTTCCACAAGTATGGTTGGCCAAATAACACATCATAAACATCAAGGGGAGCAACATCACACAATACCTCATTTGTGAAGGGCTTGACGTTTTATGGAAGATGACATTGTTGGCTCACGTGAAGATCCCATCCTTGGTGAAGCCACCCAATGGTGTATAGTTGTGGATGCGTTGTGGTCAGTAAGCCTAGCCGCTTCCCAACCTTTGTCAAAATGAGGTTATTTTGTCTCCCGTTGTCAACAATGAACTGTATCATGGAACCCTTTACCCACACTTGGGAGTGGAAGAGGTGCTCCTCCTCCTCTAGATCTTTAAGTTCCTCCTTCTAGATCTTTGTGGTGGAAACAGTGCCATTGGGCTCTGCATCGATAATTTTCTTCCCTTTGTCATCCCCTTTATTAGGTTTTGACTTAGATTCAGAACAACATCTGATTCTAAAGACTTTAGCTCAGCCACCAATGACTGCTTGGCCCAACACTCACTTGTGTTGTGAGTGGAGCTCTTATGGAACTCACACCACTTTCCCGTGTCCTTCAGCTTTGTAGTGTTTTTATTTACTTGTGGCTTTGGTGGGTTGTCTTGTGCCACCCGCCTTGGATTTTTCCTTTGCTCAGTGGTTTGGGGGCACCTTTCCCTTGCTTCAAATTCATAGATCCAAAGTCTCTCTTCTTCTGTTTAAACTTTTGCTCGATCTTGGCAGTGTATCTATATGTTGTTTCAAGCGAGGAGATGTCCAGGAACTCCATCTCATCATGGATGTACCTATGTAGGTAGCTATGGTATTTGAGTACCAAATGCAGCTCAGAATCCTTCATACCCAACTTTGTGTGAAGGGTATGAAAAATATTGGTAAACTTGGCACGTCTTGGTCCCTTCCCCGTCGTAGTGTGGTCCACTTTATGTATTTATCCTCATAACTTTAGATAAGGTAGTACTGCCACTTGATGGCTTTCCAGAACGAATTCCAAGTGGGTGCGGCTGAAAGAAGCGATGTCGTACTTTCATCCTTCTGCTCGATGTAGGTTTCCCACCAGTCCTTGACATGGGGTGCAACATTGAGAAGAGTGAAAGTAATATTTTCCTGGCTGGAAAAATCATGGACAAAAAGATACCCTTCTAGCAGATTTAACCATTTATCTACATCATTTGCACCTATCTAACCCTCAAATATGGGAATGTCAAAGTTATCGTGTAACTTAAAGGGTGTGGTGCTTCCATAGTAGTTTCTAGAAGTAGATGTGTCGCCCCTGGGTAAGCACTGAAGGATCTGGGCAAAGTTGTCCATCATTGCATTCCTTTACTATTTGAGGGCCCCTTCGAGCAAGATTTTGATAGGATATCCTGCTCGTTTGTATTTCTTTTCATCTTCCATGGGAGGTCGTCAAGATTTGTGAGGTTGGTCTTGCAGAGGTTCGACCAGTTCAAGCCCTAACTCCTTATAGCCCAACCTCAATGGGGACATGCAAAGAAAAATAGAGAAAGAGTAGATCGATCTGATACCACTGATACGGATTTAAAAAAGAATGCAAAAAATTATGGATATGACCATAAATACAGAGATGAAATAGAAATAATACTTCATTTCATTGATGTAAAATGTTGAAATACGCTTACAAACAAAAATGGAGATAAACTAGCTCGGGCGATGGTAGCTTATCTTTGAGAAGAGATGTGGTGGCTACATGCCTATGAACTATCTTACAATGAGGCTCAAAGGCCTATTTATTGTTGAGAAACAATGGAAAAGCCTAAACATCCAAAAACCTAACCCTAGGAGATGAAGCACCAAACTATGGGCCCTGTTTTGGGTAAATTGGTACATCAACTTCCTGGGGTCATAACGTTGGCATACGATCTTCATTTGATGTGCAAAATACATCCTTAGAAAGATATATTCGATAACTACAACTTTTGATCATGCAACATTAGTCCATGGGCACATTTTGCTCCCAGTTTTCCCAAAAAAACATCGTTTAGGGCCTCAAAATGGCTCCGAAAGTTGAGGACCCGAAAAACTGCCAAAAATAGTAAATTGTGCTACAAATAAGGAAACTAAAAAAATGAAAGAAACAATGGTGGAGGTCCAAGTGGAATAGGCGGGTGGCCACCAATATCCACCTGAATTAATCATAGTCTATTATGAATGAGTCTTTTTGGACATATGATGTAATTTGTACCCCCACTATGCATGGGAAGGATGATGTAATAATTGCATTTTTCATTCATGTATGAACATTTGGTATATTCCCGCTTGGTTGTGTAATTGATGTATGTATGAGTCATTGGTGATAGGAAGTTCATAATCACATAGTGGAGTTATAGAGTCATGTTATTCTTTTGAAAAATATTTTTGCAGACTTTGCATGTGCTCAGGGGGAGCATGGACAATATAGTGCATCTCTGCATGTACAAAAAGGGAGAATATTTTGGTTCACCCTTTGCCCTTGATGTCAAAGGGTGATAGTACCTTGGTGTTGCTTGATAAATCTAACAGGTTGTACAGCTTGAAGTGATCAACACCAATATGGTTGCCATCAAGTCCAAAGGAGGAGATTGTTGGAATTATGATAGTCCAAAGGGGGAGAGTGTTTCCATTATGATACATTTGGTGTCCTTGATGGCATCCCACACACAGGTAATTGATAAAGGGAGACTCCCATTGTAAAGGTGATAGAGTAATGGTACAGAAGAACAGGATCATGGGACAAAATATTTCATATCAGAAACAAGCAATTGAAGAAAAAGAATGATTTAAGTTGTATTAAGTTGTATACGTTGTTTCACCTTATCCAAGTCTCGTATACAAGCAAGTTCACGGAACAAAATAAGAATATACGTATGCATGCACTTTCACAAAAGGAAAATTGTGTATGGGATGGAAAATTAAGGTTAAGGAATACAAAGGGTCAATACAATGGTATTAGCTCGTAATATTGAGCGGAGTCACGGTTACTTGATCCTGTCTAAGAATACCACAAGTTCTAAGTGTTGTTTTGGTCTGAGGTATTGAGAAAGGCTCTAAGTGTATAAGGAGGAGAAGATCAAAGGAATTAGTGTGCAAGTGAAAGGGTTTTTCATGAATACTCCTATCTGAAGTATATTTTGTGTTCTAAGGGTTATGGTTATGAAATAGATCTGAAATATCTTGTGCACCCTTCAATACAATGTTGGATCAGGATCATGAGACATGAAATGACTTATCATTGTATGATCTGGTAATGGATAGTCTAGATCAGATTACTAACACAGTTTTTATCCTTTCTATGCTATTATCTAGGTATATCTAAAGTTTGGAATAGTTGTGAAGATATAAGTTATTATTTGCATATCTATATGTTGCTTCACCTTGGTAAAGGCGTGTATACATGTTGGTTCAGCACTTCCAAGTAGTGTATGTAGAAGAAGAGCTTGTTGTTCAGAGATGATTGATCTATCTTATCAGTACTATTTTTTTACTGTTTTTTGTCAATGATGTATTCGTTAGATCTGAAATTAAAAATGATTGTATAAGGAGATTGATTTTGGTTGATTAATTGATTGAGTAAGAAGGATAATCTTTGTTGCTATCTATTTAGAACTCTATAATATGAAAGTATATCTTCATAATGTCATATGTTGGTACAAATTTTGGTTCAGAGGTTTTATGATTCAGTATCTTTAGAGGTATATGCAGCTTGGGTTATATAAAGTAGCATATACATGCACATTGGATTCATTGAAGTAGCGTATACATTTTGACATATGATTTTTGAGGTCGCAGATGGTTCTGGTTGTTGATGCAGTGTTTTGGGTTCAGCTCTATGTTTTGGTGACAGTGATCTGATTATTCAGATTGACTGATTGTTGATAGATGCAATTGTATTTGATGGTTGTATTACAGTGGTGATTGATTTTGAGTTTCAATGTTATTGATGGGTCCAGTATGAAAATTTGGTGAAACGTGGCCTAGATATTGTGTTATTGTGTACCATGAGTATCCAGTCTGAAAATTTATGAAATGTGGTCCCTGGAGGAAGAGTGAAGGCAGTAGCCTTCTGTAGGTCGGCGCCCATGTATTGGTAAACATATAAGCCAGTACAAGAGCTAGGGGTTGGAGCTCCCTTCCAGTAGAAGCTAGAAAACGAGTGAAGGTTGTAGCCTTCAGTGGATAGATGCCTGTGTATTGGAAAAGGTTTGCACGAGTACAAAACTTGTAAACACCTTTTATAATAAGAATATTGAAGACTGAGATGACTACAATGGTGATTTTTTCCCTCATTGGGTTTCCACCTAAAAAATCTTGGTGTTCATGTGTGCTTCTTATGTGTGTTGATTTATTTTTTTCTTATTGCATCTATTTATTGTTTATTAAATGCATCTCACTTTGATTTAAGACAATGAATTAGTTGTTTATCAAATTTTATTATCTATTCTTTAAAGGCATGGACATACGCTGGTTGGTTTTGTAAAATAACTTATACGGTTTGAAAATGAAAATCATTATTATGAAAGTTTAAATATTGATTCACCCCCCCTACCCCCCCACGTTCCCCCCCCCCCCCACCCCCCCACGTGACCCCCCCCCCATATTTTTCCCAACATCTTCGACCTAGGTTCTGAACCCAATCGCATGAAACTACCATCATGTGTCATCATGCCACCAGCCTTGTGTGCCTCCACCTTTCAAAGATTATCAACCAACAAAGTCTCCAGTGGATTTATTAGCCCTGTAAGGCACAACCATTACTATGTCATTATTAGTTAGTAAGACCCTTGGATTTGGGTGCTGAAGGCTATACTCTCTTCACCCACAAATTATTCAAATATCTGGCAAGCAACACATTATTTCATGTAGAAGGACTTGTAGATCAGCATCTCAACTTCTCCAGGGATTTAGACACAGATATTCTCAATTCAAAAATGGAGAGAGAGAGATAGTTAATAATATGGGTGGTTTATTACCTATGTTACCTTTTAAGGAATAAGAGTGCACTTCCTAACAACGTAGTGGAATCTTCCACTTAGGTTCTCAGCCTAATCCCATGCAACTACCATCAGGTATCATTGTACCACTAACCCTGTGTGCTTCCACCTTTCAAAGGTTATCAACCAACAAAGTCTCTAGTGGAGTTATCAGCCCTGTAAGGAACAACCATTACTTTATGATTATTCTTCAATAAGACCCCTGGATTTTTCAACTAGATATCATCAAAGCTTCTCTCCTCTCTGAATATTTTCAGTCATCGTATCTTCTCTACCATCTCAGTAATTTAGTTTTACCACTCAAGAGCCTCACAACTTCCCTAAATTTTCCTTTGTTCCCTTCCTTTATCGAGTTGTAGATTCTTTTCCATGAACCTTTCAATTTATTCTCCTCATTTCCATAGGAACTTCTCAGCCTCCCTTCTTCTTCTTGTTTCCACAGGAGCCTATCAACCTCCTCTTTTTCTCTATGTGCATCCACCCCCTCCTCAGTGTGGGGGATCGTTTTCATAGTGATAATACCCCACAGGGGATTCACTCATGAAACTCTAATATATCACGTGTGTTCATGGCATAATGAACAATACCCCTAATTTAACTACATATTGGAAAATACATATAAAAATCACATTATTTAACCCCCTACCAATACGAACCAAATACACCTTCCCAATTAAAAAAAATATTTTCACTAGACGTTGTAGGTATCCATTTTTTCATTAACATTTTTTATACCCATTTATATTTTGCATTAACTTTGAGATCCTATTTTTATACCTACCATTATAAAAGCCCTTTACCCTCTAATATATGCTCAATATATTATTCCATTTTCCCTCTATATATATCCCCCAATATGAACACATGTGGTATGGTATTGCTCCCCTAGTGAAGTCCGCATAGAAGACCCCCTACCCTTGTTCTTTTCTCTAGTATTCTTCTTGTGTGGTTTATATAGTCTAACTGCCTTGGGCAGTGTGGCCCATCTTCTTCATTAAATTTATGTCCCTTTCTTGCTTGTAGTCGTGTCCAAAAGACACATGGGCATGTCCCTCATTTTTCCAAATGAATTTAGTGACACAGTCATCTCCATTAACTCCACTCAGTTAGCCCATGACTGATATTTAAAAAATCAACTCCTCAAGTAATGGAATTTGTGTCCCTCTCTCAACCATTTTTAATTTTTATAATTACATAATTACAAGGGAATTATTTATAATGCTTACAAGGGGAATTAACCCAAAGGAGATGTCACACCCTCTTTCTATGGTTTGCCACAATGCACCTTCTAGAGGCTTCTAGAATTTAAACCTGATTTGGGGTGTTTATGTCCCTACATCATCAACCATCGCATGTAGATGAAGGTTGAAGGAAAAAGCTATTCATCTTTTAGTTAGACCTATATATAGGCAACCTTTATTATCAAGTTTGAAATTTATTGTCCATATTTATTTCAAATGACAATGGGAAAATGTAATACTGGTTTTTATAAAAATATAATGGGGCCCCTAACAATGTGAGAGGGTCTAAAGCTAGCATATGAATAATTTCTCTATACAGTTAGAAATGTGTCTACCAAACCAATAAATAAATAAAATGTAATAATAACATTAAAACTTACCAAACATATAGTCACCGTATTCAAAATATTGATTACACTAAGAGCCTATGTCTTTCATTATAGAAGGAAAGAAAGAATGTGGAATTTGAGATCAAGAAAACGCAACTTAACTCCAACTATCCATTTGGATCTAAGAGTATGGCCTTGGTTATGAATTGTTGATTTTGAGCAAGGTGGTTTTTTAAAACCTCTTCTTAAAAGCACTAAGAATTAATGTTTGGGAACCTTAAATTTTTGTAGCTCATGTGATTTAAAAAAACCTAAAATAATTTTAAGGGTGGTGTTTGGAAAGATACCCTTAAAAGCCATGAAATTTGAAGTTTTGGTGGTGTTTTTACCAACAATGCCTTTAAATTTTCAGTTTTCATGGGTTATGATTTTATAAAATTGCTTTGAAAGTGAAAAACACTTTTAAAAATATTTCCATAACCACCCCTAAAATCAAAATGTTTGGATAAATTATTCAAAACACACCACTTTTAACTTTTCCTAGAATTGACTCTCATTTTGGCAGAGTATTCTCTTACCTTTCATATCAAATTATCAAAATTGTCTTCCCTTGTCATGCCTTAGTTGCATTAATCCTTGAGTTATTTTGATGAAATGAAATCCTTTTGTGAAATTTGATTAATCCTTGAGTTATTGTTGATGAAATGATAACTTTCTGTGAAATTTGATTATCTAATAACATTAATTTGACATTTGAATTATAATTTTACAAAATTTGCATTAAATAACTTCCATGTATATAGAAGAGGGAGATTCGTGATAAAGTGAAATTTTTATAGTTGTGTTCAAGCTCATGCCTTTCGATATGTTATAATATAATGCAATTGGGTAGTGCTATAAGAATATTTATAATAAACCTGAGACATCTTTTAATGTTTTTTGGAATATCTTTGCATAATAAACCTTAGAAATGTTTTAACCATGTTTTAATATTGTTGGAATATTTTTGAATGGATTATAATTTTTTAATACAACTAATTATAAGTAAAATAATCAATTGGATTATTGAATCAATAAGTTGGTTGGAAAGAAAAAAATGGTTGATAAAAATTTGTGATCACTTATTTTATATATATGAATGAATGAAGTTCAATAGTGTATGTTTTCTTGGTTTAGTCCAATGGAAACAAATATTAATGTTGAAAGGATTAGAGTATTTGAATATTTTTCATTTTTTTTGGTTTAGTTAAATTGAATCCAATCTTAGTTGATTGTGAGAGAAGGGATATCTCTCTTATTTTGTTTGCACACAAATATATGGGATATGTGGGTTCCACACATTTGAAATGCCTTGGATACAAACCTCATTAAGATATATAAATGACACATATCAAACATGAAACACATATATCTCTCTTGCATTTGGAACATTAATGCTAAAGAAAATGCACTAAAGCACATTTTAAGGGTTATTGTTAGAAAAGTGTGGTTAAGCTCAAAAATAAAATTCTCTATTTAGAGGAAAGTATTATGTGGAACTCAAATTGTTTTTATATATTTGTTAATTTATATTTATGTATATATTTCATTTTTCTCTCTCTTGCATGAGTGACTTCCATGTATTCTGCCTCTATAGTTGAAAATTCCACTACAGATTATTTCTTACTCATCTAGCTAACTACACCTCCAAATAGGTTAAACACATAACCACTTATAGATCTTATCTAATCCAAATCTCTGGCCCAGTCTGCATCAACAAAGCCACATATATCTAAAACTATGTCCAATCCTGGTCTTCCTTGATAACACAAACCATAATCACTAGTGCCACACAAATACTTGAAAACTTGCTTCATTGTTGTCCAATGCTCCTTTCCTGGTTTTGACATAAACTTGCTCAACACTCCCACTACATGTGAAATGTCTGTTCTAGTACAAACCATTGCATACACTAGGCTACCAACTGCACTTGCATATGGGACATGGGACATGTCCTCTTCCTCTTCTTATGTCTTGGGACACTATTCAATAGATAACTTCACACCTACATGAATAGGAGCCTTCACCAGCTTACTATCCTACATATTAAACCTTTGCAGTATTGTCTTGACATACTTCCTCTGGTTTAACCAGAGCTTCCTCTTTACTCGATCTCTTTTTATTTCTATGCCCAAAATATAGTTTTCAACACCAAGATCTTTCATGTCAAATTTGGGGGACAATTAGGTCTTCAAATCATAGATAATTTCTTTGTCATTTCCAACCAGCAACATATCATCCACATACAAGACCAGATAAATAACATGGTCACCAATTAATTTAAAATACACACAGTGATCTTCTTTGCTTCTTGTGAAACCAAGTCCTTGTATAAATGTATCAAATTTCTGATACCACATCCTTGGTGACTATTTTAACCCATATAAATACATCTTTAACTTGCATACCAGTTCTTTCTTACCCTTCACCGCAAAACCTTCAGGTTGCTTCATGTCGTTCTCCTCTTCCAAATCCCCGTGAAGAAATGTTGTCTTCACATTCATCTGTTCTACCTCAAAATCAAAAGCAGCAACAACAGATAAAAATAATCTAATAGAAGCTACCTTGGCAACAGGAGAAAAAATATCACCAAAATTAATTCCTGGCACTTGGGAATAACCTTTTGCTACCAACCGAGCTTTGTATTTCTCCACCTTTCCTTCTTCATTTGTCTTCTTCTTGAACACCGATTTGTTGCCAATGGGTTTCCGTCCAGTGGGCAACTCCACTGGATCCCAAGCCTAATTTTTGTGCAAAGATGCCATTTCATCAACCATGGCCTCTTTCTAGTGTTTTCCATCCTCTGAATCTAATGCTTTCTTCACAAATAAAAATAATATAATAGAAGCTACCTTGGCAACAAGAGAAAAAATATCACCAAAATTAATTCCTGGCACCTGGCAATAACCTTTTGCTACCAACCGGGCTTTGTATTTCTCCACCTTTCCTTCTTCATTTGTCTTCTTCTTGAACACCCATTTGTTGCCAATGGGTTTCCATCCAATGGGAAACTCCACTAGATCCCAAGCCTAATTTTTGTGCAAAGATGCCATTTCATCAACCATGGCCTCTTTCCAGTGTTTTCCATCCTCTGAATCTACTACTTTCTTCACAGTTCTGGGATCATAATCAGTAATAGATAAAGAAAAATTTGAACAGAAAGTAGATGCACTATATCTTTCCTTCTTTCTTGACCTAATATTCTAACACCCAGAGACTGTATCTCTTCATCTTCAGATTCCTCCTCTATTGTAGAGTCTGATTCTTCCCCCTTAAGCTCAAACTCTATCTTCTCAGGTTCCTTTGGTTGGACTTCATGTTTAATAACATCTTTCACCTCTTTGAACACCACATCTCGGTTGTACACAACCTTCCTTGTCACTGGGTTCCAAAGCTTATAACCCTTTTTTTATCACCTCGATTGAACCTCAGGCTGAAGGAAGGCAATGTTAGGGTAACCACAAACCACGCTTATCCAAGTAGCTAGCCCTACTAGACCAGGAGAGGGCTCTCTCTCTAACGATCTCAGCCAAGATGACTGGATCAGGAAAAGGATTTTAGGATAGGTATAGTAGCACAAAGTTTTGATTGGATTTTGAAGGGGTTTTGCTCGATCAGGAGGAGTTGGACATTTTAGGGCTATGGAATTAGGTTAAAATTGTAGGGTATTCAATGGGCCAAGGCAAGCATAAGTTTTAGCACTCTAGGGCTTGATAGGTGAGATGTTTTAAGACTGGTGAGAGGCTAGGAAGAGCATGTGATTACCATGGATCCTTCCCAAACTGTAGAAAACATATAATGGTGAATATTTCCCCAAAGCAGAGCAGTGATATAATGAATTATGCCTATCAACTTGAAAACATTCACTTAGAAGCAATCAAATGATTAATGAAATACACAATTAAGACTGGTGAGAGTCTAGGAAGATCATGTGATTACCATGGATCCTTCCCAAACTGTAGAAAACATTTAATGGTGAATATTTCCCCAAAGCAGAGCAGTGATGTAATGAATTCTGCCTATCAACTTGAGAACATTCACTTAGAAGCAATGAAATGATTAACAAAGTACATAACACATACTAACATATGATCACAAGAGAAGAAACTGTACTAAAACTCTATACCACATGGATCCCAAAAAATAGTTGCAATTCTTATTAATCTCCTGCTAAACTGCTACAAAATGAGGTACAATCAAGGCATAAGCATCCAGCTGAGTCCAACCCCTTACAATGAGAAAGAAGAAGAAGATATAGGCATTGTTTCAACCTCCTCCCATCCTCAGGGATCGAATCCATAATATGAGGAGCTAATCTAACCAATACTAAACAAGAAACAGGAATATAGTCATCTTAACAACTTGCCTCTAAAAGTGAAAAATTGATTCATTTGAGCTCAAATTGGCTTTCAATCTACGGAATCTACCCTCTACTACTAATTATCCATCATATTTACAAGCCAAGTCATCATTTACCATAGTAAAACATCCTCCATGAGAGAAAATCCATGAACACAGTCAAAACACAAAAAAATAGCTATTGTGTGCAAAATTTATCCTACGTGCAACACCACTTTTAGGTCCCTTTTGGAGGCCTTCTCGGCATCCAAATTGAGCTCATGATAGCTCATTGGAAATTTCTTCAAGTCTACTTTCTAAAAAACCTAGCATTTCTTCATTTGAAGCTCATTTGACCCCTCAAACATTGATTCTCCCAAGACTTCTTCTGTGTGTCCAAAAAGTGGTAGAAAGGTCATTTTTAGGGTGTTTTTTGACCTTTTCGTGGACCAGTTCTACCCCAAAAAATTAGAAAATCCATAGGGTGCATATACTCATCGCTCTAAATCCAAAAATGCAAGCCATTTTTCCATTGGATGCACCTAGGAGTTGAGCCAAATTTTTTGTGTGCAATTTCCAAAATTTGCAAAAAGCAAAACATCCTCCAAACCTCACCAAAATTGGTGAGCAGAACCATCATCAATCATCTCGATGAGCCAATGAAGCTTCAACAATCAACCTAAGTCTATCCTCCTCTTTTTTTCCTTTTAGAGCCCACCTTAGCCTAGCTTTCATCTTTTTGACCCTCATGTTGCAAATTTTGTTTCGGGTCCTGTAGTGGTAGGCCATGTGCCTGATGATTTGGTTGTCCCTATTAGCCTTCTGCAACAGCTTCTCTAGGTGCAAATTGACTCTCTCAAGCCAAGTCTCTCTATCATCCTTAATTTTCTTTCTCAATAGGAGACAAAGTGACGAGTGCCTCGTCATTTTGTCGTTTTACCTTAAGAAGTTATAGCTCCATGAAGACCTACGTGTCACTCAACTGCTTGTTCTCTTGTTCCAAATATGTGGTGACATACTTGGCTCTCTCCAAATTCTCCATCAATGCTTGGACTTGAGCCTCGTTTTCCTATATGATGATGTCCTTTATTGTTTCTTCATCCTGAGCCTCTAAGTCAACTGTTTGAGTATAATGCTACTCAAACTCATGGTGCTCTGTCAAATCAAAGTCTCTCTCTTCCTCCTCATCATCAAAAAATTTCCTCTGGCATCCTTCCTTCCCCTTTGTGTAGCTGCTGCACCTATACCTGTTGTGTTGATGAAGAAGGAAAAGCCCCTTCCACATCCTGTGGAGCTAGCATTTACCTATGATTTGATGAAGAAGGCAAGGTCCTTTCCACATCTTGTGGAGAAAATACTTGCCTATCAACCGCAAACAATCTCCTTGTGACCCTCTCATATGTCATGTAGGTCCCGGGCACCTCAGTAGCTCTGGCCTCTTTGGCCTTCTCATCTGTCTTCACCTGAGCACTACTAGATGGCCCCCCTGATTCTTGAGACACTGGTGGAGGAATTTGAGGACCCCTGAAGATGTCATGACAAATAAATGTCTCCCAAGAGATGTTTAGGAGGCTAAGATGATGAAGCACAATCATATTGATCATCAAATAATGATAGAGACTTCTCATCTGCTGAAGGTATGGCTTTTTCTACAAAAAATGGGCCATCTTGTCAATATTCCTAAACAAGAAATAAGGGAGGTTTTACATCCTCATCCTAGTAAAATGCATGAGAAGCTTGATGTGATAGGTGTACAACCTGGAAAAATATGCCCTCACAAGTGAAATATTTCATGATGATTTTCATCATGGGGGCATACTTGTCCTCAAGGAATCTAAAAGGAAAAAGTCTTTTCGCCTCATTTTTGTACCTAGGTTTGATACAAGGCTCATAATAATGTTCATCTGGGTCTTGTACCTTGTACCATTTCTCCCCTACATCCGGAATCTTGGTTGCATATGCAATAATGGAGGGTTAGACTGTGAATGTCACATTAGCAAGAGTCACCCTATTGTCCCAAAGATTGGCTACAAAGAGCCTGGTGAGCTCAGGATGGTTTTGAACTCTCTCTACCTACTCACAGAACTCATAGCACCCTAGATGTCTGAAACAAGTGATAGCTAACTAAGAGGCCTACAATTCTTTGAGGTTTGATGGCTCCTCCCTAATAATTTTTCCTCCCTTGTGTGGTTTTCTCTGATGCCAAGGTCTATCTATCAAACAATCATTGCATGTGTTTTCCTCCTCATAGTCTTGGTCTTCTCTGTCGATGTTTGCAAGGTTTGAGGCTATACACTCCAAGAAAAGGGATAAAGGGAATGAGTAAGAGTGATTTAGGAGTGAGGGGATGGGAGATGACCTTATGAGGTATTTTGGTAGACTAGAAAATGAAGGGAAGGATATGAATTATGAAAGTGAGGGAGAGGGGTTTGGGCCCTTTTTGAAATATAACTTGTGGGATAAAGGATGAGGGGGTATAGATGTTATGGAGTGATGTATGGAAGGGGTTTAGGGTTTAGTGATAAGTGGTGGGAAAAATAGAGGGGATTAGGGTTTCTAGAATGTCATGGAGGGAGAAACTAGGGTTTCATATTTGGCATGGTAAATTCCTTCAAACCCTGCAATTGCAACTTTAATGATGAGGTAGAGGGAGTGCACTTACTTGTTTGAGAGATGAGAGGGTTGTTTGGAAGTTTTTATGAAGTTCGTAGGCTTTTTGGTCTTTCTACTCGATGCGTAGTGCTAACCACAGACAAACAGTGCCACCTCTCAATGTGTAGTGCAGTGTAATTTTGCACTACTGAAACCTCCCAACACGCAGTGCCCAGCTCAAATGTGCAACACCACCTCTTGAAAGCGAAACGCCACTTCAAGCCAATTTTTTACTGCCTTCCTGGTCTCCAAATTAGGTGTGGGATATCTTGTTGGAAATATTGTCCTATCTACTTTCTAGAACATTTTGAATTTTTTAATTTCGAGCTCATTTTCCCTGTCAAAAGCTCAATCTCCCAAGACTGGTCAAAGTGTGCAGAATGAGACTCCCAAAATGCAAAGTTTTGTTGCAGTCAACGTTTGGAGATCTTTCTCAAATCAAAACTGATCCCATGATAGCTCATTGGAAATATCTCTACGCCTAATTATCATTTGACTCATCGAGAATGTTTTTTGGACATTCCATCTAAGCGAAATCTTGATTTTTCCAAGGTCACTCTATAAGTGGCATGAACTCTCCCAAGGCAAATGATGTTTTTGACATTTCTCCCAAACCATGAGACCTGTGTGAAACCAGGAGTTTTTTCTTCTTAGGTCTATGGTGGACAAAAACCTCTCTTACTTTTTTCAAAACCATCTTTTCTTGCTCAGAAACAACATTTGAATAAAACCTATCCCGATGTGTGGAACATGGGATTTGTAGAAATGAAGGGAAATGAAGGGGATGAGGGGCTTCTAATTTCTTGAGAAAAATTTTGGAAGTAGGGAGGGATGTTAGGATGTAGGGGAAAGTGGAATTTCAGGGATTGAGTGAGGGAAAGGGGTCCAAAAGGGCAAAACACAGGCCTAACCTGGAAAAGTGCCAAATTGTAGCATTAGGCTAGGGTTTGTGGGAAAATGATGAATTTGAGGGATATCAGTGATGGGAAGTGTTTAAGAAGGTATATTAAGGATAAGGGAAGGTGTGTGAGCATCAGGATACAATTTTTGTTGATGATTTGACCATCCAAGAAAAATTACCTTCAAAACCTTAGGAGAGGGAAATGAGCCTTACTTAAGCACAACTGAAGCACAAACAAGGTGTAAAATGAACCATTGGAGGATGAAATAATGATGACAACTCTTTGAATGATGGTACACTTAGACGAATGGTGACATGAACCAATACTTGGAAGAATTTGGAAGAGTGAAAACAAATCCTAGACCTAATACCCAGTGACCAAATTTTTACTTGAAGACTCACTGAAATGAAAAAAATTGAATTTGACACCCTAATAATGCTTTATAAGAGCATATTTGATCATTGATGGCAATATGAAAATACTGACTCTAACATTGGCTCCATTGGGGATGCTAGCTCCTTAGAGGTGTCAAGAACACTGTAGACCAAGTAGCCTTATCCATTGGGCATGGAGTAAAAAAAAACTGAATCTAAAATACATGACTGAATACTGATGACTCAAAGACACAAATTGACTCAAAACTGACTTGAAATGGACTGAAAAATGACTCAAGACTTACTCAGTTGAAACAAGTATTTACAAAACTTATTAATGGCAGCAGACCATCGAGATTTGAGGGCTTCAAATATTGATGACAACCACCTGCCTACTAAAGAAATATGTACAATCATGTGAACTGAACCTTCCAATGTAACCAATCCAGCAGATGGCTATTCACTGAAATTCTACTCTCACTTTCCTCAAGCAGGCAGAACAATGTACATGTAGGCAACTCACAATAAAAACTGAAACCAAGGCTTATGCTAATGAACTAGGCAACATTCATCTTCTCTAATGTTTGCAAAAGAATGCCGAAGGGATCTTGAAAAACCTAAAGCACTAGCTTGTCTTGAGATCTAGCAGCAAAAATACAAGTACTCCCTTCATTCTGATCTAAAAGAACAATTGGTTTTTGATTGATAGGAAGGCATAAAGAAGTATAAGCTTCTACTATCCGAGTGTTGGCTGTAAATTCCTTGAGGATGATAAATTTTGACTCGATTTGTGGCATATTGTCTCTCTCAGGCTCATATTCCTCAATTTCATAGTCTAAGTCATTCTTAAACAGAAAAAATTCTTTAATATTATCAAACATGACATCCCTGTCATCTTCGTGAGAGAAAACACTATTTTTTCATTGATCTATAAATCTGATTTCAAGATTGTCCTCATTTTCAAAAGTTGAAGAAGCTTCACTAACACCTTCTTGACTATGTGAGCACTGCAAACCTGCATTAGCTTGGGCTATAACATGACCTTTCAGGAGTTGATCTATCTCATCTTCAGATAGAGGAGATAATACTTTTCTTTTCTTTTGCTAAAATAATAATTGTCTTCTTGAAATAACAATTCAAAACATGAAATATGAGAAGAAAAATCTGAATGATAGTCCTCAATTCCCTAGTCTTCTGAAATTTGAATACATTGTTGATTATCTTCATATGACATGGCAACTATATTGTCGTGTTTCTTATTGCACTCATCAGTCATATGAGAGAAAACTTCTGATAGTTCTTGAAACTCAAAGCTAACACTTCTATCATTTACCACTGAGTTATCCAAAGAAGATTTTTCACTTACTTAAACAAAGATCTCATCTTGTTTTTCATAAAATGACTAGATTACCTCCTCGTGAAGGATTTGTTCTAATGAAATGAGAACACTTGGGTCAATAGCTTTGTTTTCTTCATTCCAGATGATCTAAAAAATAGAGCTCTCCTTCATGGGATTCAGAACAAGGTACTCTTCATCATCACGATCTGAATCTAGATCTAAAATAGCCAACTTGACTTTATCACATTCTAAAATTGGAACTTGATTTTCCCACATACTGTCTTTCGATATGAGCAGATATGAAATAAGACCTTGTCATTCATAATTTTCAATTGTACTAAGATCTTGAACCTACTGCAAATTTTCCTAAGCATCTTGATAAGCATCCTCTAAGCTCTCTTTATGCTAATGAAATGGATTTTCATACAGGGCTTCCATGATCTCATCATCCTCTCAAGATTTTCGATAAAACTATAAACATGTTTACAACAGTTCTAAACTAATATTAAGGATAGACAAGATTCTTTATACCTTTCAAAGAACATGGTATGGAAATCCTTTAAACAGTCAATACAAGCAGGTGCCAAAATTTCATACCAAGATCGAGCTTCACCTTCCAGAGCAGCCATGAATATTTTCATCGAGCAGTCTTCAGGAAAATCAACCTTCAACTTGTGGGTGTGCATGTGAAATCGAACCAGATGTAAAGCAGCATCATTCCTATAATCATCTTTAAACATAGGCAAATTCCTTTTCCAATCTACCTTAGGAATTTTATTTCGGAAACTTGGAATGTGATCTCAGCTCATGGGAGAATATCTTCGAGCCAACGAATCCATTTTGATAACAATGAATTCACTAAGAAATTCTTTAGGCTACTGGTTCTTGAAGAGTGGAGTTTCCATAAAAATTCTAAACCTTGGAATTTTTCAACACTGGAGTCTCCAGGTGAATGATTTCAACCTTTGCATGCATCTGACCATTGTTCACCATCAGTAATTAGATTTGAACTTTGATGATATTTCCCAAAGGTGATCTGCCACCTCTTCCCCAGTATGGTCACTACTATGTTATCACTTGGATTGAACCTCAGGCTAAAGGAAGGCAATGTCAGCGTAACCACAAATCACACTTAGCCAACTAGATAGCCCTACTAGGTCGGGAGAGGACTCTCTTCATAAGGATCTCAACCAAGATGACTGGATCAAGAAACGGATCTTAGGCTAGGTATAGTAGCACAAATTTTTGATTGGATTTTGAAGGGGTTTTGCTATATCAGTAGGAGTTAGACAGTTTAGGGCTAGGGAATTAGTTCAAAATTGCAGGGTGTTCAATGGGGCAAGGTAAGCATAAGTTTTGGCACTCTAGGGCTTGATGGGTGAGATGTTTTAAGATTGGTGAGAGTCTAGGAAGAGCATGTGATTACCATGGATCCTTCCCAAACTGTAGAAAACATATAATGGTGAATATTTCCCCAAAGTAGAGCAGTGATCTAATCAATTTTTCCTATCAACTTGAAAACATTCACTTACAAACAATGAAATGATTAATGAAATATACAATTAATATTGGTGAGAGGCTAGGAAGAGCATGTGATTACCATGGATCCTTCCCAAATTGTAGAAAACATATAATGGTGAATATTTCCCCAAAGCAGAGCAGTGATGTAATGAATTCTGCCTATCAACTTGAAAACATTCACTTAGATGCAATGAAATGATTAACGAAATACACAAAACATACTAACATATGATCACAAGAGAAGAAAATATATTAAAACTCTACCACATGGATCCCAGAAAAATGGCTGCAATTCTTATTAATCTACTGCTAAACTGCTACAAAATGATGTACAATCAAGGCATAAGCATCCTCCTAAGTCCAACCCTTTACAATGAGAAAGAATAAGAAGATATAGGAATTATTTTAACCTTCTCCCATCCTTAGGGATTGAATCCCTAAGATGAGGAGCTAATCTAACCAATACTGAAGAAGAAACAAAAATATAGGCATCTTAACAACTTGTCTATAAAAGTGAAAAACTAATTCATTTGAGCTCAAATTGACTTTTAATCTAATGAATCTACCCTCTACTACTAATTTTCCATCATATTTAAAAGCTAAGTCATAATTTACCATAGTAAAACATCTTTTGTGAGAGAAAATCCATAAACACAGTTAAAACACAGAAAAATAGCCATCCTGTGTAAAATTTACCCTACGCGTAGTGCCACTGGCCCAACACGCAACACCAATTTCAGGTCCCTTTTGGAGGCCATCCCGGCATCCAAAGTGAGCTCATGATATCCCATTGGAAAGATATTCAAGTCTAATTTCTAAAACACTTAGAATTTGTTAATTTGAAGCTCATTTGTCCCCTCAAAAGTTGATTCTCCCAAGACTGCTTCTGTGTGTCCAAAAAGTGGCAGAAAGGTCATTTGTACAGTGTTTTTTGACCTTTTGGTGGACCAGTTCTACCCCAAAAACTTAGAAAATCTATAGGGTTCATTTATTCATCGCTCTAAATCCAAAAATTCAAGCCATTTGTCCATTGGATGCCCATTGAGCTAGATTCACTGTGTGTGCAATTTCCAAAATTTGCAAAAAGCAAAATCTCCTCCAAACCTGACCAAAATTGGTGAGTAACACCATCATCAAACATCATGATAATCCAAGGAAGCTTCAGCAAGCAACCTAAGACTGTCCTCCTCTTTTTTGCCTTTTAGAGCCCACCTTAGCCTAGCTTTCATCTTTTTGACCCTCATGTTGCAAATTTTGTTTCAGGTCTTGTAGTGGTAGGCCATGTGCCTTATGATCTGGTTGTCCCTATTGGTCTTCTGCAACAACTTCTCTAGGTTCAAATTGATTCTCTCAAGCCAAGCCTCTCTATCATACTCAATTTCTTTCTCAATAGGAGACAAAGTGACTAGTGCCTCCTTGTTGTTTTGTCGTTTTATCTTAAGAAGCTCCAACTCCATGAAGACCTTCTTGTCACTCAACTGCTTGTTCTCTTGTTCCAAATATGTGATGACATTGGCTCTCTCCAAATTGTCGATCAATGCTTGGAATTGAGCCTCCTTTTCTTGTATGATGATTTCCTTTATTTTTTCTTCATCTTGAGCCTCTATGTCAATTGTTTGAGTATAATGTTGCTCTGGCTCAACATTCTCTATCAAATCAAAGTCTCTCTCTTCCTTCTCATCATCAAAACTTTCCTCCAGCATCCTTTCTTTCCCTTGGTGCAGCTGTTGCACCTGTACCTATTGTGTTGATGAAGAAGGCAAAGCTTCTTCCACATCCTATGGAGCTAGCGTTTTCCTATGAGTTGATGAAGAAGGCAAGGTCCCTTCCACATCCTGTGGAGAAAACACTTGCCTATCAGATCCAAACAATCTCCTTTTACCCCTCTGATGTGTCATGTAGGCCCCGGGAACCTCACTAGCTCTAGTATCTTTGGCTCTTCACCTTAGCACTGCTAGAAGGCCCCCCTGATTCTTGAGACACTGGTGGAGGAATTTGAGGACCCCTGAAGATGTCATGAGAAATAAATGTCTCCCAAGAGATGTTGAGGAGGCTAAGATGATGGAGCACAATCATCTTGATCAGGAATTAATGATAGAGACTGCTCATTTGCTGAGGGTATGGCTTTTTCTGCACAAAATGGGCCATCTTCTCAATATTCCTGAAGAAGAGATAAGGGAGGTTTAACATCCTCACCCTGGTAAAATGCATAAGAAGCTTAATTTAATCATTATACCCTCACAAGTGAAATATTTAACGATGACTTTTATCATGGGGGCATACTTGTCCTCAAGGAATATGAAAGGAAAAAGTATTTTCACCTCATTTCTGTACCTGGGTTTGATATAAGGCTTATAATAATGTTCATCCAGGTCATGTGCATTATACCATTTCTCCCCTACATTTGGAATCCTAGTTTCATTTGCAATAATGGAGGGTGAGATTGTGAATGTCACATTAGCAAGAGTCACCCTGTTGTCGCGAAGATTGGCTAAAAAGAGCTCGGTGAGCTCAGGATGGTGTTGAACTCTCTCTACTAGGGAAAATTTTAAGAACCCCCCCTAAATTTACATGTATAACAAATGGGCGAATCTCCATGGTATATAAGAAAAATGGAAGGTGATTTTATCAATAATATGATATGTATATATAATTTTTTGGTGAATCTCTCACCAGGCATGGCGAATATTTTACTCAATTATAAAATCTAGTGTTTATTGAATACGCAAATGAAATCATTGAATTTCTTTAAAATATCTTTTGAAATCAAAATTACCGAAATTACATATCGATAACCTAGTGGCTGTAGGATAAAATTCACCCGTGCCATTCACAGAAAGCATGAGAAAAAACCTAATACTATATATAAAACCAAGAAAAATTCAAATTCATCACTTCCAGGGACCTCGTAACCACCCTGCCAATACACAAGTATGTTTCTGTTTGAAATTAGAAAAATTACCCAAATTACAATCTGTTTACTCCAGCATATGTTGGAAAGTGAAGGATTATTAGTGCAATCAATCCATTTCTTTTAGCCCTGGATTTCTTTCAGTTTAAAACAGAAGTATACAAATATACTTGTCCAATTTCTATGCTTTAACCATTCACCTTAAGATGTTTTTACAATATAATTTCCTTAAGTCTATTTAATATCTTCATTATCATAAAAACCAACCTATATCCATCTTAACTCCACATCTACCACTCTTAGGGGGATGAAATCTATTTATCCCTCTGAGCACTTGGTAGACCCAGAATTAAGATGGATCTAAGATAATAGAATTTCCTCTTTAAATTGTCTATGCTCACATGAATACCATGGTATTACCATGGGTAAATACCATGGGTTATCACAAACCTGGAGCTTAGAAATTACTATTAGTAATTTATAAAAATTAATAAAATTAATAGTTGATTTTTATTTTATTTTTTATTTTAACCAAGCTAAAATGTTTAACATACATTAAATTACAACATCCATTTTTACTCTTTCGGATCAAATATTTTTTCACTCTATGCTAGTTTGCATATCACAATATTTGATACCTCTCGGGGGTTAGTAGATCCAGAGTAAAGATGGATATATGCTGGTTTAATTCCCCCATTTAAATAGGCTACATTCCAAGTGAATACCATGGGTCAATACCATGTGCCATTTTGGTGAATACCATGGGTCAATACCATGTGCCATTTTTATTTTTATTAATTACTAATATTAGGGTTAATAATGTTTTTTTGCATGGTATTCTCCCATAGTATTTTGCCCATAGGTTTCACCTAAATATAACGCATTTTTTGAGTGTTTGTAAATATAAGGTGACTTATGGAGTAAATATAAAAAAGTGTTTTATTTGTTTACCATACCTCTCATTTATTTATATTTTTATTAATTTACCATACCTCTTTTACAAATATGGTATTTGGCCCATAAGATTCACTTAAATAAAACCTCTTTCTTGAGCCTTCATAAATAGAGGGTTATGGACTCAATATAAAAAGAGGTTTTATTTATTTACCATGCATCTAGTTTATTTATATTTTTATTTATTTACCATACCTTTTATATTTTTATTTATTTACCATACCTTTTGAGTAATTATAAAAAGAGGTTTTATTTATTTACCATACCTCCACTTTACTTATATTTTTATTTGTTTACACGCTTGCATGTATATAAGGTGACTTATGGAGTAAATATAAAAAATATTTTATTTATTTATCATACCTCTCATTTATTTATATTTTTATTAATTTACCATACCTCTTTTATAAATATGGTATTTGGGCCTTTGGCCCATAGGATTCACTTAAATAAAACCTAATAAAACATATTCTTGAAAATTGGCGAATGGAAGGTTGTAACTCTTAATTTCAAGGGCTAAATTTACCTTTTTTACCCTCTCCCTTAAAATAAGGTGGGCTATTTGAGGTTATTTGTAAAAATGTACTATGATACAAAATATTCGCCCACTAAAAATTTAAAACCCCTTAATTTCGCCAAAAGGTGAACATTCGCCCCTAAAATTTTCTATGCTCTCTACCTGTTCACAGAACTCATAACTCCCTAGATGTCTGAAACAAGTGACAGTTAACTGAGAGGCCTGTAACTCTCTAAGGTTTGATGGCTCCTCCCTAATAATTTTCCCTCCCTTGTGTGGTTTTCTCTGATGCCAAGGTCTATCTGTTGAACTGTCACTACTTGTGTTTTCCTCCTCCTCATAGTCTCGGTCTTCTCTATCGATGTTTGCAAGGTTTTAAGTTGTACACTCCAAAAAAAGGAATAAAGGGAATGAGCAAGAGTGATTTAGGAGTGAGGGGATGGGAGATGACCTTACGAGATATTTTGGTAGACTAGAAAATGAAGGGTAGGATATGAATTATGAAAGTGAGGGAGAGGGGTTTGGGCCCTTCTTGAAATATAACTTGTGGGATAAAGGATGAGGGAGTATAGATGTTATGGAGTGATGTATGGAAGGGGTTTAGGGTTTAGTGATAAGTGGTGGGAAAAATAGAGGGGATTAGGGTTTCTATAATGTCATGGAGGGAGAAACTAGGGTTTCATATTTGGCATGGTAATGATGAGGTAGAGGGAGTGCACTTACTTGTTTGAGTGATGAGAGGGTTGTTTGGAAGCTTTTATGAAGGTTGGAGGGTTTTTTGGCTTTCTGCTCAACGCGCAGCTTCAACCACAGATGCGTAGCCCCACTTCTCAACACGCAACATAGTGTAATTTTTCACTGTTGAAACCTCCCAATGTGCATTGCCTAGCTCAGACACATAGTGCCACCTCCTGAACGGCAGCGCCACTTCAAACCGACTTTTGACTGCCTTCTCGGTGTCAACATGTTAGGTTCCTATAATAGTAGTGATTACCCCATTACTATTGTAGTTGTATCCCTTATTAATATTGTTGTGCCCCTATTGCTTCGTATTGTTATTATTTTTCCCCATAGAATCCATTTATTTTTATTTTTGTGCCTTTATATTATTATTGTTAGGTCAACTGGGTTATATTGTGACTCCTTAGACTCCTATATATAGAAAGGAGGTTTTGTCATTTGAATCATCCAAGAATTGTTCATTTGTGTAATGTAAAGGAGTTTTCTCCCTCGAATAGGCTGAATTCTAAGGCGTTCAACTATCTTTTCTATCTTTTTGTGAGCTGGTTTCATAACATTTGGTATCAAATCTTTGGATTCTAGGGTTTCGCTGATCCAAATTGGTCATTGTGGAAATTTTTCTATAACTTTTTTCCTGCAACGTTTCAGAAGCTAAAAACAAAAACCCATTTGAGATGAAATCGCAATAAACCTTAGGTCCAAATTTCAGAGCTTTTTGCACTATATTGGAGGAGATATAATCTGAGGAATTTGGTCTTTTTGCAGACACCTGAATTACATTCCAAATAGGTGACCTGGGGAAAATAATCATAACTTTCTCTCTGAGCATCGGATTGAAATTTTGTAAAAGGTACAGAAAGAGGACAAACTGCAGTTTATTGTATATATTTTTCAGAGCCAAAGGTCAAAACAGTGACTCGTGGCATGTCGTACAAGTTTGCTCTACTGAACTAGTCTATAATTAGGTCACTGTGGGAGATTTGGCATAACTCTTCCCTAGAGAATCCAATTTGGATCAGACTAGTGGTATTGGAAAGAGGACGTAGAGGGCTACCGCAGGTCACAATAGAACTAGGTGATCTAAAATTATGGAGATACATTAGATTCAATATCAAGCTCCTACAAAGTGAAGAAAGGTGTGTAGTTTTTTTTTAATTTTTGCATAAGCTTAGTTTGAAAAATTAGTTTGAAGGAATTCAAAGGGCATAGTAAAGCATTATTATCGATAATTGATGCCGGAAAGAAAATGAAAACACCAAGTAAGCAACCTGAAAGCTCTAGCATGACTCATGAAGAAGAAGAAGAAATGCAACATGATATATCAAAATTACGAGACCAAGTGCAACAAGTGTCACTTGCACAAAAAGGAACAGGATCTAAAATGGATGGTTTAAAGAAATATGTAGAAGCTAAGATGGATGGTTTAAAGAAAGGCATATAAGCTAAGATGGCTTATTTAAAAAAAGGCATAGAAGCTAAGATGAATGACGTGGGAGCTAAGATGGATGATTTGAAGATAGATTTGAAGACAAGCATGGAAGATTTGAAGACAGATTTAACAAAGTTTCTACAAGAAATTATTACTAATGGTGAAAGGGTAGTAAAGGAAACTCATGATGAGAACAGAAGAAATGTTAATCATGATTTCATAGACTTTAATGTTGGATTGAAGACCCAACATATTCCAAAAATCGATATGAGGAAGTTTGATGGCAAGGATCCTGCAACATGGATATTACAGATGGAGCAATTTTTCGATCTCAATAATGTGCAAAACACACAAAAGGTATGTACTTATATTTGGAACCAAATTAGTTTGTATGGTATCAATGGCTTTACTCTCATAAACAAATTATCACTTGGGCAATTTTTATGGAAGAATTGATAGCACATTATGAGGATACAAAAAGCAACACTTTTTTTAGCCAATTGATAAGTCTCAAACAAAAGGGTTCAATAATGGAGCACATTGAGGAGTTCCAAAAATTGAACATAAGGGTAAAAAATATTCCAGAGTAGCATAGGATTGATGTGTTCATAGGGACTTTAAATGATAATATCCAACATGATGTTCGCCTTTGGGAACCTGATTCATTAGAGAAGGCATTCAGGTTAGCAAGAAAAATGAAAACAAAATTATGGCAACCAGGAAGCATACCACTCACAACTATAATGATGGAAGTGTTGTTGCCCCTAGTCTTCCACAACCTATAAGGTTGACACCACAACAATTGGAAGAAAAAAGAGCAAAAGGGCTTTGTTACAGTTGTGATAGCAAATACATCAAAGGTCATAAGTGTGTTGAGAAGAAATTATTCTACACATATTGTGAACAGGAAGAAGAAAAGGACCAAGAAAGGTCAAAAGAAGAGGATATACTCCAGGAACAAAGCCTAGATAAAGAAGAAATGAATCTGACCATATCTTGTAATGCATTGACTAGAATTACCACTTCTCAAACCATCAAGATAGAAGGACAAATCAAGAAGAAAAAGGTAATAGTGTTGATTGATTCAAGAAGTACCCACAATTTTATTCATTGTAAGATAGCAAAAGAATTGAATTGCTTCCTATATCCAACACCAAAGTGTCAAGTGATGATTGCAAATGGAAGAATGATAAATTGCTCTGGAAAGTGCCATAATATCAAGCTATCCATGGGAGAATATGTATTGACTAGCCCAATGCTTTCCATTCCAATGGGAGGTGCTGATGTTGTACTAGGAGTCCAATGGCTACAATCCTTGGGTACAATAGCTTTTAATTTTCAAGAACTTTTCATGAAATTTTCTACGGAAGGAAAGGAATTTGAATTAAGGGGTATTGCAGGGAAACCGGGAAAGATAATCAGCTCTAATGGTATGACAAAGCTTCTAAAAAAAAACAAAGAGGTGTAATTGCACAATTATGTTTGCTAGATGTTTCCACATCGGAATCATCTATTTCTCCAGATCTCCAAAAAGTCTTGGACAATCATTCCAAGGTATTTGAGACTCCCAAAGGTCTCCCACCTATTTGTGATCATGATCATGCTATTCATCTGATTCCAGGAATTGTTCCTCCAAACATCAGGCCGTACATATATCCCTATGCCCAAAAGAGTGAAATTGAACGTATGGTTGCAGAAATGCTAGAGGCTGGTATAATTAAACCTAGTCAAAGTTCTTTCCCTGCTCCAGTAGTATTGGTGCACAAGAAGGATGGATCATGGTGCATGTGTCTGGATTATAGGAAGCTCAACAAGATCACTATTAAAGATAAGTTTCCCATTCCTGTCATTGATGAATTACTGGATGAATTGCATGGATCAATTTACTTCACCAAGTTGGATCTTTTTTCAGGATATCATCAAATCAGAATGAAGACTAAAGGCATTTTGAAAACAACATTTAGAACTCATGAGGGTCATTATGAATTTTTGGTCATGCGTTTTGGCCTTACCAATGCACCTTCTACATTTCAAGCTTTGATGAATTCCATTTTCCAACCTTTCCTTAGAAAATTTGTGTTAGTATTTTTTGATGATATACTAATCTAGAGCAAGTCTTGGAAGGATCATGTTGAACATGTTGACAGGGTGCTACAACTATTGGAGGAGAAAAAATTATATGCAAAAAGATCCAAATGTTTCTTTACAGTACAAGAGGTGGAATATCTGGGTCATATTGTATCTCATGAAGGAGTTAAGGTAGACCCTAGCAAAATTAAAGCCATTAAGGAATGGAAAATCCCCACATCCATAAAGCATTTGCGAGGATTTCTTGGGTTGAAAGGGTATTATTGCAAGTTTGTTAAGAATTATGGGAGAATAGCAGCACCTCTAACAACATTATTGAAGAAAGATGCATTTTCATGGACTCCAGAAGCAACAAAGGCCTTCAAACATCTTAAAGAGGCAATGTGCCAAGCACCGGTCTTAGCTACACTGGACTTCACAAAAACCTTTACTGTGGAATGTGATGCTTTAGGAAATGGAATTGGTGTTGTTTTAATGCAAGATGAAAGACCCATTGCTTTTGAAAGTCGTCCAATCAAGGGAAAGTTTTTACAAAAAGCTATTTATGAGAAGGAAATGTTGGCAATACTACATGCACTTAAGAAATGGTGACCCTACCTAATGGGAAGACACTTCAAGGTAAAAACGGATCATGATAGCCTTAAATACTTTTTAGAACAAAGATTATCCTTTGAAGAGCAACAAAAGTGGGTCACAAAGATGTTGGGTTATGACTTTGAAATCATCTACAAAAAAGGGAAGCAAAATGTGGTGGCAGATGTACTCTCAAGAAAGGATGAGGATGTGGAAGCATTGTTGTGCACCATTTCTATTATCCAACCAGATTGGATAAATGAAGTAAGGGAGGAATGGAAGAATGATGAAGAAGTGTGGGCACTTATTCGAAAGTTACAACAAGATTCCAGTACATCTGATACATTTAGTTGGCAAAATGATTCGTTATGGTACAAAGATCACTTATACCTCTGTAAGAATTCCCAACTCAAACAAAATATTATTATGGAATTGCACACTTCTCCCTCAGGAGGGCATTCATGATTCTTAAAAACTTACCACAGGGTTAAGAAGGAATTTTTTTGGGATGGCCTTAAATCAGATATTCAAAAGTTTGTGGCAGAATGTTTGGTTTTCCAACAAAATAAAGTTGAAACAATTAAGACCTCGGGTCTATTACAACCTTTATCCATTCCAAGCCAACGCTGGGAGGAGGTTTCAGTGGATTTTTTCACAGGTTTACCCAAGTTTGAGGGAAAGAGTTTCATCATGGTGGTAGTTGACAGACTTACCAAGTATGCACATTTTTGTGCATTATCACATCCATTTAAATCCAGTATAGTTTCTACTACATTTATGGAAACAATTCAAAAGCTACATGGAAATCCAAAGATTATTGTAAGTGACAGATATCCCATTTTCACTGGAAATTCTTGGTACTCAGTTAGCTCATATCTAATCTTATCATCCTCAATCTGATGGGAAAACTAAGATAATAAACAAATGTTTGGAAGGATATCTTCGTTGCTTTGTATCTGATAAACAGACATAATGGGTCAAATGGTTGCCTTTGGCTGAATGGCGGTATAACAATTCCTTCCATACAACAACAAAAATGACCCCATTTATCAGCCACTTTCAATCACATCATATTTAAGAGAAAATTATGAGGTTCAAGCAGTGGAACATCACATCGAACATCAACAACAAGTCCTCCAACTCTTAAAGGATAACCTCGTGTTGGCACAGAATAGAATGAAACAACAGGCAGATCAACATCGCAGCGAAAGAAGTTTTGATGTAGGTGATTGGGTATTCCTACGGATACAACC